>JARYHS010006518.1:1359959-1529942 GCA_031002005.1 Vandiemenella viatica
TTTTTTGCTGCACTAATGATATCTGGTTTTCTGTTTTGTTACCAATTGTTCAGAAACATGATTTTAGTATCAGTTTCATTGCCTATGTTACACTTTAAAAAAAAAAAAAAAAAAAAAAAAAAAAAAAAAATCATTCCTGACGTTTTTATTGCTGCTTAACCATGAAAGTTAACCTCTTTTGGACGTTCATACATTTCTTACTTCCAGTTTCTGTTTTTTTATATATATAATTATATCAGTTATTAGATCACAGATTTTAATTTTTTCATAATGCTGTAGATGAAGTCTATGCCTAAGATAATCTTATCGTCCTAACATTCCTACTTCAGAATTTAATCTTAACATTTTCTTATTACTACCGAAACTGTTAATGGCGTTTAGTGTTTTGGCATTAAAGTCAATAATTTAGTTGCTCATTTATGCTTTGTTGGTTCTATATGGTATGCATGAGATTTTTTTTTTATTATTTATTTCTATCGGCTTCCCTGTTACACTCTTGAAAGTATCATTTCTGTGTACTTTACCTACGTCCTTTGTTCATCCCCTCCCCCTTTTCACCATTTCCGTGTCATTAACTCTGTAATTATGTGTCCACCCAGTGTTACTGCTGATATCGCCTTGCTACATTACATTCTCTTCTTAATATGCTTCACCAAGAAGAGAAATTAAAATGTTAGCGCAGTACCTGCATTAGTTGCTGGACAGGAGGATCACAGATCCCGGTTTTCCTCTTCCGTTTACTGCTATCCCAATTCTTTTCTATTATATTAATCTGGCGATGGGCCATATTTCCGCAGTTGTTGAGCAATAATTTTATAAATAATTCCGTCAAAAACAACTGTTTTGGTGAATTTTGTTTTTATTTGATTCCCCAGACACGTTTCGCCCTTGTTGTGTAAGGCATCTTCAGTGACATGTAGAAACAGTTTACAGCCACTGAAGATGCCCTACACCACAAGGGCGAAACGCATCTGGGGAATCAAATAAAAACAAAATTCACCAAAACAGTTGTTTTTGACGGAATTATTTGTAAAATTACTTTTCTATTATAATGGCGTATCGGTTTTCTGGTTACAGTCGGCGCTATTCCTAGTGGTTTCCTCTCCGTTGATTTCATGTTGACCACATATTTCGTTTAGCATGATTGGTGACGGAGCACTTACCAAGAAGAACTGAAAAAAATTACTATTAAACTTCTTGAAATGCAGAAGTAAGATCAAAGGGAAATTGTTACCAGGGCATATTTTCCATCGCAATTAAAAATAAATAAAATAATAAAATTAATTAGATATTACACACAAGTTATCAACAAAGAGGCAATATTCAGCTCAGAATTCTGGTACTGAATAAGAAATTGGAGACTGAGCAGTTAGAGAAAAAGAAAGGAAACTATAAGTTAAATTCTAAAACCGAAAGGGAGAAGACGATATCTGATGGAAGAGGAAAAATGATCTATATAGGCATGCGGAGATACACAATGCACAAGAGAAGGCTGAAATTTTATGGACACCTTATGCAAATGAGTGAGAGTAGGTTGAAAAAAAAAAAAAGATTTTTCAACTACATCTCTAAATTAAAGTTGACAATAAAATCGGTTGAGAAGAAAAAATATATTGAAGAAGTTGGAATCCATCTAGATGAAATAGACAATCGAAGTTTCAAACGAAAATTGATGATTGCGGGAGGTTTCAGGGACTGTAAGGCCAAGACTACCTCTTCTGAAGAAAGAAGCAAGAAGATCAGTAAAAGAATTTAAAAAATTGTATGGGAAGTATGCCAAAATTGTAAGAAGAAAGAGAAAATCAATGCAATCTCCTGACAGCTCTGATTCTCTCATAAATGATGCAGTATTTGCGTATAACTTTTTACTAAGTTTTGCAATTTGCTGTTTACTCCTTATTTACATCAGTAGATAATAACAGTACGAAAGAATAAGCAGATATCTTTGCGAAATAACGTGAATAGTTTGTGTAAAATATTTCGAAAAATATTGTACAGACGATTTTGAAAATGAATCGTAAGTACCGAGCGTGGTGGTGTAACGGCTAACGTTCTGGCCTCGCATTCGGGAGAACGGCGGTTCGAATCCCCGTCCGGGCATCCAGATTTGGGTTTTCCATGGTTTCCCCAAATCACTCCAGGTGAATGCCGGAATGCTTCCTTCAAAAGGCCATGGCCGAATTCCTTCCCATTCCTTGCCCCCCATCCTTTCCCGTCTCTAAAGACCTCGTAGTTATAGGAGACGTAAAGCAGTTAAAAAAAAAGAATCGTAAGTACGTGTGTGTTTAAACTGTTACCGGGGCAAGTAAGCCATCGCAAATAATTATTAATGATAATGATTCAAGCATTTTAAACAATAATTATACACAGGAGTGATGAAAAGTCTCTACGCATATGTAACATGATTAATGTAAAGAGACCACGCCTGTTAATATGTGAAAATTCCTTTAGGAACACATCCCTTATTCCCGTTTATCACAGCAGTGAGTGGAATGCTCCATCTGATACATGCAATATCTTTGCATAGTTAGTAATCAGCTGATACGTGTGTGTTTGGTGTATGCAGCAGTTTGTTACAGTGTAAAAGAAGACTGGAGTACTAGATATGGAGCCAATAAACGCCGTATTCATTAAGGAGGAGGTAGGTTCTCAAGTTTTATGTGTTTATGGATGCTTGCAAATGATTAAATGCTTATTACTGTTCGTAGACATCGATTCACCAACGAAAACATGAAAAAAAATGTACATTTGGTTATGAGAATGATGTTTTACAGAAACATGACTATGTTCAATCGCAGTGATATTTGCTGCATGGTGGAACGTGTGTTTATCGGTAGCAATGAATAGTTACTCCTTCTTTGCAGAACTTTAAATATCAATATAATTTTCTGTTTACTTTAAATTTGTTGACTTCCTGTGTGGTTTGAAGCTTGCTGACTATATTTGAGAGGTTGTGGGTTCGATCCCACCCCACGGTTAGTATTTTTATTTCCTCTGTCATTTCGTTTCGGTAATATTTACTATTTCTAACATCACAGTTTCACTTTTATGAAAATTCGACTAAATATTAGCTTGTTTCTCTTAGAAGAATTCACAAATTTTTGAATGATAAGCGTTATGCAAACATTTGAAACATAAATTGCTTTCACACCAGGAAAATTTCAGGAAAGTTGTCCTTCTATAGCCAAAAACTCTATTGTTGAAGTGGGGAAGCATATTTCATTAAGTTTGTAGCTTTCCATTTTTCCTCTGTTAAATTCGAAACTTTAACACGTCAGTACACAAATTGATCTCACGTTTGGGGTAGATATACGGCAATTTACGAGTTTTAGACTTTTCTTATAAACTGGGGGTAAATCTGTGTACCAAATTTCCCGTTTTAGTGTGTTAGAGGTTTGGTGATAATCAGTCAGTGAGTGACTGACAAAATCATTGAAATTTGCCCAACATCAAAACTAAGTACGCCAATGAAATAGAATTTTGTGGGTTTGCTATTATTACTGCTACCTATGTATAATATGGGGTGTAAGTGTTTGGAAGAGACTATACTAGTCTTTTCCAACCAAATGTCAACCTCTCCTTCACGTGGTGAACCCTGTTTGCACGGACGAGGCTCTGGCGACTGAAAGATTCCCGGTATAAGGAGTCACCCACTGCTTGCCAACGACCTCGGAAAGGAGGGCGGAAGAGCGGGGAGCGGTTCAGGGCACCCTCTTGCCCTTGGGGTTGGAAACGGCCCCTAATGGCCGATGAATCAGAAATTATCAACGGCATGGGGATGCAGAAGGCAACGGGAAACCACTGCATTAAAGACACAAAGGGTATCCCGAGGACATGTAATCCTCTCAAATTACATGTATCATGATGGCTTCTTCCTGGGTAAAATAATCCGGAGGTAAAATAGTCCCCCAATCAGATCTCTGGGTGGGGACTGCTCAGGGAGGAGTCATCAGAATGGATAGAAACATTCTACGAGTCGGAGCGTGGAATGTTAGAAGTCTGAAAAGGGTAGGTAGGTCAGAAAACTTAAAAAGGGAGATGGAACAACTTAAGTTAGATGTTGTTGGGATTAGCGAGGTTAAATGGAACGACGCACAGGATTTCTGGTCTGGGGAACACAGGATAATTACCACACTAGCTGTCAATGGAGTCACTGGTGTAGGGTTTGTAATGAACAAGGAAGTAGGGAAACGGGTGAGTTATTATGAATAGTTTAGTGACAGGATTATTTTGATGAGGTTAGAAACTTAGCCCGTCCCAACCACATTAGTACAAGTGTATATGCCAACGTCACAGGAAGATGACGAAGAAATAGAAAAAATTTACGCCGAAATTGAAGAATTAATCCAATATGTGAAGGGGGAGGAAAATCTAATTATCACAGGTGATTGGAATTCAATAGTGGGAGAAGGAAAAGAGGGGAATACTGTAGGAAGTTTTGGTCTAGGAGAAAGAAATGAGCGAGGAAGCAGGTTGTTAGAATTTTGTGAAAGATATAATCTAGTAGTGGCGAACACACTGTTTAAGAACCATGCAAGAAGAATATACACGTGGAAACGTCCTGGGGATACAGGCAGATATCAGCTAGATTATGTCATGGTCAAACAGAGATTCAGGAATCAAGTTCTAGATTGTAAAGCGTACCCAGGAGCAGACATAGACTCTGACCATAATTTGATAGTAATGAAGTGCAGGCTCAAATTCAAGCGAATAAGGAAGCAGTATAAGCAGAACAGATTGGAAGTGAATAAACTGAAACAATCTAGCATGAGAGAAAAGTTTTCAGAAATACTAGACTTAGGTGTAAGAAGTTTCTTTGAAAGGAGCTCAACCGAGGACGAATGGAATGCATTGAAGAGAGAAATAATGAAAGCTGGTAAAGAAACATTAGGCTTCAGGGAACAAGCTGCCCGAAAACCTTGGATCACAGAAGAAATTATGCAGCTGATGGATCAGAGGAGAAGGCGCAAAAATGCTCAGGATGAAGCAGGAAGAGAGCAATTTAGAAACCAGATAAACAGGAAATGCAAAAAAGAAAAAGAAATGTGTGAAGAAGTAGAAAGGTCAAATGGTCATAGGTGAAGTAGATGTTGTATATAGGAAGATCAAACAGAATTTTGGATAAATGAGGAAAAGAGGTGTAAACATTAAAGCCGCCGATGGGAAACCTCTCTTAAGCTCAGACGATAGAGCTAAATTGGAAGCAATACATTGAGAAACTGTATGATGGGGAAGAATTGAACAATAGCGTAATGGAATAGGAAGGCAATGTTGACATTGATGACTTAGGAGATCCTGTTTTGAGGACAGAATTTGATAGAGCTATGAATGACTTGAAAGCAAATAAGGCAGTTGGAATTGATGAGATCCCTGCAGAACTTCTTAAATCCATAGGAGAAGAAGGAATCGAAAGATTATTGACACTTCGAAAGAAAGCATAAGCTGACAGCTGTGAGAATTCTCGCACCATTAGTCTAACATCACATGCTTCAAAATTACTGACAAGAATAATATATAGAAGATTGGAAAGGGTAGTAGAAGAGATAGTAGTTGAAAATCAGTTTGGGTTTAGGAAAAATCGCGGTGCAAGGGAAGCAATTCTGTCTTTAAGATTAATACTTGAATGGCGGATCAAGAAAAACAAAGATACTTTTATGGCATTTGTTGATTTAGCAAAAGCTTTTGATAATGTTAAGTGGGACAACATGTTCAAAATTTTAAAGAATTCTGGCCTAAAATATCGAGATAGAAGAATACTTTACAAAATATATAAGAATCAAGTGGCTATAATAAAAGTAGAGAATCATGAGAGACATGCATCGGTTAAAAAGGATGTGAGACAAGGTTGTAGTCTATCCCCGTTAATATGTATGTAGAAGAAGTATTAAAGGAAGTAAAAGAAAAATTTTCATGCTGCATAAGAGTTTAGGGAGAAAAAATCAGAATGCTACGATTTGCTGACATTGTCTTGTTAGCAGAGAGGGCTGAGGATATTGAGAAGTTACTGAATGGAATGAACAAAATACTGAAGGAATGTTTTGGACTGAATATAAATCAAAGCAAGACAAAAGTGATGAAATGTAGCGAAATGATATCAATCACAGTAGATTGAATATAAACATAGGATTGGATGCAATAGGAGAAGTAAGTGAAATCTGCTACTTGGGAAACAAAATTACAACCAATGGTCGAAGCAGGAATTATGTTAAAAGCAGAATAGCACTAGCAAAAAGAGCCTTCATGAAAAAGATAAATCTTTTAGTTTCGAACATTGATCTAGGAATTAGAAAGAAGTTTTTAAAACTCTATGTGTGGAGTACAGCATTTTATGGTAGCGAATCATGGACTTAAGGAATACCAGAAAGAAAGAAAATTGAAGCATTTGAAATGGGTTGCTACAGATGAATGCTGAAAATTAAGTGGTCCGATAAAGTACAAAAAGAACGAGTCTTTGAAATTATGGGTGAGGAAAGATGTTTATGGAAAAAGCTTACAGAAAGAAGAGACAGGCTGGTAGGTCATATTTTGAAACATGATGGATTGGTTAATTTGTTAGTGGAGGGAACAGTCGAAGGTAAGAACTGTAGAGGAAGACAGAGATGAGAACATATGAAGCAGATAATTGATGACGTGGGTTCTAGGGGATATGTAGAGATGAAGAGGTTAGCACAGGATAGGAAGGGATGGAGGATCGCATCAAACCAGTCGAAATACTGATGACAACAAAATAAATTAATAAATATTTGAGTGTCTTCCGCAATAGAAAAGGCAAAGTTTGTCCAGGTCGTATGTCTTTAATGAAACTATCATAAACTGGTTTTAAGTTCCTTTCTTCTTGTCTTTTGGCTTCTTTACAGAAGTTTTTTTGTTACTGCGAAATTGAATCTTGGTCGCGGGTTGATGGCCTCTTATCCGTCGTTTGTTTCGACAGAATTTGTTCAGTGACGTATTTGTATTGAAGAATCAGTGGGACCACTGAAGAGCTCTGGGCCTAAGATCTTTACTTGCTACCCTCTGAAGTGATACAGGCTGGAAGGCTGAACTCCATTGGCTTTAATAGTAATTCTGGGTTCTATCAGTTCTTCGAAGCTGGAAGGACTCGGGAAGAACTGCGAGTTCACGTGGTTCTGCCACTAAGAGAGATTGAGGATGCCACTTGATTGGCGGTAACTGCACTGAAGTTAAGCATAGCACTGGTCGGATGATCATCAAGATTATTTAAATTGCGACAGGCTTGCCTGCTACCATGTTTCGTGTGAAGGTTCTCCATTAGTGATGTCTGCATTTCTTTCCTCGACTGGGATACCGTAATCAGCAATGCGTATGGCGCAGTAGCAGTATCGTCGAAAAACTGGTCGATTCTGGACGGTTGCTCATTAAGATTTATCACAGATACTCAAGCCATGAATGTTGTCACATCTAAATTCTATTGGTATTATTATTTTTGAAATTGTCTCAGGTTGTTTCGGGATTTGGATTGTTCTAGTTCAAGTTGGAATGCTTTACATTTCTTCTTTTTTTAATGGTTTTTGTTGTGTGTGGATCCCTCAATGGTCAGTAGGACAGATATTAGTTCGGTGCACTGGTTTTCTCACCTTTCTGTATAGGGTCAAAAGTTAATGTAACTACTTGGTAAGTCACTTTAATTGGCAGTAATGAACCATGGTCACTTGGTCTGATTAATTGGGACCATTGCTATTCATTATTCTAATGAATAATTGTGTTGATTGTTTACTATCTGAAATTAGATTGTTTGCAGATGACATAATGCTGTATAAAACAATCAAAACGATAGAGGATTGTAAACAGTTGCAGGATGATCTGGACAGGATATCTAATTGGGTTGGTAAACATGGAATGAAGATAAATGCAAAGAAGAGTCAGCTTATTAGATACACAAATAAAAAACAAAAGGTTAATTATGAATATAAGGTGGGGAAAGAATTGCTTGCCGAAGACTTGAAATGCAAATATCTTGGAATTACTTTTGATAACAAACTTAACTGTGCAGGACACATAGGACAGGTGGTAGGAAAAGGTTTCAAAGTTCTGCACTTGTTGGAGAGAGTGATGAGGGGATGTACGAGAGAAGTCAAGGAATTGGGTTACAAAACTTTGGTCAGACCATTGCTCGAATATGGTAGTGTAGTATGGGACCCTCATTTTATGTATCAAATACAGGAGTTGGAGAGGGTGCAAAGAAGGGCTGCTAGATTTGTTTCCGGAAATTATCGCAGAATGCAATCAGTGACGGATATGATAAAGGAGCTGGAATGGGATTCATTGCAAGACAGGAGGAGGATGAGGAGGGTCATGGGAGTGTACAGGGCATATACTGGTGATGAGGCATGGAAAGATATTGCAATAGGTATGAAAAGTAGTGCATGGAATGGAAAAGATGACCATGACCACAAGCTGGCACTCGATTTCAGGCACAAGGGTGTGGGAAGATTCTCTTTTTTAGGTAAGGGTGTCAGGGATTGGAATGATTTACCAAGAGAAATGATGAATAATTTACCGAAAACTTTGAAGGAATTTAAAGATAAAATTTGTAGAGGGCAAATGTAGGTGGATGCAGGATAGGGGGAAGATGGGTGTCTAGGGAAATTGCCACCGGAGCCTGTGCTCCATTGCAATTAAATTAAATTAAAAAAATTAATTGGTCCTTCAGTAGTTGTAAACTGTTTTTTGCCATGCTCCCCCATTTGTCAAAAGAAAACTACCCACACCTTCCCGCTTTCCCTCCACAATTTTATTATTAAAACGGTAAAAAATCAAGTATGAAATCGAGTAAATTTTTTTTTTATTGATTATAAATTACAAATTTTAAATTTTTCTGAAAAAAGGAAAAAATTGCTAATTTTAAGGTTAATGAAAAGAAGTAACAAAGACAAAAATCTGTTGAATGGATTAGCTTGCATTTCTTTTACAACATTCCCCGATACAGGTTGGATATTGTAAATTACACAACAATAATCAATGGCAACATCGAATCTGCTTTGATACTTTGTTTTTATTGCAACAAGAACTGGAAACTCTCTTTCTTACAAATAATTTCTTGAAAAAAGTGAATATAATAGAAGCATTTGCTGTGATTTGCCGTTGCAATTTGTAATACTTGCCCCAGAATGCTATTTTTTCTATTTTATTAAAATCATACTTGGCAGCAGGATTATATTTTATTTCCACCGCTTGCTCCAGGGCCCTGCTGATATTTTACGTTTTCTGAGTTACAATTTCTCAGTACTAACAATGATTGATGTTCGATTCAAGGTTTTTAGTTCTGAGAGACGGCGAAGGGGACGTAGTACATCTGGTGGTATGGAACTAGGGTACCTCGCACCCTGCACCCCCTCGACATGTGTTTGAGGTGCTCCAGTATGGAGGGGCTGCTAGTTTTGGAACCTATGGTTTAGGATGTAGTGATGAGAAAGCTATTTCACTATTAAATAACAAATTAAAAGTCACTCCTGTATGTAACCAATATTGCTATCATGTATTGATACACGAGGGTTGTTTCAAAAATAAGGTTCCCACATTTTTTTTTAGACACAAGGAATTTTATTCGAAAAAAAACGATTACACCATTGGAAACGTTGATCTTTAAGCTATTTTTCCACATAGTCCACATTTTTCTTCTATGCATTTTTTCTGTCGGGTAATCCACTTTTGCATTCCAACCTCAAAGAAGTCCGCTGCCAACCCATTGAGAAACTTGGAAACTTCTTCTTGCAACTCCTCGTCCGTCTGGAATCGTAGACCGCCTAGGTGCTCCTTCAATTTCGGAAACAGATGGAAATCGCTGGGTGCCAAATCGGGGCTGTAAGGGGGTTGGTCATTGACATCCCAGCCAAATTTGTCGATTAAGACCTTCGTTTGTTGTGACACATGTGGACGGGCATTGTCGTGGTGCAGCCTTACGCCTTTGCTGAGTTTTCCCCTACGACTATTTTGGATTGCCCGTCTGAGCTTTTTCAAGGTCTCACAATAACCTGTGGAGTTTATGGTGGTTCCCCTAGGCATGAAATCAATGGGCAGTACACCACGCCGGTCCCAAAACACCGATGCCATGATTTTTCCTGCTGACAGCTGCTGCTTAAACTTCTTTGGTGGTGGCGATCCGGGGTGTTTCCATTGGCGCGATTGTTGTTTTGTTTCCGGAGTAACGTAATGGCACCACGATTCATCCCCCGTAACAATGGAATGGAGGAAGTCTTCGTTATTCTCGTCCATTCACTGCAAAACTTCCGAGCACAGTCGACGCGCTGCTGTTTGTGGACTTCTGAAATCATATGCGGCACCCAGCGCACGCACACCTTGTGGTAGCCTAGCTTTTCATTCAACATCCTGTCAATTGAAGCTTCAGAAGCCTCAGGAATTTGAGCAGCCAGTTGCCGGATGGTGATTCTATGATCTTCGAGCAGGATTTGCTCAAATTTCGCCACAACGTCGTCGTGGACTTCCGTACGGCCGTTGGCAAATTCCCTACACTATTTGCGGACGTGTTGAATGCTTATACACGTTTCCCCATACACTTCACTCAATTGCCGATGAATTTCTACAGGTGGTAACTTTCTTGCGTGCAAAAATCGGATGACCGCACGAATTTCACACCTGGCGGTGACGGCGATGACGGGCTCCATCGCTTATGGCTGTCAGGCCGGTACTGACCGTTGCAGAGCCACGCTGGTTGTTGGAATCGGTGTTGGGGGATCCGGCGAACACGGCGGTGTTGCCAGATTTCGCATTGCACCATGCACGGTAAGGGTACAGAGTTGGGAACCTTACTTTTGAAACAACCCTCGTATTTCTCAAACAGCTAAACCAAATGGCCCTCAACAAAAATCACAACCACTTCCAACCATCCAAATTATTTGAATTTTTGCACACTTATTAAGAACCGATGAAATTTCATAGCTCATTACTTTGACAGTAACAACAGACAAGAGTTGGTAACGTGCCTGAAGTAAGACAGCCATCAATGTGTAGAGATAGAAGCTGCATCTTTTGTAGGAATGAAAGCTTTACTGAAAATGTATATCAGATTTCAGATCTTCAAGTTTCATGTAGTGGATGTACAAAGTCTAAATAAATAAAGTCATAGTTAAAAAAAACAAACACACCCACACTTTTGTAGTTATGTGAACTAAAATGTTAAAAATAAAATTATATTTAACAAAAACTAAAAAATGCTCTTTTTGAACTGAAAAAGTTGAAATAATGTTTATCTACTGTATAAAGATTATGTTCAAGAGTGATAGGATATCCCACAGCTCACTCTAACTTTTTTTTAAGCTTAAAATAAACATATTGACAATGCCAAAAAAATTAACTTTGCAGTAAATAAAAGTGTGGGGTGCTCTCTAATTAATTTAATAATCTATACTTTCTAATAGCTAGCAGTACAAAATTTAAGACAATTGACATCCAAGTTTGAGTTTCCTCTTCTATGGTTATCATTACTAATTTCATTGCCTTTTTTAATATTAATGTTATCATGTATTTCTGTATTTTACAGCCCATATCAGAAGATGAAAATGAAGTGGAAGGTACAGAAACGACAGCTGTTACTGACGGGTACAGTAGTTTTTTGTTATTACAAAATAGTTAACATACAGATACAAATTACATAAAATCATGCCTCAGTATCAAATATAGTGAACAGTTCACCTGCGGCTGATGGCACTTAATTCTTTTATCACAATATCAGTGCGTCAAGTGTATTAGACGTAGTTTCCATTATTTTTCTTCCTTTATAAAAATGATCTTATGTAATTTGTTTTATTATTTTGTTCACTTATTTAATCAAGAATTTGCATTTCTTATTGTAAGTTAGTTGACTTTTATAATTATATTCTTAAGTTTTTGCAGGGGTTAGCTCTCTTTCCATATACAGGGTGTTACAAAAAGGTACGGCCAAACTTTCAGGAAACATTCCTCACACACAAACAAAGAAAATATGTTATCTGGACATGTGTCCGGAAACGCTTACTTTCCATGTTAGCGCTCATTTTAGTTTCGTTAGTATGTACTATACTTCCTCGATTCACCGCCATTTATGGGGGAATTTGAAAGCCCTTGTCTACACAACCCCGGTACCAAATGTAGAGACTCTTCGTGCTCGTATTGTGGACGGCTGTGATACAATACGCCATTCTCCAGGGCTGCATCAGCGCATCAGGAATTCCACGCGACGGATGGTGGATGCATGTATCCTCGCTAACGGAGGACATTTTGAACATTTCCTGTAACAAAGTGTTTGAAGTCACGCTGGTACTTTCTGTTGCTGTGTGTTTCCATTCCATGTTTAACTTGATTTGAAGAGAAGTAATAAAATGAGCTCTAACATGGAAAGTAAGCGTTTCCGGACACATGTCCACATAACATATTTTCTTTGTTTGTGTGTGAGGAATTGTTTCCTGAAAGTTTGGCCGTTCCTTTTTGTAATACCCTGTATGTCAGCACATATGTGTACATATATTAGTACTCATTCTTTCATTGCAACAAAATTTGCTTGATACCAAAATAATAAAAAATAATATTAATATTAGTATTGGGGAATAAACCAGCATTTATCACAAATGATGGTAGAATGATGCGAATACACAAAAACGATAGAAAAATTGTAATTAATGGATATATTTCCTCCTCATCAGTAAAACATGGTGCACAGAAGGCAGGTAACAGAGGCGCATATATATATACCAATAATTTGTTACCTAATAATTGGGAATTACTGTTGGCATTAGTTCTTCTCCAGACTAAAACACATTATTTTGTTAGCTTCATCCAACTAAATAATTGATATGGTAAAGGAGCTGGGTTGGGAGTCATTGGAAGACAGAAGTAGGGTGAAGAGATTGCTGGGAATATATAAAGCATTCGAGGTGTGTCAGAAGAGTAATGTGATTGCTAACACTGTGTCTACCACTCTGTGCTAGACCAGTTTGTTCATCACTTCCACATACTAAGTCCGAGTTTTAACTCCGTTCATCCAATACTTTTATTTTTGACAGCGCCATCAGTGAAGTAGTGTTTTTGTTGTGTGTTACGAAAATGGAGCATCGGAATTCAGAGCGACGTTGTGTATTCAAGTTTTGTGTTAACCCCTTAACCTACGATTTAGATTCGAAGATGGTGGGCCGAAATTGTATACAAGCTCGCGCAGCGTTCGCACGACTTGTGTAACACGCTAATCTGGGCGAGTACGGAATAAGAAGCTGCAACCGAATACTCGCTATAAAATGGAAAGACAAGCGAGATGTTTATATGCTGTCGACAAAACATGAAGCAGTCGAAACGACCTCACAAGGATCCCAGAGCACTCTAAACCAAATTGTATTGCAGAGTATAACAAGAGAATGAATGGAATTGATCTCCAAGATCAAATATTAGCATGTTTTCCAGTGATGAGAAAATTCATTAAAGGATATAAATTTTTTTTTATCTGTTTGATATTGGTCTTTTTAACTCTTTCATCTAATGGAAAAAACTGAATGATGGAAAGAAACAATGTTATGTCGACTATAAGATCAACATAGCCGAATCTCTACTGAAGAAAATGCCAAAACCGATTTATGGAGAACGAGGCGTATTATCTTCCGGAGATGGGCCAGACAGACTTTAGGCGAAGGAATGGGCTCATTTTCCAAAACACATTGATCCAACACCCTCTAAATTAAGACCGTCAAAACGCTGTACAGTTTGTCACAAAAATAAAAAACGTAAAGAAACAACGTGGGAGTGTAAAAAGTGTAAAGTTCCGTTACATGTACCAGAATGCTTTGAAATATATCACGCCGTCACAGATTACTAATTTTATATTTTGGAGTTTTGTATAAATAAACATTTTGTAATACTTGCGTCTATCACAATTATTGCATCAGACTGTAATTGCGTATCAAATATTCCACGTAATATTCACATCTGGCCCGATCACCGTACGCGGGCTATGCCCGTAATATTTACTTTAGGCCCAACCATCGTACGGGGGCTATGCCCGTCATTATAGGTTAAGGGGTTAAACTTGGAGAATCCGCGAGCGTGATCTTTGAAAAATTGAAACAGGTCTTTGGGGAACATTGCTTAACAAGAGCACAAGTTTTCCGCTGGCACAAATCATTTTTGGAAGGCTGAGAACACGCTGAAGATCAACCTTGCTCAACTTCAAAAACTGACGAAAACGTTGAGTGTTTGAGGGCTCTTGTGAGATCAGACCGTCGTTTAACGACGAGGATGATGGGTGAACAGTTAAATTTAAACACTTTCAGTATTTCTTCGACCAATGGAAGGAGACCAAAGTGCTAATCTTCAGAAAGTTGAGAAATGATCAATCTGTACCCAAGAAATACCGTCCGATTAGCTTACTCAACTCCCTCAGTAAAGTTCTTCACAAAACTTAGATACTTTGCGTAATACTGTAAAGACAACCTTTCGCGGAAATCGGGGAAATTCTGTTTAGTGAGGTGCCACTCCACGTCACAATAATTAATAACACTTGTTGGGTTGGTCTGGATATACTGGGGCAGGGCCGGTGCTAGGAATTTCGGGCCCGGGGTAAAATGGGCGACCTTTTTTTAAATTTTTTTTTAGCTCTACAAACTAAACTAGGAGGACGACAATGGGTGTGGATTCTTGGCTTCATGGCCTGATGGCCCCTACAATCAGTATTCGGGACCCCCCATCAGCCGGTGGGCCCGGGTACTTTTGACCCGCTTACCCCTCCCTAACGCCGCACAGTGGTCTGAAATCCCGAAAAGCTGGCCAAAATAGAAATACTTGTTCAATCTTCATGAAAATTTGTATACATGATCTGTCTAGGTCGCTGATAACGAATATATTCGTCAATTATAAAAAATAAAATAAAAAATAAACAAAATGTCGGTTCCAAAATGGCAGAAAATATTTAAAATGGCAGATTATCTAATAAATAGTATAAATATTGGGTGATTTAATATCTGTTATAAAAAATCTGGACATTGTTGAAAAAAAACAAAATGGTGGCTTCAAAATGGCGGATGCTAGTATAAAAAATTATGTTGAAGTCATAAAATATCCTCTAAGTACATGAAATCGGTGATAATGAAAAAAATTAAAACAATATGTCATACCACATTGAATATATCACGACTTTTGTTAATACTGATTAAAATTAGCTCTCATAATATAAAAATGGCAAAGCCATTGTGGTGGACATTCTTACAAACAGAAAAATAGTATCTTTTTCAAAAAAAAATATTATGAAACGGGACTTATGAGGACGTAAATCTATATTTCATTTTTAAAATAAAAAACAAAATTGCTTATTGATAAAATTTTATTAAAAATGTCTAAAATTGTATTGTTGAAGAAAAAAAAAATAGTTTTATGCAATTTTACTTATAAAACATTTTTTATTTGTACAAAAATTCGATTGCTTAATAAGAAACAAGGTACATTTTATTCGCTATCGGAATCACAACAATCTGTTGTTGATTTATCCGTCACAGAATCAGTTACATCAGAGCAATGTGTTGCAATATCTGGCGGATTGAGTAGCTCTAATGCCTCTATTGACAGCGATCTCAACTTTTTTTGTGGCAATTTCCTGAGGCTCGTAATAAAGGGGTCTGAGGAAACCAAAAGTCGCAAAAATACATCCTCCATCGTATTTTGGCGGCTGCATTTTCGCGAGAAATCTTCCCGAAACCTTTTTATATATTTATTGCACGATTCTTGAGCACTTTCAAACGAGTCTATGCCCTTCTGCATGAGTCACAAAGCGAAACCGACACGTGATTTACATCAAAGAAATACCGCTCTATGGCACTAGTAAAGTGAAAGTTCCTAAATAGTTACTTTTGTTTCATCAGATATATGCATTTCAATTGTTGCAACAATGTCTGCAACATCATTGTTTAGTTTTCCTTTTAGTAGTAAAATAATTTCTTTTCTAGAAATCTCTATACATGTAGTAGATGTACTTACATTCTGAAACATTTAAAATCCATTAAAGTGTATTTAAAAAATACTGTAATTTATTACAATCTTTTAACTTTTTAATCGATTTATTAATGATTCTGTTAAATTTAATTCTGATAAATCAGTCCTCAAATACACTGGAACCTGAAAGTATTACCGAAATACGACGAAAATCAAGGCCGTATTCAAACCTTAAATTATTTACCTGATCA
This sequence comes from Vandiemenella viatica, assembly GCA_031002005.1. Classification (NCBI taxonomy): domain Eukaryota; kingdom Metazoa; phylum Arthropoda; class Insecta; order Orthoptera; family Morabidae; genus Vandiemenella; species Vandiemenella viatica. The sequence goes on from JARYHS010006518.1 coordinate 1,376,132, forward strand.
ACAATTTTGTCGTTATGCATGTTAACACAAAACATTATATTATTAACAGAATAGCAGCTAGTAGCAGCCAATTTTTTAAAATAAATATCAAATACAATGTAGGCTATAAGGTGGCATAAGAGATTCGACCGAACACGACAGAACACACAAACTTTTTTCAACTTTAAAGTTAAATAATTTGTTTAATGTAGATTATTATTTTTCTTACAATGTGGGGGTGAATCCATTTTGCGAATTCAAATGTTCGCAACAACACGTCGTTCTGTACATAATCACTTATTATATTTAAAAGAATTGTCAATTTTCCCCAGTTACTTTCCAACTAATCGCTTATTTTCGGTATGAGCTACAACTCGCCAGATGTTCTCGCCACGTCGCGTCGGCACGTTCAAACGAGTCTATGCCCTTCTGCATGAGTCACAAAGCGAAACCGACACGTGATTTAAATCAAAGAAATACCGCTCTATGGATCTAGTAAAGTCAAAGTTCCTAAATAGTAACTTTTTTTTTTTACTTTTGGCCAGCTTTTCGGGATTTCAGACCACTGTGCGCCGGCCCTGTACTGGGGATGTATTGTTCCACATCGATAAGGCGTTCGATCGTTAATGGCACAACGGCCTCCTTCGTAAGCTCAGTGACAGCGGGTTCCGGGACAAACTGAGTATGTAATATGCCCACACCTCAGTAACTGAATGTTTCACACCAATACACAAAACAAAAATTCCGCATCTTAAGAGATACACGCAGGTTTGCCTCAATTAAGTATTATAGGCCATCTGTTCTTCTGTTTACATATCAAGGATATCCTGACACAGATAAAACCGTGGTTGCTATTTATGCTGACGTCACCGCCTTCCTTGCATAGTAACGGTAACTCACAAACACATCAGATTACACTACGCGCTTGATGTAGTTGGTCCTTGGTTTATTCGATGGCGAATCAAAGTCAATGTCGATTAATTCCAGGCACTCATATCACAGGATAGCCTATACAAAAACGCACGCCGACCGAGGCAAAGTTAAGTACTTGGGAATTCTATTCGATCCGACATGCTAATGATTAATAAAGCTAACATTAGACTCAAACAACTGTAACATATGCGTGACAAACAAAGGACGTCACCCTGGGATAATGTTCGAACATTCGGACACTTATGACATTAAGTCCCACATTCAGAGACTGGAATTGATTCAAAACTGAGTACTCAGGACCGTAGCCAATATTTCTTGTAGAATATAAACAACCGAGATTCCCAACTCGATCCAAAACAACATGTAATTAAGAAAATAACCAAAAACATATACAAGAAAACCTATATGTCGAAATTTCTTTAATACTCTGTATAGGCAACTACGATCACAACCTCAGGTTAAAACACCAACGGCCGAAAAGGTTGATCACTGGGCTAAGGTGTGCAGCAGGTATAGGAGGCAACCACACATAAAAAGATATTATCCCACACAAACAACATCAGTATACAATGCGCAGACAATACAACTGTATATAGCATACATACGTGTTACTATATTGTCACGAAATTGGCATGTTTCACTACAAACTCCTCAACGTTGGCGAATGGTGTGTGGATCCACCTGTAAGTTGTTGCATGGTGCCATTTCCTAAAAAATCCTTTCCTCAGCCCGACCTCGTAGAATGACATCTGTTTCATACTGGTAGTGTTTTAGTCAGCGGCCCTTGTTTCCTGACCTGTCTATCGCAGAGGTATTTTTTCCCAAGTATAAAATTCTGGCAATCTTTCCCCTCTGCCATTTCTTCTTCTTTCAAACGTTTCGTCTGTTTTCAATAGATGTCTGGAAGTTCGGAAAATATCATTCCCACTCCAGTGATCTCCCTTTGTCTTTACCATATCTGATGCATGGGTGGAGGTGAGCAATTGTAGAGAATGTCCGCCATATTGTTTAGTTATGAAAGGGGATGTGTTTAAAATGAGATAGTGTTTATTACATATAGTGTGATTAGTAACTGTAACTGATGGAAATCAGTATGTGCTAATTTTATAATTGCAGTTTTGGTATTTTATTTTTGGTAAAATAAATTATTAATAAGATTTTGTAGTTAATTCGGATGTCATGAAAATCATGATATTGTAATTATTTTTCTAGGTGCAACAATGAGGTGCGAACTGGCACCTACACCTGTGAACGTCCGTTTGCTTGTGACATTTGTGGAAAATCATTTATGCGCTCTCATCACCTTGTGGAACATAAAAACAGTCACTCAGTCGAACGGCGGTTTGCGTGTGATGTGTGCGGAAAATCGTTCACACGCTCTGGTCACCTTACAGAACATAAAAAACTTCATTCGGGTGACCTTCCTTATACCTGTGACGTTTGTGGAAAATCATTTACACGCTCTAGCCATCTTACGGATCATAGGAACACTCACTTAGAAGAACGCCCGTTTGTGTGTGACTCTTGTGGAAAGTCATTTACCCGCTCCGCGCACCTTACGGAACACAAGAAACTTCATTCGAACGAAAGGCCTTTTCCATGTGATGTTTGCGGAAAATCATTTAAACTCCTTCGTGTCCTCAAAGATCACAAAAAACTTCATTCAGGTGCACTTCCATTTGTTTGTGAAATTTGTGGAAAGTCGTTTACACGGTATCGTCACCTAATGGACCATAAGAACGTTCATACAGACGAACGGCCGTTTGCGTGCGAAGTTTGTGGAAAAGCGTTTACACGGTCTGGTCACCTCATGGAACACAAGAAAATCCATTCTGATGAACGTCCGTTTGTTTGTACAGTTTGTGGAAAATCATTCACGCGTTCTAATAACCTCATTCGACACACTAAAATTCATTCGGATTCAAGGTCGTTTGCTAATGAAGTTTCTTAGAAATTTGTATATACTCTCTGGTAACTACAGATAAAAATTCATTCATGGCAAATTGCATTTGCTCATGAAAATTGTATTAAAATGATTATATAATCTGGCTGTATAAAATCCATTAGAGGATACTTTCAAGTGAACAACATTTTGCTGGTGAATTGAATGGGTGTCCTTGCAAGAACCTGAAAATCTAAAATAGCACAAGATATTCCATTTCTGCTATTGGCCTTTTGCTTATGAAATTCGTATTTTTCGCAAGAGAACCGAATCTAGTGAACGATGTTTGGCTAGTCCAAACCATGGAAAAACATTTACATTTTCTGGTACTCTAAATAATGCAAAAAGATTGCAATGGAATTAGCATTTGCTGTATTTTTAAATTATTTTAAACCAGATGCACTGTAAGACAAATAATTTTAATGTTGATCACCAGTTTTGTGCCTTGATTTTTCTATTTAGTATATTATTTCTGCCTCAGTATAGGCTTTATATATATTTTTCGACGTGATTAATATTGCGGAAATTGTGGTATATTGGTGAATGATTTCTTGATGTGGTTGTTTTTGTAATTACTCTCTAATATCACCGTAATGTGTCTTCACAATATGTGCAGTATTTAATTTGTGATATCAATATGGAAATGAGAGCCATATAATGTTACAGCTAAAATTTTAAAAATGTCATATAAAAACGGATTGTTTGTGCCAACAAAGGTGACAGCAGTGGCTATAGTTTCCCTCCCTTGATTTAAACTGGATGAGAGTCATAAAACCGCCTAGCGGTTTGGCGCCTGTTTCTTGGTGAAATACATGTTTTTGAAAAGGATATATGAAGCAGTCACTGAGAGCGGATGCTTTCGTTTGGAACGTGCAATTAGAGAAACTGTTAGATTTGGGCAATTGAGCCGAAATTACCTACCAAAAACATTACAGGAGACCTAGAGCAGAGAGTAAAACTACAACAATAAAGAGACTTCTTATATTCGCGTATATTCGGAAGTCAACATTGTAAGCTCAAGTTATATACAAACGCTAAAAGGCATTCCTTCGCCTTGTGGTATAACGGAGATGAATAACTATAATAATTACTCTTAGAGAAAATTGGTAGTTAAGGGTAACGTTTTAGAAAAACAGATGAAAGATAGCTCAGGACCGACGAACTTGGTGAGACCTTGTCGTGTTCGTTTTGAATTTAAAGTTGCCTGCGGAAAAGTACCTGTATAACTTCGGATGATTAAAGATGTTATGACATTATAAATAAAAAGGAATCAAAGCATATAAGTTCATTGGTTATTGGCGAAGCTAGAAAACTTCAGAAGAAATTACATTAAATAATTAAACAGATATTTTCACTACGACTACGAAATAAATAAGTAGAAAATACGAGCTAAGACAACATAAATATACGACAGCCTCTCTACGACGAACGTGCAGTGTAAAATTAATGACGAGCTCAATGGCAAATAGGGACATTCTTGCTTATAAAAGAAGAGAATAAACTGTACCTGTTCTTTAAAAAGAGATGAACTAAAATACTTTAACACGTCGACGCATGCTATGACTGATAAATATCAGGTTGATCAATAATACTTTACTATTAGTACTTAACAGAATAGTTTGTTTATCAATTTTACTTTTATAACTATAGTGTCAAAAGGGTAGCATTTAAAAAAAGTTTCCATTTCTAAATGCAAACACCATCTGTTAACAACTCTTTGTTATATAAGAACGAAGTCTTTCTCGGAGTTGAGAATGTATAAACTGCTCTCGGGTGACTAGCCGAGTCAAGAGTGCGTTGTCACATGATATTTCGGCGACTAGATGCATTGCCGCCATCTTCTGGTGAAGATGGCGGCAATGCATCTAGTCGCCGAAATATCATGTGGTGAAGATGGCGGCAATGCATCTAGTCGCCGAAATATCATGTGACAACGCACTCTTGACTCGGCTAGTCACCCGAGAGCAGTTTATACAAACTCTTTGTTAATTCGTATTTGTTATTCCAAGGTGTGTTTTGCCCTTATGGAATGGGGCATCGTCAGTTTCTGTAAATGTGGATATAAGTTGAAAGAAACCTTCATTTTTTGTATAAAAATCCAACTATTAACAAAATACACTCTATTTGGAAATATTGGTAGAAACAATTAGATGTCCGTCAGGAACAGATCTGATTTGGACTTTTGTGGAACCCAATATTCTGCTGTGGTTTAACATTGCTTCTTTTATTATTGTGGAGGTCACTATTTCACTATTTCTGAAAAGATTGAACTTTTAACCTTGTTTGATTTCTCTCAACTTGTACCTTATTGTTTCCTTATATGTACGGTGGTTTCAACATAGGGTTTTCAGTTATGTTATAATCTCTGTATCTATATTTTATTACCACATCTCTCTATTTGCGTGATGGTGTCCGTTATAGTGATTTACTGTTTTGTATATTATCTTTTTGGGTCATGGTTATTCTATAATGTTTTCAATAGTGTTTTGTTTGTCAAATTAGTAAATTCGTAAGTGCAGTTGACTTAATTGTATCGCTTTGTGACGGTGTTATATTTCCTAGACTGTAAGTAGGGTATTATTTGTGACTGTTTATTTTCAGTATTTCCGTATCTGTATTTTCGTGGATTGATGTTTGTAGTCTAATAAGCGTTAAGTAAATATTAAGTGATTTGTACATGTAATGGCTCTAATGTGTTCTTTGTATCTTGTAAGAAAGTTCCTGATTGTCCACCCAATGTGTTTAGCTGACATTGTTGGCAAGTCAGTTCATATTCGTCGTTCCTAGTACTGATCCATTTCGTTGTTGATATTAAGGTGCTACTATATTGTGTTGTTTATGTCATGTAGTTTTTAATCCTTTTTTTCTGAATATGTTGTATATTCTATGTGTTTGTGGATAGAGATAATTATTTATCATTATTTTTTAGTTTGACGCATGTTATCTTGGGTATAGTCTGTTTATTTATTTTGTTTTGGATTTTAGTATTTAGCTATTCAATAAACTGTTCTCTCTGCCCATTATTCTTTGTTTGATGATTTTCTATTATATTTCATAATTATTCTTGGCTAATGATATTTAATATATTGAACATGTACATGAGTGCTGCCTGTATGTGGTTTTGAGGGTTGTTAGATGTTTTGTGTAATATTGTGTCTGCGTGGGTAGGTTTTCTTTATATACGAGGTGTGTGTGAAAAGTAATGAGACTGATTTTTTACTTACAAATTTTTTATTATTTCAAACAACAATATTATACCCTTCAAAGTAGTTCCCTTAGGCAGCTACACACCGACGGAGTAGTTGTTTCCATTCTTGGTTGCAGTGCTTGAAGGCTTCAACTGGTAGGGCTGTTAACTGGTAAGTCTCAGTCTTTTGAATGTTCTCCAGAGTTCCAAAATGACGTCCTTTTAAGACATGTTTCAACTGCAGAAAAATGAAAAAGTCACAAGGACATAAATCGGGTGAATAGGGGGGGGGGGGTTCAGGAACAACAGGATTGCGTTCTGAGGTCAAAAATTCACTGATGGAACAAGCCATGTGATACGGGGCATTTTCTTGACGAAGCATCCACTTGTCTGCAATGTCTGGTCTCATACGAATCACTCTTTTCCTGAGCCTTTCAAGGACACCTTTATAAAACACTTCGTTGACAGTTTATCCTGGAGGAACAAATTCTTTATGCACGATACCCCTACTGTAAAAAAAGCAAAGCAGAATTATTTTGATCTTTGAATTGCTCATTCGACATTTTTTCGATCAAGGAGATGATGAAGTATGCCACTCTTTGCTTTGCACCTTATGTGAGGATCGTACTCAGATATCCAGGATTCGTCACCTGTGATCACACGATTCAAGAACTCTTGGTCATTGTTAATCCTCTCAAGAAGATCAATGCAAACGTTTCTTTGATTGTCCTTCTGTTCAATTGTGAGGTTTTTTTTTTTGCACAAACCGTGCAGATGTCCAAATTGTCTGTCAAAATTTGATGTTAGGTGAAGGTGGACGGATATGATAAAGGAGGTGGAATGGGATTCATTGCAAGACAGGAGGAGGATGAGGAGGGTCATGGGAGTGTACAGTGCATATACTGGCGATGAGGCATGGAAAGATATTGCAGTAGGTATGAAAAGTAGTGCATGGAAGGGAAAAGATGACCATGACCACAAGCTGGCACTAGATTTCAGGCACAAGGGTGTAGGAAGATTCTCTTTTTTATGTAAGGGTGTTAGGGATTGGAATGAGTTACCAAGAGAAATGATGAATAATTTACCGAAAACTTTGAACTAATTTAAAGATAAAATTTGTAGAGGGAAAATGTAGGTGGGTGCAGGATAGGGGGAAGATGGGTGTGTAGGGAAATGGCCACCGGAGCCTGTGCTCCATTGCAATTAAATTAAAAAATTAAGGTGTTTAAATTTAACTGTTCTCTCATCATCCTTATTGTTAATCGATGGTCTGATCCCCCTAGAGCCCTCACGCTGAACGTTCTCGTCAGTTTTGAAGTTGAAGGTCTCTCTTCACGAGGTTGATCTTCAGCGTGTTCTCGGCCTTCCATAAATGATCTTCGCTAGCGGGAAACTTGTGCTCTTGATAATCAATGTTCCCTATAGGCCTGTTTCAACTTTACAAAGGTCATAGTCGCGGGTTCCACAAGTTTAACACAAAACTTGATTGCACAACGTTACTCTAAATTCCAATGCTCTGTTTTCGTAACACACAACAAAAATACAACTTCACTGATGCAACTGTCAAAAATAATGTGTTGGCTGAACGGAGTTGAAACTCGGACTGAGCATGTGGAAGGGATGAACAAACTGGTCTTGCACAGACCAGTATACACAGCGTTGCAAGATAGCTCGCAGTGTTACTAATCTCTTTATTTTTCTCACACACCTCGTATGTTGAATGAGTGGAATGGCTCATTCGTAGTTGTTGTTATAACAAGAAATTGAATTGCTTATTTATCTCCTTGATATGTGTTGGGAACTGTGTTGCAAATTCAGAGATTTTTGTGTATGCTATTGATAGTTTCACTGACTAGGATGATAGAGATCATGTTTACTGCATCAAATGAGAGGAGTTTATCTGTGCGAGGGATCTGAATTGTCTTTATATTGTGTATTAACTGTGTTGTGTTTAGGATGGTTCTATTATTGTAATATCTATAATTTGTACTGAGAAATTCACATGTGAATCTAGTTAGTTTGTATGATGGCATGTGCCTTAGTTTATTACTGGCTAAATGGGAATGTTTGCTTGATGTATATTTGGTTGATTTCTGAGAAAGTAAGTCTTGCTTTTTGGAAAAAGATTTGTTTTTTTTTTCAATCTGTAAGGACATATACAATGTTTTTACAATACTTTTTCATGTTTTTCTGTAATATATTTATAGAACCTGTTTTAGTGGTATTATTTGGTAGTTTTTGTTATACTATTCTGTCAATATATTTTTTTTTGTATTAGTACTACAACTTTACCCCTTGTCTGCTTTTTTACTATTACATAATTTCTCTGTAATTTGATTTTCAATAGTTTCAGTGTATCGTTTGTGTCATATATATGAGTTTATTTTGAGTTGGTTTGATTTATTTCTGTTACTATAAATTCCTTGGTTTGACCAGTTTTGAGTGATGTGTTCTGTGCTTTTTGTTCTTGTAATACTATGTACAGGATTACTACAAAAGAATTGTTTCCCGATTTATTCCATAGTATTATGCTTACAACTATGATTGTTATATGAAAATTACCACAAAATATCCAAGTTTTATGCTCACTCTACAAATGTTCCATGTGTCGCCCCTTGATCACTTGACATACGGCCAGACAGTATTTCAATTCAATCCAGCGTGAATTGTTGGATGAGCTGCACACGATACAGTTTGAATTGTAACTGCCTTCGCGAAATCTTCCAAACAGTTTGCTGCTGTATACCAGGTTCGCAGCTTGTTCGGTTCATTGATTTCTTTGGAGATCGCACCTAACTTTCCCTCACTCTCTCCACTGTTTCGTCTGACACTTGTGGTCGACCGGTGCTTTTACCGTTACATAAACAATCATTGTCCTTGAATTGGCGATACCTTCGCAAAATGCTTTGTTTACAAGGCGGTTCTTTTCCGTACTGCCTTCTGAAAGAACGTTGCACTGCTCTGACAGACGAACATTTCGCATATTCCAGGGCGCAGAAACTTTTTCTCGCTTTGCCTCCATTTCGGGAGAGCCTGAACTGAACTGAACTCATTACAGATACTGAACTAGTGCTGCCACGCCTCCTGGTGTACAAACTTGAACTAGCGCTTCAACGCCTCCTGGTGTACAAATTTTGATATTTTGTGGTAATTTTCATATATGATTCATATACCTTTGAATAATCAGGGTTTTGATGGTGAATGATTCTTTTTCAGTAACCCTGTATTCTGATTTTGTAACGATGTGACTGTAAAAAGTGTCTAGTCTTGTTGTATTTGTTGTACTTGTTGTTTTAGTGTTTTCTGTAATAGCTGTGTTTCCTATCTATTTAAATTGATATCATAAGGAATGATGAGTTTTCGATGAAAATTGTGACGTTGTGCGTTCTCTATTCGACTTTTCTGTAGTTTGCGTGTTTTTGTTTTGTTTTTCAACATGTTAATTTTTGTGATTATGATTTACCTTGGTTCTTTCAACTACTGCTGGTATGTCATTTTCATGTCTTTCAATTGCACTTCTGAGGATGTCTGCTTTGTTCAGTTGTGTGACTGGTTCTAAGTGTGTGTGGTACAGTATTTTGTTTTGTTGGGCTTTTTTTCTTGTATTTTCTGCTGTTGATTCCGCTCACTGTTCCTGACCTCCACATTTGCAACGTTTGATATAGATGTTATATTGAATGCAGAATTTATTAAATCTCATTTTAAGTATGGTTTTATGACGACTGAGGTGCTGATTTTTGTAGCGATGATATATGGCTCTAAGAAATGTTTGACGTGGCTGCATAGTACATCGGTTAATCTTCCCCAGTTACTTCTTAAACATTTCGAAATGCAAACGCTGTCTCTTAACAGAGTAGCCATACCTGCTTATGTTGGATGGTGTACTAAAACTATGTACAGGGTGTTTCAAAAATGACCGGTATATTTGAAAAATCAATAAAAACTGAACGGGCAGCGATAGAAATACACCGTTTGTTGCAATATGTTTGGGGCAACAGTAAATTTTCGGGCAGACAAATTTTCGAAATTGGTTACAATTTTTAACAACAGATGGCGCTGCAGTCTGTAAAAATCTGAAGTGCGATATTTTCCACATATCCACCATGCGCAGCAATAATATGGCGTAGTCTCTGAAGGAAATTATCAGAAACCTTTGTAAATGTGTCAGGCGTAATGGCTTCACATGCAGAAGAGATGTACTGCTTCAGCTGTTCAATTGTTTCTGGATTGTGGCGGTACACCTGGTCTTTCAAGTGTCCCCACAGAAAGAAGTCACAGGGGTTCAGATCTGGCGAATAGGGAGGCCAATCCTCGCCGCTTCCTGTATGTGTCGAATAGCCCAAAGCAATCACTCGATCATCTATATATTCCAAATCGCCTGCAGCGCTATCTGTTGTTGAAAATTGTAACTAATTTCGGAAGTTTGTCTGCCTGAAAATTTACTAATGTCCCAAGCATATTGCGACAAACGGTGTATTTCTATCGCTGCCGTTTAGTTTTTTTGTTTTTCAAATATACCGGTCATTTTTGAAACACCCGGTATTTAGGGCAGGCGTGGAGTAAAGCTTTGTTTAATTACATTTTTTTTAATACAGAAATCATGATCATGATTTAATCATCAAGGGGATAAGTACGAGTTGTATGTAAACATATAACTGGCGATGATTCATGGAAACTAGTACACCTGCCGTACACAACCTTAATAAAGTCTGATTCATGTGTATCATCACCACTTCAGACTCAACAGGGATATACTGACTTCAAAACGACGGGTACAAATAATTTTAGATCCAAATATGATGTATGACATAGCTTTATGAGGGTGAGGCAAATGGTTAGTGAGTTCACGATATCTGTTTGATCATTGCATGAAGATACTGCGCTTGTCTATAGCGTCACGGCTAGCTAGATTTTTCACTATTGGCATGTATGTTGGCAATAGGTGGTATACTGCATTTGTTTTGGATTTTTTTTTTTTTTTTTTTTTTTTTTTTTTTTTTTTTTTTTTTTTTTTTTTTACGTTCAGATGAGAAAGATGTTAAATCAGTCGACAATAATTGGCCGGGAATTCGGATACTATGGGAGAGTTGGGTAGACAAAATTCATTGTTGATTTTGTAATGGAATATCTAAGAGTGGGCGTTCACTTCCCACGCTGGTGACACATGCGTATGTGGGATGTAATACAAGATGCGATAAAAATATATCCTACTGACTAATTCAGTAGCTAAAGCTGTTTTACAAAAAGCAATCCAGTATAACTAAACCAAATGCAGTAAACTAATTCCTGTATTGAATGAATAAATTGTAACAACGCTATGTGCAATTCCTGTTTATTCAGAGTTGATTTTAATAAATATGTTTTATTTTTAACTGATTATAGCGTCCACATTCTCTTTAACCTTGACCAGACACTTATTATAGTGCAGTTCTATGTTTTATGATAATATGGATCCATTAGATAAGTGTTTTGTCTGCAGACAGAAACTCATCTATTTTCGTTATCAATAATATTTGTAGAAATAAATTAAAATTTTGGGTTCATTTGTTAGGATTATTAGTTTTGCAATCCTGGGAAAAGATTTCAATTATTCATATTAAGTCGACATTATATGACTTTGTCTTTTTTTATTGTATAGATGAATTGCCCTTAAAACATTTTGAGAATGTTGTACCTTAATATTTTTAAGTTTAACAGGTTTTCTGCGGTGATATTTTGTAGCAAAAAACATGTAACATATAATGCTGGCGATGTTACAAGTGGTTTGTGATGTTAGTTATTTATTACGTATGTGGCCTGTACTATGTAACAATAAAGAAACTTGTCTTTTAAATTCTAGAAGTAAGTGAAGAAAATAAAATGCTGCAATTAATGTGATTTCAAATGAGCGTAGAGAAAGTTTAAATATCAATGTGGGAGGTTGGAAGGTCCCAACGACAAAGAAAACTAGATGAGGAGAAGCACACAATATTTATTGGTGGCAATTCACCCTCCTCCTTTCCTCCAGTGACTCCCAATCCAGCTCCTTTATCATATCAGTTACTGACTGGGTCCTGCGATAATTTCCACAAACAAATCTAGCTGCTCTTCTTTGCACACCCTCCAACTTATCTATTTGATAACCCAAATGTGGATCCCAAGCTACACCACCATATTGAACCAATGGTCTGACAAAAGCTTTGTAGCCCAATTCCCTAACTTCTCTGGTACATCCTCTCATCATAAAGGATTTTGTAACATTTTCCTACTACCTGCCCAATGTGCTCTGCCCAGTTAAGTTTGTTATCAAATGTTATGCCAAGATATTTACATTTGAAGCTTTCAACAAGCAATTCTGACCCCAGCCTATAATCACAATTAACCTTTAGTTTTTTTCTGTGTACCTAATAAGCTGGATCTTCTTGGCATTGATCTTCATTCCATGCTGACCTACCCATCTAGATATTGTATCCAGAACACCCTGCGGAGATTTCCAAGTACCTAAGGGAGAGAAGGAAGCTTTACACATATCACAGAAATAAGCACAAAGGGCCAAAATACGTTGGACATCTGAAGCGTGTCTTGTTTTGTGTACGTCTTTGTTCTGGCATCGCGTAGAATCTAGCAAACAGATATGGTTAGGGTGTAATCTTGGTTGTCCAGGTTGAACCGCGTCAATTTGTTGAAACCTAACGTTTCGGTCATCATTTTGTGGCCTTCTTCAGAGTACTGTCACGGCTGGAACTGCTGCGCACCTAGATATGGTTAGGGTTTTCACAGTTTTTAAACTTATGGGCTGACTCATAATCCACGGCATTTCTTATGACTAAACGCTATTTGACCCCAGAGCAGGAAATGTAAATCTGACCTTAAACCCAAAATTTTTTTGCGCCATATTTCGTTTAATTTTTGGAATGACAAGACATCAGTGTGTACAATGAAATGTTATGATACGTCAGATATGCCATCCGTTCAGGAGAAATCTAAGAAAAATGGAGAATTAAAAATTACCTTATTATAAAAACGCTGATAAATGATTTTTATCTTGATTCTCATGGCGGAGCCGCGTCAGTTTGCTAAAATCTAATCTTTCAGCCATCTTGCTGCGGCTTTCATCAGAGGACAGCCCTGTCTGTTGCCACTGTAACCTTTATATGACAGCAGAGGGCGCGCGCTAACCGTCTGCGATGACGTCACGGCGGACACTACCGGGCCCACCGTATGCGTTCGGATAGGGTCGTTCGTCTAGCGTTCTTCTAAGCAGGTATGACCAAATATGGACAAGTTGTGAAGTTGTAGGCCACTATCAGCACTATCAGTTGTTAGGACTTTTCCTTATTTCTAGAACTTATCTGACTCGTCTGGGCCACCGTCTGCTTTCTCGAGCTAAAACACTGGTGTCACTGAATAAAATAGCGTACCCACTATTGGCTGAATTTTGTGCTATAGCTGATTTGCTGCCGCTGATTTTTTTTTTTTTTTTAAAGCAGAATGTACTCACTAAGCCTTTCCTTGACGACGCGTCCAGTCTCACCGATATACAGGGTGTATCAAAAATAATCATCCAATTTGTCACGTCTATGTTTCTGAAACTAATAAACAAATACAATGTATTTTGTTTTTTGATGAACGGGAAACTCAAAACGTTTTTTAAATACGTTTTCATAGGTGTTTAATATGCCCCCCTTGAGATGCACGGCATATGTCAATGCGCTATTCAGATATTTCCCACACTGCAGCGAGCACGTCCTGAGTGATGGTAAGGTGAACCATCATAAGGTGAGAATATGGGGTACAGAACAACCACATAAAGTTGTACAACATGAGAGGGACTCACCAAAATTTAATGTGCTTTGTGCAGTTTCACGGGAAAAGGTGCAAGGTCCATTTTTTTTTTTTTTGTTTTTTTTTTTTTTTTTTTTTTTACAGAGACACTGTTACAGGAACCACATATATCAATATGAATGAGAACTTTCTTTTCCCACCATTGGAGACTGATTCCAACGACTTCATTTACAACCAGGATGGGGCATCTGGAAGTGGGGGCATTTTTAAATCAAAGGATTACTGAACGATGGATCGGTCGCACTGGACCAAATGATTCAGCCATACATTACTGGCCTCCAAGGTCAGCGGACCTGATTATTTATTGTTGGGGTTTATAAAAGACTCTGTTGCTGTGCCTGGGTTACCAACAACAGTGAATGAACTGAGACATCGCGTAACAGCAGCTGTGGAAGCTGTCACTCAAGACATGCTCGCTGTAGTGTGGGAAGAATTTGAATACCGCATTGACATATGCAGTGCATCTCAAGGGGAGCATATCGAACACCTATGAAAAGGCATTAAAAGAAACGAGTTTCCCATTCATTAAGAAACGAAATTCATTGAATATGTTAATTAGTTTCAGAAATATAGACGTGACTAATCGTATGATTCTTTTTGATACACCCTGTATACCTAGCAACAGTTGCAAGGTATTTGTTATACACCCGGTGTCTGTAATTTTTGCCTCTTGTCTTTTACTTTGACAAGTACGTCCGAGATCTTCCTGTAAGCCGGACGAATATTTTTCTTTTTTGGAAGACAGTCAATCTCATATGTCACACCCTGTATGCATGGCATACTCACTCAGTTTGCTGGGCTCTTCTGTCGGTGCTACGTTGGAGGGTGTTATTTGAGCGTCGAGTTCTGCGATGCTCATGCTGACAGTATCAGGGAGATAGCCGTTGACAAGAAACGTCATCTTTAAGGTAGATTATGGAGGCATTTGAGATTGAGATCGCCAACAGTTCCAACCTGAATCCTTCTTTGTAGTTAAGATACCTAGACGAAACCTTTATCATCTTCCCTCATGGACGAGAATCCCTCCTTTTTCCGGTATTTGAATAACGCACATAAAAAAACTCCAGTTTACAGTGGAAGTTGAAGACGACCAACAGCTTCATTTTATGGATATAACTGTGAAAAGGAAGGAGGATGGTTCCCTGGGCCACGGGCTATATCGGTAGCCCACGATTATATACCGTTATATGCTCCTTGACTCTCACCATCATCCGGCAGTAGAACGTAGATTTTTTTTTTTAACTTTAACTGTCCGTCATCCGCGGTTAGTGACGAAGCAAGCCTGGCTGCTGATAACCGAATTTTAAAGGTAACGTTTCTTGCCAACAGCTAACGCGCTAATATTATCAACAAGACCATTGCAGCACCTGAGTCTCAAATAGCACCAGCACCGACAGAAGAGACCACCAAACGAACCGGCGGGTCTACATCTACATCTACATCTACATATATACTCTGCAATTCACAAAATTGTGGGTGGCAGAGGGTGCTCAGCACCAAAGCTAATCTCTTTGCTGTGCATTCCAATCCCTAATGGTACAAGGGAAAAAAGAATTCATATAAGAATCAGTCCGGCACCTTATTTCTCCAATTTTATCTTTCCTTTCCTTCCGCTTCAAATAGGTTGGTGGAAGAAGTATTTCACTACACTCAAAAGTGAAAGTGGGAGTATGCATGTTTACCAATAAGTTTAAACGAAACGTGTGTCGTCTATCTACCAGAGACTCCCAGCCTAGTCTACTAATCAGTTCTGTGACGCTTTCATAAGGACTGTAGCAAGCGGTCACGAATCGAGCGGCTCTTCTCTGTACTTTCTCTATAATTTCGATCAACCCCTTACGAAACGGATCCCAAATGGCACAACAATAGTCCAAATGTGGACGCACAAGAGATTTGTACGCTATCTCCTTTGTTTGTTCATTACAATTTTTCAAGATTTGACCTATGAATCGCAGCGTAGAATTTGCTCTACCTACTAATGAATTGATGTGTATGTCCCATTTCATATTCCTTTGTACTGTTACTCCCAAATATTTAATTGAATCGGCCATATCAATAACTGTATTGTTTAACTCGTATTTCTGAACAATTGGATTCTTTTTGTTAGTTATGCTCATTGTCTTGCACTTTTTACAATTTAGAGTAAGTTGCCACTCAGCGCACCAAGCCAACATCCAGATCGCGCTGAATTTCCAAGCAATCGGCCAAATTTCTTACTTCCCTATAAATAACCGCATCATCAGCAAACAATCTAAAAAGGCTTTTCACTTTGTCTCCGAGATCGTTTATAAAAATTAAGAAAAGAAGTGGTCCAATTACACTTCCTTGAGGTACACACGATGTAACATCTAGATTAGAAGAACTTTCTCCTTCAACGACAACATACTGCGACCGACCAGTTAGAAAATCCTTTATCCATTCACAAAGCTGATCCGATATACCATACGCTCGAAGCTTCGCTAAAAGGCGGTTGTGTGGCACAGAGTCAAAGGCTTTCTGGAAATCTAGAAGCGGTCTACAGCGGAATTGCCATACATACTGGGGGTGACAGATAACATTGGCTGTCCTCTAAAAAAGAAAAATATTCGTCCGGTTTAAAGAGCATGGAGGAAGATCTCAGATGTATTTATCTAACTAAAAGACAAGAGGGAATAGCTACAGACACCGGGTGCACGAGAATACCTTGTAGCTGTGGCCAGGTATAAATCGGCGAGACAGGACGTACCGTTTAGGAAAGGCTGAATGACCACATGAGGCTTTTTGAAAATAGTGACGTCAGCAAATCAGCTGTAGCTCAACATTCAGCCGACAGTGGGCACGCTAGTTTACTCAGTGACACCAGTGTTTTAGCCCAAGAAAGCAGATACTGGGCCAGGTGTCAGAGAAGTTCTAGAAATATGGAAAAGACCGAACAACATGAGAGCTACCAGTGGCCTACAACTTGTCCATATTTGGTCCTGCCTGCTTAGAAGAACGCCAGACGAACCACTCTATCCGAACGGCCACGCTGGGCGCGCTAGCGTCCGTGACGTCATCGCGGACGGTTAGCGCGCGCTCCCTACTGCAATATATACGCGGCAGTCCTTTTGTTGAAAGCCACATCAAGACGGCTGAAATGTTGTGTTTTAATGAACCGACGCGGCTCCACCTGTAGGACCAAGATAATACGCACAATGACCGTGGAAGTCTAAGCTATCGTTTTATCTGATAAATGATGTTGGCTGAATGGCTCCGCCCGTTAAACCGCGCTGAATGTCGCGAGTTCGATACCCAGCAGGGACATTTTTTTTTTCTCCGCGACTTTTTTACTGTTCTTCTGTGTTTGTAGAAATTTTATTCTTACAAAAGTCCCCAGATTATACCTTCGTTTTCCAATACAACGGAATTTCGATTTTGCTCTTTGCATTCTCTTAATATTTTTGTTTATTGTTGTTCTTTGTATTGATTTGGCTAATTAATACACGCTTATACGCGAATTTGATCACTGATTTCCTCACTTCGCTGAACGTGCTGGAGAGAGACAATTTAAATGTATTCGCATTCAAACAATGCACAAAAACAGCAGGGTAGTTGAGAGGTATAATAATAATAATAATTAATAAAATTGCGATGGAGCGCACGCTCCGGTGGCAATCTCCCTACCCACCCATCCTTATCCCTTTCTCCTCCAGCCCACTTTTGCCCTCAACCAATTTTTACTTTAAATTCTTTCAATGATCTTTGCTGGGAATACTACTCAAACAACAGAACTGCTGGTCAATGGAAAAGTGTCGTTATTCGAATCTGGAAGAAAATCACAAGCAGGTTAGTATGTTAATATTATTGGCACGGAGTTCCCCGATATCGTTGTTTGTAAATAAATAATAAAAAGAGATGACAAGGACATCACTGGCAACTTGAGTTAACGCAACATCCTCATTCACGGTGAACTTAATTTTTAAACAATGCACTATTTAAAAATGTTTGGTAGCGTACATACAAATGAAAATAATAAAATTTGTGACAATTCTTGAAACATATTTTTCTCAGATAATATTATTATCTATATAACAAAACAGTTCAGTGACAGTAGGATACATTGCTTCCTCTACCTTAAGGGCTGCGAATTTTCTTCCCTGTCTATATTTTGGCCGTGTCATGCACAGTTCTCTTTGTTCATGATGCCAAAACTGTATGTACGAAGATTGTTATAGTTTCAAAGTCTCATAGCTGTGCACAAGCAAAATAATTAATGTTAAAATTTTCGCTTCAAAATTATTGATTAAACAATGAGGACAAAACAATAGACGTTAGCAAAATATTAAGGCCGTTCGTGGATCATTGGACGCCACTTCCATAATTTGTACATTTTGTGCGCCTGAGTACTGTGTTTAGTGTTGTAAAAAAACGGTTTTTTTTCTGGCTTGAAAAAAAAAAACATGAAAAAAACTTGAAAAAAAACATGTTTTTTTTCTGGAACACGTTTTTTTTCACAACTACTAAATCTTAAATTTGTAAGGCAGTTATCGTTTAAAATGACTGTTTTAGAGTTTATTCTAAGTACTTATCTTAGTTTAAAATCTACTACATTTTTCTGGTTCAGTAGGAAAAAAAAAATTACGAAAATATTGGAGAAATTGACTGAAATTTTCTTTATGAACGGGGATTTCCCGAAGAGACTAGGTTGCGCGAGAAGGAATCCCCATTCCCCATTGTTTGGATTGATACTTGCTATTTAAAATAGTGCTGCCAGCCCTACAAAATTACCTACAGATCTTTTTTAAAAAAATGGGAATTTAAAATTTATCCACGGTTTTTTGCCTTATTGGGCTTTCCTTATATTCGTATACTTGTTAAACTCTCAGAGTATAGTGGTACTGACTCATTAAATTGTCAGCCACATAGCTCCATTTTGGCCTCCTGTGAACCCCCACGTAGCCCTACGTGGCTTTTGCCTACCCCCCCCCCCCCCCCGCTCACGAAGCACGTAGCTTTCTTCCAGAAGACATTTTGTACTGTTTTCTCTTGTCAGACTATTGTAAATTACATACGGACAGGGCCGGCGTTAGGATTCTCGGGCCCCGGGTAAGCGATCTCAGGCCCCCCCTATCCCCGCCCCAAGATATTTTTACTTTACACTTTGGTTTTTTTAGATTCAGAACTTTTTAATACAAAAATGTTCAAAATTATTAGTGCAGATTTTAAAATTTGTGTTTGGTTTCTATTTATTTAGGCACTCAGGCCGGCGGGCCCCGGGTACTTTTGCCACGCTTAACCCCCCCTAACGCCGGCCCTGCATACGGATATAATTGAGGGAAATAAATACTCATATGCTGTTGTGAGTTCAGTTCCTCATTTTAACTGTGAAAAATGTTACGAAAGGAAAGTTACGTGGCCTGGTTCGGAACCCCCCCCCCCCCCCCTCTCCCACGCAGCCCAGCGTTGCCTTCCAGCTAACCCCTCCTCCCTCTGGACCGAGCCACGTAGTTTGTGCACGGTCCCTAATTATGAATCGTTTCCTTGCAACCGTTGGTGTAAAAAAATGATTGAAAAGAAGTAAAGCTCCTATTTTGTATGATAATAGATTTTAATTCAAACTTAAAAGACCGTAATACAGAACTATCGGCGCAGTCTTTATGCACAGTGTGTACTTTGCTCACAATTTAAAATTGCAATCTCAAAATCTTTTGCATACAATACAAGAACAACTAGTAAAAGAAAATTGAACTATTTCTGAAGTTATGGATCTAGAGGAGACAGAAGAAGAGACAGAAAATTCCAACTCCGACCGAACTAGTGTTGGTAGTGCTGATACTAGTGAATGTGGTACTGACATAGAGGATAAATAAAATTATGTTACCTATATAGATACATTTATGAATCATTATGTAAGACATTATATGATTTAGTAAGATTTAAAACACACTTGTAAAATGGAAGTTCCTTAAATAAAACTATAATTTATCAAATATATTGTTTTCTGAAAAAGAAAAAAACAAATTTAGAAAAAAAAAAACAGGGGTGCCAGGTTTTTTTTTCATGTTTTTTTTTCACAAAGCTGAAAAAAAAAACATTTTTTTTTTCAGTTTGCAACACTAACTGTGTTATTTCTTAATTTCTGCTAAATTTAATAAATGAATCGATATTTAGCAAAGAATTGGCGCTAGTTGTAAAATGCAGACAACAATGGGCTATGGGCAACTGATTTTAGACGAAAATCAGTGGCAATGTTTTCCTTCGAAAGGGACTGAAATAATCGACAGCGGACCCCTACACAGCAAAGTTGCTAGTGCCAATCAATATTCTTACATGAAATTTTGGTTTTTCTGTGTACATATAACAAAGAATGTTGCTGCCAAAACTAATCTTTCTAATAAAACCTGATCATAGTGCTATGAAGTCTTAGATTACAGAAGTAATAAGTGATTGTGAAGCTCTTTTGATGGTTATAAAATATTCAGTAAACCAGAGGCCAAAACTGAAAGGGGAAGTAGGCAAGGGCGTATCCAGGATCAGAACTAGAGGGGGGCAGGATTTGAACTAGGGGGGGGGGGGCAACTCATTTTGGTTTCGAGGAAGTGGGGTGGGGGACTGAAACTTGACATTACAAAATCAAACTCAAACCTATTCAGGAAACTATTTTTATCATTGATTAATATAGTAACCCAACTACTTAATCTAAGGACCTACTATGTAGTTATTTAAGATCGTAAGTCAGTTAGTTTTTTATGTAAACATTAATTGTCTCGGATTTTCAATTTCAATAATTTTGTTTGTCAATATCTCATGGTGTTCTTTCACGAAATTTCGATGCACACTCATCAGACATAATCCAGTCAATCTTTCTCTCCCAAAGTGCTCCTGAACTAGTTCTTCACTCGTCGAAGAGTACTGAAGGCAACTTAATTTTTCTTCTAGGGGGGGGGGCAGCAGCCCCCCTCTGCCCCTCGCTGGATACGCCCATGGAAGTAGGTCCAAATAAAAAGGGCACTCATATCGTCAGGGGAAGATTCAGTACATGTAATAAACGCACAAGTATAGTTGAGTCGAAGTGAGAACAATAATTGTTATTCAAGGTGATAATAAGAATACGGAAAGAAATGTCTATTCCAAAACAGAAAAGTAGAGAATACGTCGGAGTTAAGAGATAGGAAGGCAGTTGGACACATCTGAAACAACTAAGCTAGGAATCAATAACAGCAAAGATATTAGTTAAAAATGAATTGTTATAAAAAGTTATGGCTTGAGGGGAAATACTGAATAAAGCATTTGAAATTTCTATCACTGAGTTTGGAAACAAAAAGAGAAAGGAGATATTAAGACTTTTATGAATAGGGGAAAAAGTTATCGATGTTAAGTAAATGGCAGAAATTTTAAATAATTAGTTTAGTCACTAATGGGACAATCATGCATGGAAGGTAGTGGAAAAATCAGAGCGGAATCAACTCCAAGTATATAGAGATCAACAGGCTAGGAGATCATAAATAGCTCCTGATGGAGTATCTTGAGAGAATTGGGGTATGAGGGTTGGCATATATTACTGGTGTATGAATGACAGATTCCTTAAGACGTATTATTCTGATTGAAATGGAAAATGATCTCTCTGGGGAAAAAAAAATATAATATAAAAAAATTTGTTTCCCATGAATGTATGCATTGTTTAATTAACATGGAGGACCTCTTCACATTTAAACGATTGGGGGGATTCTATCATTACCGTGGCGCCACAATATGATGATTGATTCCTATAGAACTCGACAAAACAAATCGAAAATAAAGAATAAATTTTTTTTGATATCTCGCTTGGTTCTCGTGATATCGTATCTCAAAATTGACGTAGTTGGGTTGAAATACGGCCTGGACACAGAAGAAAAATTTCGCTATAGCCAAATTTGAAGATGAATTCTTACGTAACTCGATGAGACAAATGGAAAATAAAGAATAAAGTTTTTTAATATCTCGCTTAGTTCTCGAGATATTGTATCTCAAAAGTGATGAGGTTAGGGTGAGATCCGGCCTGGACCAAAAAAATTTTTTTTCTCCAAAACCACCATATCTACATGGTGGAAATGCACTATAGATGTTTTATTTTCTTCCTAGTGATTGTTGTTAGGTTGAAATACAGCCTGCACCAGAAGAACATCAAAAGCAGAAGGAACTATACCTATGGCTGATTTTTAACACGCTATATCTCGAAAACCAAGCGAGATATCAAAAAATTTTATTCTTTATTTTCGATTTATTTTGTCGAGTTCTGCAAGAATTCATCATCAGATTTTGGCGCCACGGTAATGATAGAACTGCCACGATTGGAAATAATAACAGATGTCTTCGCTTTTAGTTGTATACACAAGCATTTTAGTTAATTCATTAATAATAAAACATTTCAAACAAAAGACTGTAGTACAGCTGTTAATTATTCCAATGAATAGTTGTGTTGATTATTTACCATCAGAAATTAGATTGTTTGCAGATGACATAATGCTATATAAAAGGATCAAAACGATAGAGGACTGTAAACAGTTGCAGGGTGATCTGGACAGGATATCTAGTTGGGTTGGTAAACATGGGATGAAGATAAATGCAAAGAAGAGTCAGCTTATTAGATACACAGATAAAAAACTAAAGCTTTATTATGATTATAAGGTGGGGAGAGAATTGCTTATTGAAGACTTGAAATGTAAATATCTTGGCATTATATTTGATAACAAGCTTAACTGGGCTGATCACATTGGACAGGTAGTAGGAAAACGTTTCAAAATCCTGAATTTGTTGGAGAGGGTGATGTAGGAGAGAAGCAAAGGAATTGGGTTACGAAACTTTGGTCAGACCATTGCTTGAATATGGTGGTGCAGTATGGGACCCATTTTTTGAGCATCAAATACAGGAGTTGGAGAAGGTGCAAAGAAGGGCTGCTAGATTTATTTCTGCAAATTAGCGCAGAACGCAATCAGTAACAGATATGATAAAAGAGCTGGAATGGAACTCGTTAGAAGACAGAAGGAGGGTGAAGAGGGTCATGGGAGTGAACAAGGCGTATATTGGTGATGCATGGAAAGATATTGGTGTAAGAATTGAGAGTAATGCATGGAAGGGAAAAGATGACCATGACCACAAGCTGGCACTCGATTTCAGGCACAAGGGTGTAGGAAGATTCTCTTTTTTAGGTAAGGGTGTCAGGGATTGGGATAAGTTACCAAGAGAAATGATGAATAATTTGCCAAAAACATTGAAAGAATTTAAAGTTAAAATTTGTAAATGGTAAATGTAGGTAGATGCAGAAAAGGGGGAAGATGGGTGTTCAGGGAAATTGCCACCGGAGCCTGTGCTCCATTGCAATTTAATTTAATTTACAGTAGTATTATATCGATTACGTAACGTTTATTATTAAAATGAAACCAGAGATAGTATTTTTACCGAATGTGGAAGCCAACATCGTAAATGTGAATAGAACCAAATTAATTACTGTCCGCGAATAAAATTAGAATATCTCCTATGCTGAAAGAAGTTGCAGGGAAAGCTTGAGTTATTTGTACAAATGGAACTCAGTTATATTTCTTTCTCTTTTATAATAATCATGTTATTATTTTCGAAGCACACAAAAATTTCTTACAGATGCAACCAGGATGAATTCTGTGGCACTAAACGGTAAAATGTAGTTTGTAAAACAGCCAACTTTAGAGGAACAAGAGAAAAACGGGATTTTCATTTATTTTAAACAACTCACTTCATAGTTAACTATCGGCAAACTTGTCAGTAGATAAGATTTTCTTGTTATGAACTGAGCGAAATGGCTGGGGAACCTAGTTTAGAATACAGGAAGAATTAATCCAAATCCATTCTTCAGAAGTGAACTTACAATTCAAATCAATTAAGGAAAAGTTGCGGAAAATCAATACAAAACGATCAGCAATATAGCGTCTTCAAAAATTGGGTTCGATCCAAATTTTGCACTGTAACGAAGATGTAGAAAAATATCTTGAAGGAGGTTAGAGGCTAAAATATTACCACAGAATGCTTGCGTATGAATGCTGGTATACAATAACATATTAAAATTTCTGTTTGACATAGTTGTATGCAACAGTGCACTGAATTTCTTTTTTCTGTAGGTAAATTATGTTGCATCATCTTTGGCTTAATTTATCGCTATGATAATCCTTGAGTTATTAGTGTTGTGGAAAGCTGTTAGTCAAAATAGGTTGTATGTAAGTGATACAGAATGCGTGCGGAAATTTGGTCATATGGGGCGAATGCTGTAGGAGCAGTAAGTGTTCCCAGTTCCTTCATTATCAATAATTTGAAAAATGAAAGATTTTTCTTTTTATGTGGTGACAGCAAACAAATTGCAATAATGATACATATATGTTTTCCAAACTAGAATTAGTCACAAATATTTGGGCTAAATAGCTCTGCTGATAGATAACACAACCAATATATTCTTGGAGCTTTTCTTTTCAGTACTAAAAGTAAGAATGCTCGTTTGATGGAGGCTTTGATTTTCGTGCGGTAAAATTAGCTAAGGTTATAGTTAAGTTGAAATGAGGCAGTTCTATCATTACCGTGGCGCCAAAATCTGATGATGAATTCGTGCAGAACTCGACGAAATAAATCGAAAATAAAGAATAAAGTTTTTTGATATCTCGCTTGGTTTTCGAGATATAGCATGTTAAAAATTAGCCATAGGTATAGTTACTTCTGCTTTTTGATGTTTTTTCTCCGGGCCCAGACCGTATTTCAACCTAACAATAATCACTAGGAAGAAAAGAAAACACCCATAGTAAATTTCCACCATGTTGATATGGTGGTTTTGGTGAAAAAATTTTTTGGTCCAGGCCGGATCTCACCCTAACCTCATCACTTTTGAGATACAATATCTCGAGAACTAAGCGAGATATCAAAAAACTTTTCTCTTAATTTTCCATTTTTCTCATCGAGTTACGTAAGAATTCATCATCAAATTTGGCTATAGCGAAATTTTTCTTCTGGTCCAGGCCGTATTTCAACTTAAATACGTCAATTTTGAGATACGATATCTCGAGAACCAAGCGAGATATCAAAAATTTTTATTCTTTATTTTCGATTTGTTTTGTAGAGTTCTATAAGAATCAATCATCAGATTGTGGCGCCACGGTAATGATAGAATCCCCGAAAATTACATACGGTGATAGTTAAATGGAGGAAATAAATATCCACATGCTGTTGTGTGTTATGTACCTCATTTTAACTGTGACAAATAATGTGAATGGAAAGCTACGTGGCCTGGCTCGGAAACCTCCCCCCCTCCCCCCACATAGTCCAGTGTAGCTTTCCAGCCAACCCCTCCCTCCCCTAGACAAGCCACGAGGCTTATCAACGCTCCCATACCTAATGTATTGCTATACCGGGAATTCTAGGAAAAAATTGGCGTCATAATTTTTTGACGGATTCCCACGTAACTTGCCGAAACAGGGGAGTAAAATTCTTTAATATCTCGTTTAGTTCTTGAGATAGACTGTCTCAAAAGTGAGGTAGTTAGGTCGAAATGCGGCCTGGATATGAAGAAAAATTTCGCCAAAACCAAATTTAATGACGGATTCTTTTGCAACGCGACGAGACAAATAGAAAATGAAGTGTAAAATTTTTCGATATCTCGCTTAGTTGTCGAGATATACTGTCTAGAAATTGAGGTGGATAGGATCAGATGTGTCCTGGACCAAAATTTTTTGTTGGCAAAGGAATAAAGGTGAGTGTTTTGTTTACCAGTTATGGTTAGGTTGAAATGCAGTCTAGACCAGAAGAAAAATATCGCTAAAGGCACAAGGAATTATAGTTATAACTAGTTTTGGCAGTTATATCATTACCGTGGCGCCACATACTGATGATGAATTCCTGTAGAACTCGACGAAACAAATCGAAAATAAAGAATAGAATTTTTTGATATCTCACTTGGTTTTCGAGATTTAGCATGTTAAAAATCAGTCACAGGTATAGTTACTTATGGTCTTGGTGACGTTTCTTATGGTCCAGTCCGTATTTCAACCTAGCAACAACCAATAGAAAGAAAATAAAACAGCTATAGTGCATTTGGTTTTGGTGGAAAAAAAAAAAAAAAAATACTTCTCCTCACTTTTGAGATACAATATCACGGGAACTAAGCGAGATACCAAAACAATTTATTGTTTACTTTCAATTTATTTCCTCGAGTTACATACGAATTCATCATCAAATTTGGGTATGGAGCAATGTTTCTTCTGGTCCAGGCCACCTTTCAACCTAACCACGTCAATTTTGAGATACAATAGGTCGACAACTAACTGATATATCAAAAAATTTATTGTTTACTTGAAATTTATCTTGTCGATTTACATAAAAATCCATGATTAGATTGCGGCGCCACGGTTATCGTAGAATCCTCCTAGTTTTTGACAGTCTGTTTATCGAGAACTAAGCGAGATATGAAACAATATTAGTCTTTACTTTCGATTTTTCTCATCAGTTTGCAAAAGAATCGATTATCAAATTGCGGCGCCGCGGTTATGATTGGACTGCCGATATACCTACATTCATGTTTAGTTCTCTTTGGTTTTAGTTGCTCCGTGTTACTGTCGCTAGTTTTCAGTTCAGACTATACCGCGATGTAAACTAGTACCAGGGACACTTAATGTGAAGCTGATGTACATTGCCACATCAGACACTTCACCTTCCAATGACGTCATGAATCCAGAGCAATTCTGCATGTAGCAAACTAGGTTGCTACTATAGATAAGAAATCAGTAGATGGTCAGAACGAAAGTCAGATCCTATTTTGTTTTCTTTACCTGTATCGTATTTAAGTTTAATTTTTATGAAATGCTTTCTTTGATATGTTTTCCAATACGTCGACTACATGACAAGAGTTAGCAAATATCTGATCGCAGTCTTCAAATTCATTTTTTTAGTAACTATTAAGAATATACACAAAATTACCAGAAAAGTACATTAAAATTATAAAAAAATATGAAAACGTTTTATTTTTAACTATGTCGTATAAACAGTTTAGCTTATTTGACATTCATAATGTTTGATAATTTACCATCGAAGAAAAAAGTGATAAGTTTCTTCGCTTGTTTATTTTATTTTGTGTATGATCCTGTTAGACATTTACAATATTCAACAACAATTATACTGTATTAAATGAAGAATCTAACCCACATATATACACATAGTTCAGTGGACAATGCACGCAGCTGGTCACTGAGACAGGAAATCCAGTCACAACCATGGAGGAAGGAAATATATGGAGACGACGCAAGAGACCTTCACCACGCATTGAAGTGACGCCGGGCGGAGGAGGAGTGGGGGGCTAGGCCGTACCCATACAGACACGGGGCATATGTACAAAAACCTCAAGGGGACTCTAGGATAAACGTGACGCCGCAATCTGGTGATGGATTATTAAGTAACACGATATGACAAATAAAAAATGAAGAATAAATTTTTTTGATATCCTGCTTAGTTGTCGAGATATTCTGTACCAAATGTGAAATGGTTTTGGTTGAAATTCAGAAGAAAAAATTGGCCAAATTCAAATTTGATGATGGATTCTAATTTAAAAAGACGAGATAAATGAAAAATAAAGAATAAAATTTTTCGATATCTTGCTTAGTTTTCGGGATATACTGGGATTGGGTTTATATGCGGCCTGGACCAAAAATTAATTCTGCCATAGCTACAATGAATTACATGCAGAATGGATATTTCAGTTGTTTTTACTACCACTTGTGGTTAGGTTTAAATGTGGCCTAGACCAGAATAAAAATAGTTATCTTCTTAACATACTACGTAAGCTTAATTGGAAATGGCTGGAAGTAGTTTCCATCACGATACACGTTTTGTCACTAGCATGGTTCTCATGAAATTACTAACAATAACAGATAAATTCTTTGTCCCTCATGGAACAACAAAACCATTCTGGTCCAGACTGCATTTAGACCTAACCACAATCTCCATTAAATTGCCGCTACAGAATCAAACTATGTAGACATACCCACACACGCGTATTTGAATCCCAAACTGTATTTGCAGTAACAACATCGTTTGCTTCATCAAGATTACTAGATTGCATAGCATAATTTAACACATTTCATTTCATCATACAGTATAAACTGCAACGTGACGAAAGAAAGCGCAATACTAAATTCACTGAATCGCGATGTAAAACACACCCCTTTAAATCTCATTTTCAACACTCGTTAAAAAGTAATGCTAGTCTATTATGTGCAAAATAGCAAGGTATGCTGATTTTCTACACTACACCAACAAAAATTTGAGAACAAAGTCATCCTATTGAGAGCTATGACTAAATATTTATAGACAGGCAGCAAAGTTTGCAACTTCTACAGCTCACTCCTACAATGATATTTAGAATTCAACTTACTTATGAAATGATATTCCAGGTTCTTTCCTATTGTGCAACCGTACGCAACACAAGGTGGCATTATAAAACACTTATACAGATTACAAAATGAAATAATCACTGCATCTAACACAATGTGAACATCGCATTTGTTTGGAAGCGCAATATCGCCGCTGCCACCACTGCGCATGCGCGAGAGTTTAGAGCCTGCTTCACCGATTTAACGTCACTTCTCCTCCATATATTTCCTTCCTCCATGGTCACAACCATTACAACGTGACGTCGAGGCGCTCCAACCAAACCACCACCTCTGGAATAGCCAAATTCAAATTTTCAAGGCTTCTAGGAAAGGCATGCAGTGGGCAGTCCTGCACGATGTGCGACACAGTTTGTAAAACCTCACCGCAGTCACAGTACGGGGAATCTGCCCAGCCCCAGGTGTGGAGAGTTGAAGCAGGCGGCACTGAACTAGCAATGAGTTGCGCTATAAACGCGTACTAGACAAGCTGCGCCCACGGCAATGCTATTCCGGCTATTTTTGGGTTCCCCCTAGTACATATTGAAATGCATGCCACCAGAATGCATCACCCTCCAAGCGAAATAAGGTGGGGGTCCGACTTAGAGACCCAGGTAAAGATCTGGTTACTTTCACCTGTATAAATTTCTGTATTATAGGGACAGGTATCATGCACGGAGGAAGGAATATATGCAGACGAAATAACGCCAAATTGGTGAAACCTCATAAAAAAAAATCTCGTCTCCTACTGCGCATGCGCGGCGGCCATAGGAATAACCCCAAAACATTCGGCTGTTTGCACTGTGTCTGCTGCTGTGAACATTTCATTTTATAATATTTCAAAGTTTTTTATAATGCCAAGTTGTGTTGCATACGGTTGCACAAACAGACTAGATAGGAAACAACCTGGAATAATGTTTCATAACTAAATCACATTGTAATTATTGTTCTTGAAGTGTTTGATAGATAACTGCAAGATTAGAGCCTATCGCTATAAATTTAAACGTTGCTCTCAATAGGATGATATCGTTCTCAAATGTTTGTTGGTTTAGTAACAGCATATGTTACTACTTTGCACATAAAAGGCTAGCCTTATTGTAAACAAGTGTTGAAAGTCTAATTTAAGCGGGTCAAGTTTAGCTCGCGAAACAGTGAATGTGCATATTTTATTTCAGTTTACACTGAAAGTGTACGATGAAATTAATTGTGATAATTTGTGCTGTGTGAACTACTAAACTTGATGAAGCAAACGTTGTTGTTACCCGAAATGTAATTCGCGATGCATTTCATGTGTTTAGATCTGTCTACATAGTCTGATTTTATAGCGGCAATATTAGTGGAAATGTGGGTAGGTTGAAATGCGGCGTGTACTAGAAGGGTACAAACAATTTATTTATTACTAGTTTTTACTAATTTCATGAGCACTATGTTAGTGACACAAAGTGTATCGCGATGTAAACTACTCCCATCTAAGCTTCTGACTTTTGGTGTATGGTAAGAAGATAAATCCACTGATGTTGCTAGCAAAGTTACATAGGCCACAAAGAGTACAAGAGGTTTTTGAAGGGTTCAATTCTTTTTCAATAGTTCTAAACATTGACTTAACCTAATCTAACCACCCCAATTTGGAGACAGCATATATCGAGAACTAAGCGAGATATCGAAAACATATATTCTTCACTTTCGAGTTATCTCGTCGTCTTATATAAGAATCTATCATCAAATTTGACCTTAGGGAAATTTTTCTTCTGAATTTCAACCCAAAACGCCTCACGTTTGAGACAGTATATCTCGAGAACTAAGAACGATATCAAAACATTTTATTCTTCGTTTTTTATCTGTCTCGTCGAGTTACATAATAATCCATCATCAGATTGCGGTGCCACGGTTTTCGTATGATTCCCTTCAGGTTTTTGTGCCTGTTCCGCGTGTTTCTATGGCCGACCAATATGGCGGCCTCCCCACCCCACTTCTCTCTACCCGGTTTCACTCCAGTGTGCGGTGAAGGTCCCTTGCGTCGTCTCCATATATTCCTTCCTCCATGGTATCATGTCAACCTGTTGAAGTTTAATTTAATTTAATTTAATTTAATTGCAATGGAGCACAGGCTCCGGTGGCAATTTCCCTACACACCCATCTTCCCCCTATCCTGCACCTACCTACATTTGCCCTCCACAAATTTTATCTTTAAATTCATTCAAAGTTTTCGGTAAATTATTCATCATTTCTCTTGCCAACTCATTCCAATTCCTTACACCCTTACCCAAAAAAAAGAATCTTCCCACACCCTTGTGCCTGAAATCGAGTGCCAGCTTGTGGTCATGGTCATCTTTTCCCTTCCATGCACTACTTTTCATACCTACTGCAATATCTTTCCATGCCTCATCGCCAGTATATGCCCTGTACACTCCCATGACCCTCCTCATCCTCCTCCTGTCTTGCAATGAATCCCATTCCAGCTCCTTTATATTATCCGTCACTGATTGCATTCTGCGATAATTTCCAGAAACAAATCTAGCAGCCCTTCTTTGCACCCTCTCCAACTCCTGTATTTGATACGTAAAATGAGGGTCCCATACTACACTACCATATTCGAGCAATGGTCTGACCAAAGTTTTGTAACCCAATTCCTTGACTTCTCTCGTACATCCCCTTGTAGCATATCCACTAGCCCCGAAAATATATATGTATTTATAAGTGTATTTTGTAATATTGAAATGAATGTATAATATGAATTGTAAGCAAGTGTATTTAGCTCATGGAGACCACAGACGGTACCAAGTTTGTAAACAGGGGTAATATAAGTGACATTAATATCTTTGGTTTTTTGGAGAGTGTGAGAGGTGTGTGAGAGAGTGTCTGGCCGCGAGCGGCGCGAGTTGTTGCGCGCCAAGATTGTGGCGGCGGTCTAGTAATTTTGTATTGAGCCTGCTGGGTCTGTGATCGTTCTTAATATACGAAAGAGTGTGTTTTCATTTGTGGTTTTATAAAGTTGTTCAGAATAGCAAATGGACTTTGATCAATAAAGTAGAAACTTATTGATTGTACGAAGTTAAACGTCTTCTTATTATTTGTATAATAAGAACCTTTAAAAATGAAGATAAGTAGCTCCTCAGTCCGCATGCTTGGGTGAAATGACGGTATATGGGCCGAACCGTCAACAAACCTGTGGACTTTAATTGGTAATACGAAATAATAATTGTGGGGAGTATTACACTTGGCTTAACACTGCCAGGATAGTGAAGATAGCAGTGATAGATTACATTTGGCTACCTTGAGGAGTATTACATTTGGCTACCCTGCAGAGGATAATTCAGTGGGATGATGGTACCAATTACGGATGTTAATTGCTAATTAACATAGCATCCGGGACGCCTGGAAATCTTCTGATTTCTATAACGTCGCTGCAGTCAACAGTGGTGAGCAACTTCCGAAGACAGCAGTTTCGCAGATTGGCAAGTACAAAATTCCAGATTTAATTCACGGGGTAACAGCAGCAATCGACGATCACATTGCAGAAAGAAGAGCAGTTATAAAATTTTGAACAGTAAAAAGTTAAATTTAAAATCAGTGAAATTAACTCTAAAATTTGTTTGTTTAAAAGAACATTGAAACGAGAAAAGTAATTATCGCTTGGTTAAAGAATATCTAAAGACAAAGAATTGTAAAAGAAAAAGTTATCATTGAAAGTCTAAAGTTTGTTACAAATTGCAGTAGTTTGTTTAGAGTAGTTAGCGCCTGTGGTTTCCGATGAGAAGCAAGTAATAATAAAGAAATTATAAAGAAAAAAGGGGGGAAAACACTTCGTAATTAGAATTAAAATCTGTAATGTATTTATATGTTTGATTTTATTTCAGGCCGGAGGAGAGCAGAATTTAAATACTATTTTGTTTCTGTGAACTGTAAATTTTCAGCTGACACGAGGAAGTACGAGATTTGGTAGTGATTTGGATCCTGAATTGTTTGTCTTTGTTGTGTGTTGCTTAACGGCGTTGTTGAAAGCGGCGTTGACCCATTGTTGATTGGTGACCTTGGAGTTTTGAATTGTTGTCTGACGGAATTTTTCCTATTAACTGGAGTGTAATATAATTTTGTTTCTTCTATTTTGAATTTTCAAATGTCTTTGAATATGGAAGACGGTTGTGATAGATTAGTCCGAACGGAAGGTAATACGGATTTAGTGGAGTCAGATGGTAATAATTCAGGAATTTTGATCGAAAGTTCGGGAACAGTAAGTTTTGATGGAAAATATGAAAATCGTATGGGGATACGTGAAAGGAGTAAATTTGTGCAAGCCGAATTGAGCAGTAGTCCGGTTATCAATGGGGATGACAGTGAATTTGGCAGTCGTTTTGCAATTAATGACATTAGTAGCGGTAGTGAGGATAATGAGCAAGTTGAAGGAACGAGTGTAATTAATGGGGGCAGAACCCAGTAGAAAGAATAATTTCACCAGAATTGAATCGTCTGAAAACACTCGGGAAGGGTCTGAAAATTTTAATATGCTGCTAACCGCCATATTAAATGCTAGCCGGAAACAAGAAAAAGCCTTATTGGAAGTTAGCCGAAAACAAGAAACCGCCATATTAGATGCTAGCCGAAAACAAGAAGCCTTATTGGATGCTAGCCGAAAACAAGAAACCGCCATGAAAAATTTAGAAGTAAGAATTACTGGAAATTTCAATCAGATGGTAGTAGCCTACAGGTCCATGAAAGAATTGAAAATGTAACAGAGCAGATGAACGTAAAATTCGAGAAAATTGAAAGCAAAATGTTGAAAATTGAAAATAATATGCGACAAAAAATTGTGGAAGAGATAAATCATAACGTAATTCCTATGGTAACTCGAAGTGTTGCAGAAAGCGAAAGGTTATTTAAAGAAAAATTAGAAAACGTAAACAAAAATCAAGAGAATGTTGAGAATGAGATGGGGAAGATTCTGGAAGGGCAGAAACAATGTGATAATAAGATACAAGGAGTAGAACGGCAGGTCGTTGAACATTCCAGTAGAACAGTATGTATAGAGCAACAAGTTGAAGAATTGTCGGACGGGGTCGCGCAAATACGCGAAGATATGATCAGCATAAAAGGAAATCTAGAAGAGGTCAAAAAACAGCCTAATATTATTGTGAGCGGCGGATTGAATGCTTGTCAATTATCGTTACCCGAAACTATATTTGAGCCGGGCGGAAATGTTCATCCCGCTGACTTTGTTAAAATTTATGCTAGAACTTTGCCCATAGAATGGTCAGAGCTTGATAAAATGCAATACGTACACAGAAAAATGAAGAGCGAAGCTTTTTTCTTGGGGGTGTGAAATTTTAGAGAGCTGTCATAATTTTAATGAGTTTCTCCAAATGTTCCGAGATAAGTACTGGTCTCAGAGACGACAACGAAAAGTAAAAAGTGATTTTTACAACTGCAAGCGTTACCACAGGACAGATGGGAGTATGAGAAATTTTTGTGAGAAAATGCAGACAGAATTACGGCATCTAGATCAGCCTATCGGAGAAATTGAACGGATGGAAGTGCTATTACAAAAGTTGCCCAGACAAGTCCAGGAAAAATTAATTGCAACCCAGTGGGACAAGATGGAAGACTTTTTAGACATACTAGAGAGGATAGACAGATATCAAGAAGCTTATGAAAACAATACAGAACGAAACAAAATGTTCGACCGGAGCGCGGATAAGATGAAAGATTATCGACACAACGATAAGTGGGATAACGGTTCACAGAGAGGACGTGACATATACGGAAGAAGTGGGAGGCAAATGTACGAGCAAGAAAGAGGAAATCGGCATTTTGACAAGAATGTGGCCAATGATAATAAATACGGTAATCAGAACTATAGTAGTAACTATGCATCAGGTGAACGCCATGATTACAGACAGCAGCCTAAACAAATAATGTAT
The DNA here is from genome assembly GCA_031002005.1 of Vandiemenella viatica. NCBI lineage: Eukaryota > Metazoa > Arthropoda > Insecta > Orthoptera > Morabidae > Vandiemenella > Vandiemenella viatica. Next base: position 1,410,281 of record JARYHS010006518.1, read on the forward strand.
ATGAGAAAAACAGAAAAAGTACAGGATGAGAAAGAAGAAGAGGCGGAAAACTCCAAACCGCGACTGTGAAGGTCCGCACGGAAGCGAATATCGGGACTTATGGACCAAATAATGTTAAAATAAAAGAGAATGAAGAAGAGCATTTATTTGAGTACCGCAAATTATACAGCAAAGATGAATATCTACAATGGTGGAAATGTTTCAACGAGATGGAGAATGAGAAATGCGGTGTTGCAACATTAAAGCAAGGGGGTGGTTGGAATTGTCGCGAAGTCATAGATCTGGCTAACATCGATGTACAAGATGAAGAAGAATATGAAAAGAATACCGGAGGAGGAGTGAATAGTGCGGAGGTGCAATGTAAAGCTGCAATGGAATTGTTCGACGAAGGAAATTGTGAGAATGAAGATAATGAGCTAGCATTTAGCATTGACGAAACTGGGGAAATTGTTCCTAGCAGTGATAACGAAGAGGAAGGGGAATCTGGAAGCAGTGAAGAAGAAAATGAAAATGAAGAAAATGAAGTCAGAATATTTTTTATAAGGAAATATGATGAATCGGAAATTAAAGGTATATCACGGGTAAGGGCGAAAACAGTTGAAGCACCAGATAGCTGTCAAAATGCGAATATAGCCCCTTTACGAACACCTACCGACGTAGCTTGTTATTCTACCGCCGACGGGGAAGAGCAAAGTAAAGAACAAAAAGCTTTATTATCTTGTACAGTTGAGGACAGTCAGTGCCAAGCGAGCTCGGATGATTTCAAAAAGAGTTATCTATCTAAAATGAACCACCAGGAAGAAATAGAATGGTCGCATCAGGAAATACTAAATGATTTATTACAAGCAGAAATTATAAAAGATTGGAAGAAAAAAAAAATCAACGTTATGGGGGCATAACATTTGAGATACGATACATCAAGAGTAGCGACAACACTGTGGCCGATGCATTGTCGAGACTTGTTAGTACTGAGGAGATACCAAATTAAGAGAAGATATGATAAAAAAAAATCCAACCTACCGAGTGCAATTTGAATGATTTAGTCTTGGTGAAAACAAAATGTAAGTCCAGTAATATCAATTCGGAGATTAAGAAATTTTTTAAAGTTTATTTTGGACCTTTCCGTATAATTTCTAAGCCTCATTCTAGTGTATATTTACTTGCATATCCTAAATCAAATAAAAAACTGGGTTTGCGAAACGTAGTAGACTTGAAACTGTACAAAACTAAAGATAGTTTGTAAAAATTGTTGTATGTAGTTGAGAAAGGTTACATTAAAATATAAGTGATCTGAATAGATGTAAGTAAGGTTTCAACCTGCCAAGAGTGTACAAAGAATAATGAAGACATTAAAGTAAATGTTAGAATATGTGGACTTTAAAATGTGCTTGTTGTGTAAGTGATTTAGTAGCACAATTAACTTTGACGCTAAAAGAAAATCAGCTGTGCGGTTACGCCCCTAACCGAGCGCCAGGTATACTACCCGCTTCGGAAACATGACAATAGAGTGTGTGTTCACCGCAAAGAGTTGGTTGTTGACCTCAGTCAGCTGTTGGTAGCTTTAATTGTAACGGACCGTGTACAGTTCATGAAAAGGAAGAAGGTGTAAAGTGTGTAAGGTAAAACAAAGTAGTATTAATAAAGAAACATTCAATTGGTGTACATAATAACATTTGGTGGTGTGAAAAGGTTGTTCAATCAATGTGTCAGAAACTAATGCTAACAATTTTAACTGACAAGTTAATATGGACAGATAGTAATGACTTCTCGGCAAAGTGAAATACATGCCAAGCATTAAATTTAATTTGCCTCGTAGTGGGGGCAGGTGTAGCATATCCACTAGCCCCGAAAATATATATGTATTTATAAGTGTATTTTGTAATATTGAAATGAATGTATAATATGAATTGTAAGCAAGTGTATTTAGCTCATGGAGACCACAGACGGTACCAAGTTTGTAAACAGGGGTAATATAAGTGACATTAATATCTTTGGTTTTTTGGAGAGTGTGAGAGGTGTGTGAGAGAGTGTCTGGCCGCGAGCGGCGCGAGTTGTTGCGCGCCAAGATTTGTGGCGGCGGTCTAGTAATTTTGTATTGAGCCTGCTGGGTCTGTGATCGTTCTTAATATACGAAAGAGTGTGTTTTCATTTGTGGTTTTATAAAGTTGTTCAGAATAGCAAATGGACTTTGATCAATAAAGTAGAAACTTATTGATTGTACGAAGTTAAACGTCTTCTTATTATTTGTATAATAAGAACCTTTAAAAATGAAGATAAGTAGCTCCTCAGTCCGCATGCTTGGGTGAAATGACGGTATATGGGCCGAACCGTCAACAAACCTGTGGACTTTAATTGGTAATACGAAATAATAATTGTGGGGAGTATTACACTTGGCTTAACACTGCCAGGATAGTGAAGATAGCAGTGATAGATTACATTTGGCTACCTTGAGGAGTATTACACCCTCATCACTCTGTCCAACAAGTGCAGAACTTTGAAACCTTTTCGTACCACCTGTCCTATGTGTCCTGCCCAGTTCAGCTTGTTATCAAAAGTAATTCCAAGATATTTACATTTCAAGTCTTCAGCAAGCAATTCTTTCCCCACCTTATATTCATAATTAACCTTTTGTTTTTTATTTGTGTATCTAATAAGCTGACTCTTCTTTGCATTTATCTTCATTCCATGTTTACCAACCCAATTAGATATCCTGTCCCGATCACCCTGCAACTGTTTACAATCCTCTATCGTTTTGATTCTTTTATACAGCATTATGTCATCTGCAAACAATCTAATTTCAGATAGTAAACAATGAACACAATTATTCATTAGAATAATGAATAGCAATGGTCCCAATACGCTACCCTGTGGCACACTCATTTTTACTTCCACTTCTTTTGATACTACATTTCCTACCCTAACTTTAGTTAGTACGATCTTTGGAACAATAACATTTGTACGCGATATTACAAGTACACTATGATTACACTGGGCTTGCTTGTCTTGTAGATTTTTTGACAGGACAGATACGCGTGGCTTTACAGGTGGCTGGAGTGGCCATATTGACAGCCGGAGTCTGCTTGAAGGACGACCAGCCTGATGAATGGATGTTCGAAGTTGTCCTTGGAGTGTACGGCGTGGTGTGCGGTTTCGTGGGGTTCTTGACAACCTACTACAAGAGCAAACGGGCGCAGATCACGGTAACGACTCTCCCACCGCGCTTTTAATTCTAATTGCGACTATGAAACTGAAAAGACGTTGTTTGTGTTTCTGTTTCAGTACTACATTAGTGTGATAGTCCTCTCAGCCACACTGACAATCTCTAGTACAGTGGGAATGGTCCTGAAGAAGCTAGAGGTCGATGCTGATTGCACACATTCTGAAAAAGACTACAAAAATTACTACACGGATCCTGACGCGAAGAAAAAAGTCGACTGTGTTCAGGAGAAGGTGAGGCCTGCTACCTCTCGTAGAAAATGGTAAATACCGTTTAATATTGCTTTGCAACGTCGTGGTTCATTTGGTGTGAATAACGCCTCGGCGATGCTTTACTGGCTTGCATCAAACGGTATCATCTGTGGTCCTGTCTCAGAACAATGTATTCACCATTAGACGATACAGAATTGAAATTTGTTTTGAGTGTTAGAGTTACTGGTGAAAATGAAGCTAATGGGAAGAAATTAAATTCAAACTCAGAGTTCAGAAGTGGGAGTAGAATGGTCATTAGTGGTGGCGATATACGTGGGTTGTTTTTTTAAGTAAGGGCCGTTTTTTTTTTTTTTTAAAGATACAAATACTTTTGTAAAAAAACTTTTATTTTCTGATTCTACACACTTTTACCTATTTTTCTACATAGTTGCCTTGTTTATTTAAGCACTTGACATACCGTACAACTAAGTTTTTAATTCCCTCTTCAAAGAATTCGGCCGCCTGCTCCGACAGCCAAGAGTTCACGGCCGCTTTCACTTCATCGTCGTCATTGAAGCGCTGCCCGCCAAGATGGTGTTTCAGGTACCGGAAAAAGTGAAAATCGCTAGGAGCAAGGTCGGGGCTGTATGGTGGATGGTCCAAAACTTCCCAGCCAAAAGAATCAATCAAATCCCGAGTCTTTTGAGAGGTGTGAGGCCTAGCGTTATCGTGCAGGAGCAAAACTCCTTTTGTCAGCATGCCGCGCCTTTTGTTTTGAATTGCTCTGCGGAGCTTCTTTAGAGTTGCACAGTAGGCATCTGAGTTGATTGTCGTTCCTCGTGGCATAAAGTCCACTAGCAAAACACCGCGCCGGTCCCAGAACACAGTTGCCATAATCTTGCGCTTTGACAGCGTCTGTTTGGCTTTGACCTTGACGGGTGAGGTTGTGTGTCGCCATTCCATCGATTGTCGCTTGCTTTCGGGAGTGATATGGGATACCCATGTTTCGTCTCCAGTGACAATTTGACTCAACATGTCATCCCCTTCTTCCTCGTAACGAATCAAAAAGTCCAATGAAGTAGCAAATCTCTTCCCTTTGTGGTCCTCTGTGAGGAGTGTGGGTACCCACCGAGAACACAGTTGCTTAAACTTTAGGTTTTCAGACACAATTTTGTACAAAACCGATCTTGACACTTGTGGATATTCCAAAGAAAGAGTGGAAATTGTGAATCTTCTGTCCTCACGAATCTTTGTTTCGACTGCAGCCACCAAAACATCAGTGATCACAGAGGGCCGGCCTGAGCGTTCTTCGTCATAGACGTTTTGACGGCCATTTTTAAACTCTCTAACCCATTGACGCACTTTACCTTCACTCATTGCATTCAAGCCATAAACTTCTGTTAACTGACGATGAATTTCTGCAGCTGATAGGCTTCTCGCGGTCAAAAAACGTATCACTGACCGTATCTCATACGCGGCGGGCGATTCAATAATCGTAAACATTATAAAGTAGCACAGCGATGCGTACACGTCAGCTACAGAGCTGCAACTGGCATCAGTGTGAACGGGAAGGATGCCGGCAAGTGGCGCGGCGGATTGTTGCGGCGTCCGCGCGAACTACGGGACTATACGCGCGAACGGCCCTTACTTAAAAAAAAAAAACAACCCTCATAAATGTACTAGGTGTAAACCTGATAGGAAATAAGTATAATAACACAAGTAACAGCGATTTGCAAGTATCTTCTTAAGGGAAGGAGGATTTACACAAGTGGGACGAAACGAATTGGATATATCCCTAATAAAGTCCGATGATAACTATGTTGGGTGTCAAGTAATTGAAGAAATAGGTGCCCATAAAGCAGTTGTGGTGCATATTACAGGATTCAGTTCATCAGTGGCCAAAATTGAAGATGAAAATAGGGACAGTGATAAAAAGGTACAGAAATCAAATTTAAAGGGATATTTCAGGGAACATTTCTGCAAACGAAAGTGGGAAGAGTTCAAGGAGTTGATAAAAAAGGGTGAAGAAATATTTAATCCAAAACTGAAAATAAAAGGAAGCACAGAACCTATGTACTATAATAGGGAGGTGATGTGGTTTAAGATGTTGGTAAGAAGCGAATAGAACGGAATTAAGAGGCAGCAGGGTTGTAGGGGATATTTGAAACAACTAAACGAGGCCAACTCCAACCATGAATGTTAGTCCACTAGTCATAGTGTCCACAAATAAGCCAAATAACCTCACGAACCCTTACACTTTTTTAATTTACTTTATATGTATGGAGTACTGTAGTGTTGTATGTATTTATTGTTTTATCAGAAGTTTCTATAGTTCAATAGAATCTATAATCTTTGGGGTAGTGCGGCTTCGGTTGTTAAAGAGTCCGGCAGAGGTAGATTCGCGTACCGATCGCGGAGCTGAATGGATGTTTTTATGTTATGGTAATAACCTTCAGCTCTCTGAGTGTGGTACTTGTTGAGGCAGTGATCAAACCTGAATTGCTATTTACTAATCTAAATCCGTTAGTAATTACATTTAATTGATTGAAGACTGTGTCGACTTGTGAAATTTTACAATAAATCTATCTCACGAAACTAAGTGGGTACGGCGAAGCATTGTTTTGTGAATAATTAATACCTATTTTCTTCATCAGAGATTCATCATCATCAGCCAGTTCAATCTTTCACTGATGTGGCCTCTTGAAATAATCAATTCAGGTAGAACGTGAACAGTTTCCTCCAGGTGGCACGTCCTTGGGTGATCCTCCGCCAGTTGACTCCGACAACCCTGCGTATGTCCTTGTCCCATCCGTCTGGTGGTCTTCGACTCGGTCTGTGGGGATTTCTTCGACTTCACTCTAACCGAAATCTGTGCTTTTCACTCGCACAATAAATGCACTAAACGAGAGCTGACTGTGACTAGAATAGATCGTCTCTCCTGCACAGTCTAAACTTAAAAACACCTCGGCGTAACTCTTGACAGAGGTCTCATTTTTAAAAGCCACTGTCGCAACGCCAAGATGAAAGTATCACTATGCAACAAATCTTAAGCAAATTGACCGGATCTAGCTGGGGAGCTAACCCAAATGTCATCCGCACCTCTGCCTTAGCATTATGCTACTCCGAAGCAGAGTATACGTGTCTTGTGTGGCAAAAATCAAGTCATGCTAAGACAGTAGATAACTAATATAGAAACCAGAAAGTTAGTATATTTTGCATATTTTCATTCCCTGCTCACTTATGGCATCTCATTCTGGGGAAACTCGTCACAAGCACAGAGGGTATTTAAATTGCAAAAGCGTGCTATAAGAACTATTTGTGGAGCAAGCCCACAGACGTCGTGCAGAAATCTATTTAAAAACCTGGGTGTACTAACAATGCCAGCACAGCATATATACTCCGTACTATCAATTGTAGTGGAAAATCCTGAATACTTCAATCTTAATACTGACAAACATGGCCATAATACTAGGAATAAATATAATATTCACAAGGATTACAAATCACTGTCAATTGTACAGAAAGGGTTAACATTTACTGGAGCTTCCTTATTCAATGTCTTACCAACAGAAATTAAATGTTATCTACAAAAACCCAACTAAAGTCCAAACTGAAAGAGTTTCTGCTTCAGAACCCATTTTACTGTGTAAAAGAATTTTCTTCTTGGAATTTGGTAACTAAAAATGACTGATAAAATAGTATATATGGTGTATGGAAGGGGAAGGTGACAAAGTCGTCCACAATTACTAAAATGATATATGGTTTTCCTTTCTGTTGAAACTTTTGACAAATGAACTAATTACACTGTTTACAAAATTTCATTCATATATAGTAACTAACATGGGATAGCATGCACTCAAAAACTGCTGTGAAAAATTATCATACTAACAGGTTTTTAAGTAATTGACTGCTTATGAGTTGTTGGTAATATAATTGATATTGCTAATAGGTGTGTGTACTGTTCCACATAAATAGCAACTAACATGATATAATATGTAGTCACAGATTACAGTGAAACTTATCATGGTAACTGGTTGGTAAGAAAATAACTGGTTATTAGATGCTGGTAACAAGTGTATACACTGTTCCACATAATAAGTATTAATTAACTCGGGATTGTATTGTAGATTACAGGGGATATTGGTTATACTAATGGGTTGTTGCTAACTTGTTGTCAATATATAATAATATTATCAATTATATAGTAATATTGACATTACTAATAAGTGTATGTACTGTTCCACATCCCCGAGATTATTCTCACATGGGATCAAAGTGAACATATCTATCTATCTATCTATCTATCTATCTATCTATCTATAATAAACCAATGCGGACTTACTAGTCAGTTGACTCTCAGGATTACTGGCGTCCCTCCAGGTCATGTTGCTAGACTGGTCCTGCTAGTGACGGATACTACAAATCTTGTGCGACTAACAATGGAGAAGGGAGCTATCAGAGAATGAGCAAGTCTTCACAACTCTTCTGTTTATTAATTACTAGTAGTAGTGATTACAGATCCAACGACTCTCCTCCAACGGGACTCCATAGCTCCACATAGGCCAATCAGGTGCTCTGCACTTAATACCACCTTTAGTGTTGTGGGCAGTTAGGCGGGCTGGGCACGCCGCGGCCGACAGTCCCCGGTTCGACGTTCAGACGGACATAGTGGCGGCAGCGACCACACTAACTATTACTATTACTCTGCGATTCACTAACAGTGTGTGGCAGAGGGTGCATTGCACCTATCCGAAAGGGTAATAGTTTGGATGCGATATACGGGATATGGCAGGAGGCGCCCATGGGCTATTGTGAGAAACCATCACAGCATTCGCGTGGAGTGATCTGGGAAAACCATGGAAAACCCAGATCAGGATGGCCGGAGAGCTTTATCGAAAGCTACTCCTGTCTGATTTTAAGTTTACTCGCCCGGTAAATCCTTTCTATTCCATTCCCTAATCACTCGTGGAAGAAATGAGTACAGAAAAGAATCGGTTCGGGCCCTGATTTCTCGTATCTTATTTTCACGGTCATTCCGAGATACGAATGTTGCTGGTAGCAATGTTCCTTTGCTGTCATTCTGAAATATGTCAGTCGGGAATTTTTCAGTTAGCTTCCGCCGAGAGCAACGCCTTCGGTGCTCCAGGTCTTCCCAACCTAACTCCTTCAACATCGCACTTACGCTTTCCCTCCAACTATATATACCTGTCACGAATCGGGCGGCTCTTCTGTGGACCATCTCTAATGCCTCCATTAACCCCTTTTGATGGGGACCCCATACAGAACAACAATATTCCAAGTGAGGCCGCACTAGTGACTTATATGCAATCGATTTAACTTCAGGAGTGCATTGTTTTAAATTACGACCTAGAAATTGGAGCATACGATTTGGTTTCCCAATTGCATTCTCGATATGTTCATTCCACGACAAATTATTACGAATTGTTACCCCTAGGTATTTAGCGGAATCCATAGTTCTAAGGACAGTACCATTAATTGTATATTCAGAGCTAAATGGTGTCACCTTTTTACTTACACGCATGACTTGGCCCCTTTTTAGCGTTTAACTCCAACTGCCAGTGTTTACACCACGCAATTATTTTCATAATATCGTCTTGTAACAAAGCGCAGTCGTCCTGGGTTTTGATTTCACGATAAATAATAGCATCATCGGCAAATAATCTTTACATCCCCCTTATTATGGCTCACAAATCATTAATGTATATGAGAAACAACAGAGGCCCTATCGCGCTTCCCTTGGGAACCCCGGACCTCACCTCGGTAAGTGATGAACTCTCACCGTCGAGAACTACACACTGTGTTCTGCCCTTCAGAAAGTCTGCAACCCAGTCGCATATTTGTCTAGATATGCCGTAGCCACGAAGTTTTCTAAATAACCTAGTGTGAGGCACAGTGTCGAAAGCTTTTTTAAAATCTAATAGAACTATATCAACTTGGGATTGCCCATCTATAATTCGGCACAAGTCGTGAATTAAACGTGCAAGTTGTGTTTCGCAGCATCGGCCTTTTCTGAATCCATGTTGATTTGGGTTTAAAAGCTCATCTTCATCCAAAAACCGCATGACGTTTGAATAGATGATGTGTTCTAAAATCCTACAAAATACTGATGTTAACGAAATCGGTCTATAATTTTGAGGATCATTAACATTCCCATTTTTAAACACTGGAGTTACGATAGCGGTCTTCCATTCGGCTGGTATTTTTCCTTGATCGGAGGCGGTATATAATTTCATTTAATACGGTGCAATTTCCTTTGCGTACCTGGAGTAGAATCTTGTAGGAATACCGTCTGGTCCGGGAGCCTTATTGGTTTTTACATTTATAAGGAATTTAATTATTCCCTTGACATCAAGAACGAGATCATTCATAATTTTGTTGGTACGATTGGCAAATGTCGGAATCTCCTTTGAGTTTTCTGTCGTGAAAGCTTTTTTGAATATATTATTCAAGATTTCTGCTTTCTCTACGCTAGTTTCGGATAATTCCCCATTTTCCTTAATCAGTGAAGGCATAACCTTTCGAGAGCCTCTTAGTAATTTGACATACGACCAGAACTTTTTTGGATCAGTAATCAGATCTTCGGACAAAGTGCTGGCTTGGAATTCTTTAAACGCATCACGCATTGCCTTACTCACTTCCGCTCGTAACTGGACTAATTTAGTACGATTAAGCGAGTCCCTCGATTTCAATGGCATGTAAACGCCTTTGCTTCCTGAGCAATCGATTCACTTCCCTACTGAACCACGGAAGGTTCTTACTTACCTTAATAAGCTTCTTAGGAACAAATTGATTTAAACCGTTCCATATTATTTCTTATAACTTAAACCAAAGTTCCTCATCATTTGTATTTAGCGTGTACGTTTCAAAATTTTTCGTCAAGTGATCAACCATACCCCCATCGTTTGCCTTACCGAAGCAATATACGAGTTTGTCTTTGTCATGCTTCAAATTCGTACAAGATTTTAAAGTTACCACAACCGCCTTATGATCACTTATACCGTCTTCTACACAAACTGTATCTACAATATCAGGATTACTTATAAGAAAAAGATCCAAAATGTATGAGGAATCTTTGTCGCACCGCGTTGGCTCTTGAACCATCTGTTGCGACTGACTGCCACGCCTGACCTTTGGTCGGCTTATTTATACCCGTCAGTCACGCCTACCAAACCTTGCCGGCCAGACAACGACCTCAGTGTTCGATCCGTGTTCTCGAACATTTGGCACGTGAGAGCGGGTCACGTTTTACTGTCGTCAGTTGGTCAGCCAATGACCTAATGCTTCCATCAATTTCTCGAAGCTTCTTACGCGCGACTGTTGGCGTGAACGACCAGCCCGCACGCAAACTGCTGATGCATGACCCACTTGTCGCTCGCCATGCCCGCCTCAACTCAATACAATAATTTTATCTATACTACTAGCTGACCCGGTCACGCGTTGCTGTGACTCAGTACTTATAGTACGTTGGAGCAATGTTCTAAACTCCCTAATGTTGTCAAATTAATATCACTAATAAAGACAAAAACATTTTCGTCGATTTGAAAATTCAAAAGTTATTGGTAAAGACTTTCGGACAGTTGAAATTAAGGACAAACGAACATATTTTTTTTATTTACATTTTATTAAAATTTACTTAATGGAAAATATACCCTGAGGGATCAAAAAGTACTTCCATACGTTTCTAACAGTAGGAACTATAATAATAATTCCGTGTGGTCGTAATGACTTGGTGTGAGGTGTTTTATTGGCTGCGCATTCCGCCCCTGTCTTAGCCGCCTTAACCTAACCCGGTAAAGCTGCCAGGTACAGGGGACCTACAGATATACTAAATAATAATAATTCCGTGTGGTCTTAATGACCTGGTGACAGGGTTTCTATTGGCTGCGCATTCCGCCCCTGTCTTAGCCGCCTTAATCTAACCCGGTAGTGCTACCAGGTACAGGTGACCTACAGATATACTAAATAATAATAATTCCGTGTGGTCGTAATGACCTGGTGACAGGGTTTCTATTGGCTGCGCATTCCGCCCCTGTCTTAGCCGCCTTAACCTAACCCGGTAAAGCTGCCAGGTACAGGGGACCTACAGATATACTAAATAATAATAATTCCGTGTGGTCGTAATGACCTGGTGACAGGGTTTCTATTGGCTGTGCATTCCGTCCCTGTCTTAGCCGCCTTAATCTAACCCGGTAGTGCTACCAGGTACAGGTGACCTACAGATATACTAAATAATAATAATTCCGTGTGGTCTTAATGACCTGGTGACAGGGTTTCTATTGGCTGCGCATTCCGCCCCTGTCTTAGCCGCCTTAACCTAACCCGGTAGTGCTACCAGTTACATTGGACCTACAGATATACTAAATAATAATAATTCCGTGTGGTCGTAATGACCTGGTGACAGGGTTTCTATTGGCTGTGCATTCCGTCCCTGTCTTAGCCGCCTTAACCTAACCCGGTAGTGCTACCAGGTACAGGGGACCTACAGTTTAACGTCAAATCTGAACCACGGAAGTGTTCTGGCGTACTTCACATTACACAGCGAGCTGTGCCGGAGGTGAAGGCAGGGTTAAGTGCGGAAAAAGATCCCCGCGGAGACAGGGATTCGAACCGGGAACTTTACGATCTCCAGCCCGACGCCTTAACCACTGAGCCACCAGGCCCCTTCAACCCACGGAAGTTACAAATAATTACAAACCATTGTTCTATGACAAACATTTAATGATCATTTCTGTTCCTTGTTTCCCCCGCCTCCTTTTGTAATTCGCAATATTAAATATTGAGATTAATAATCGAGATAAAAACTATCCTATCTATTAAGTTGGATCAAATTACACACATTAAGCCAAATTTCATCAAAATAGGTTAAGCAGTTTCGGAGTTCTTCCCGAACAAACATCGTGACACGAGATTTTTATATATTGAGCCGTGCTCGGCTCGCATTATTTAATTTCCCCGCCCGCGATCGTCTTCTGATGCTGAGCCCGCGTGCTAGTTGCCCGTGAGAGAGCGCTGTGGCCCTGTGGTGCCCTCTATCGGCTGAATGTGTTGATATAATCTGGGACACGAGACCGGGAAAGTGAGTCGATCGGCAGCAGCGGCTTGGTTCATTGGGCCTAGTACTGCCTCACGGACTGCGACGTTGGAGGCCTGCTGGTATAGCGAGCTTGGGTAATTTGCCCAGGCAGTTTGGAAGTTCTACTTGAGGTGGATTTGTGGTTACACCGAGGCGGCTCCTCGGTCTCATTTATCGAAGGAATTCTTCTGCTGCGCCTCATGTCTCGTGAGCGTTTTCCGCCGATTCTGGAGTACAGTGGTGGTCGGAGCTGGTGGTGACTTCGAGGTGGTAAATCGCCATTTTCTAGCCCCGTTGGGTATTTGGGGATAGAATACCTGACGACTCCAACTACAGACTGCGTCGCTTACTGCATTCTGGATAATTGTGTTACGGGAATGGACAAATTTCCCCGATATGTGGTGCTAATCGTTCCCGCCACCTTATCAGTGTGTGTTGGTGGTAACGACTTATGCGCCGGTGTGCACACATTCCAGTGTGTCAGAAACTTTGGGTAAGAACTCCCTTCTTAAGGTTAAATTGAAGGACGCTGAGGTAAACTAATTCCTCTTCTTTGCTATAATTGGTATATTTTGTTTCCTCTGTACAAATTGTGTTTGCTACTGGTTATAGAGTTGTTACATGATGGTAAATTGGTGAGAGCCTGCCGTGTTATATTACGTTTCTGTTAAATACAAGTGGAGATATTGTGATTGGGGATATTCTTATGGCTCAACCTGGTTGTTATCGCATTGACTCATGTATTATATTGTATTAGATTATTTGTGATTACAGGATTTATTAAGATTACAGGACTTATTAAGATCTTAACCTGCAAGATCAAAGTTTCCTTATGCATTGTATTGTATTATATTATTTGTAATTACTGGATTCATCAAGGGCTTAATCTGCAAGATCGAAGTTTCTTATGAGTTATATTGTACTATATTTGAGATATTATCTATAAGTTCAACCGTTGGTCATGATTGTTGCAATAAAATGTTTGAACAAGGCTTGCTCTTTATAACCATGCTCCCACTGAGTCCTTAGCGGCTACCACCCATACCATATATATAAGGTAATTAGACTATTACACTATCCTGCACCCACCTACATCCTGTTAGGCCGCACGAGCGTAACGGAACAGTTCGTTAACTTTAACCTAATACGCTTGTCCCAAGTAGGAATAATACCTCGCTTCAATCAGTTTAGCTTGACTGTAGAAGCCAATTAATCCACTATTTTCTCAACATATCGATGCATGTACCAGCTGAAACCAAAAGTTCATCTGGTTGAGAAACGCACGCTAGTTTGCGGACTTGTCGCTCAATTCCCAATAAGTCTTATTCGTTGTCCACAGCACGCATGTTGCGGGTTTAACGGTCCCGACGACTTCAAGAACTCCACTCTGCCCGAGTCCTGCTGTAAGCAGTCGAAGCCTTGTAAGTCGTCCTCCAAGGACTTTCACTCCAAGGGCTGCGACTCCCGTATCAAGCTCGTCATGCTGATGCCAGGCCTCTGCACCGCCGCAGGACTTGTAGTGGTAATCACGTACTTTATACACGATCTCTCAATCTCAATTGCTCTCTGTCTTTTAATACTTGTGTATAATGAAATATAATCTTCACGGGTGTTCAGCCGGATGGTGTCAAAGTAACACGACGTTTCGACAGCAAGCTCGGCTCTTTCTGAGCGGAGCCTGAAGGCCCATTATTAACGACCTCCGACGAGAGCGAAGCAGGACACTACACGCCGTCAAAGCGGCTAATGACACCAGTCGGGCGCCGCGGGTATCCGCGGACAAGCCATCGACCAATCAGGGGGGGTCTCCCACCAGGCGGGACAGCTGGCACTCCCTGGTGGGGTGCGCTCTGATTGGTCGGACGCCCCACGCGGGCAGGTAGATAAGGAGGTGCGTCGAGGAGCTAAGTCAGGGGGATTTAACATGAGCAACTCGACGGCCGCTGTGTTCTTAGACATTGAAAAGGCGTTCGACAAGGTGTGGCACGCCAATCTTATCACCAAGCTACGAACACAGACGACTATCCGTCACTGTTACGTTCAGTTAATCGGAAGCTACCTCACCAATCGACAATTCTTCGTAGCCATACAAGGACAGAGATCTGGCCTACATCCAATCCCGGTGGGAATTCCACAAGGACACCACTCGCACCAGTCCTTTTCAGTGGATATGTCAACGACGCACCAGTAGCACCTCGGTTCAAAATGGCGCAATTTGCAGACGACACCACGGTATATGCCACTGGATGCAAACATGATGTTACCATCAACAGACTACAGCGGAGCCTCCATCTACTCGACAAGTGGTGTCGAATAAACAAAATTAAAGTAAACCCCACTAAATGTGTAGCGGTTTACTTCACGAAAAAACAGCCAGCTCTAACCAAAAAACTGAAAATTATGGGCCAAGAACTTGAGTGGAAAAGGCAAACAAAATATCTGGGCCTCACGCTAGACTCAAAACTCCTTTTCAAGGAACACATCATGGAAAGGAGAAGGCAGGGCCTGGCTATCATACAAAAACTCTTTCCAATATTCAATAGTATGGAACTAACGACTGCAACAAAATTGTGTATATACAAAACTGTCATTCGCCCCTTCATCCTGTATGGATGCCAGGTGTGGGGGACAGCAGCAAACTACAACCAGATCCACATACAGAGACTCCAGAACAGATGCCTAAGGACCATCCTACGCGCACCGAGACTCACATCAACCGCACACATCCACAATGAGACCGACACAGAGACCATCCGTACAGAAATCTTTCGCCAAACTGAAAAGTTTCACGAAAGAATAGAAAAGTTCAGAGAAACCGATGAGAGGCTCCATACCCTTGGTACCACGATGCCAAGGCACTGGCACTCCCACAGAGTACCACTAAGTATTATTTATCAGCCGGAATAGCACTGATATGATTAAAAGAAAACTGTAGGGGTTTTTCACATAAGGTCGTCCTAGACGACCATAGCCATGTTTTCCCCTCGAAGCGCAAATAAAAAGAGTCCCCAAAACAACCTTATCCAATACAAAGTGACACATAGCAGTAGAGCTACCTAGGTAGCGGGACATGCACAAACCCGCCGTTGAGGCAGAGAAACAAAAAAAAAAAAAATACAGAGCTTAGTCAGTCGACGCGGTGACAGCCAGCTTACGACAGCCAGCAGACACCGATAGCTGATGAAGACAGCCGAGCTTGCTGTCGAAACGTCGTGTTACTTTGACATCATCCGGCTGAACACCCGTGAAGATTATATTTCACCACTACGCCGGGAAAGGCTCCACTCACACACTTGTGTATAATGTTTTTGTTGTCCAGATCTTCGGCACTGCCTACGAGTGGAAACGTTCAAACCGCGTGAGCGGCGAAGAGGCGACATGAAATAGAAGCAAATATAGAAGACACGCACCATATGTGGCAACATTAGATTCAGTTGATTGGAAATTGAAAAGAACACTCACAGAACTTTTACCTCTTAGTGATCCGGCAGTTTGTAATAATATTAGGATTATGTGCACTGTAATTTTTGGCTTATGTTTTGATATTACAGTAAAAAATTTTTGTTGTAAATTTATGTTTGTCTTGAGTATGAAGTGAGTTATGTGCTGTATACAATACATTGGAATTTTACTATCACAAACGCATGAGAAGAAAGACGAGGTTTCTAGGTATAAAATTATAAGAAGGTGAGGTTCAGAATTAAGAAAATATATTAGTGGAATTTGGTTGATAATTGAATACAGCGACCAGCCACAGTTTATGGTGTTGTTTTATTTTATTTTACCATTACCGGGTCCAAGCATACATTGCTCATCTTCAGATGGTTTTAACAATACAGATGCGACTTGCAGGCGTGTTTTTGGGTCCTAGAATAACAAAAATATGATGAATGACGAAAGAATTTAAATCTGGAGTGATGATAGTAAAATTTGGTATATAACTTGCATTAGGTGTCTGCTTATATCCGAGAACAAAGACTTGTATGGAACACAGTTGAGGAGGCACATTTTCGTGTAACACTATGCACTATCACCATAATATTGCACAAATATATGTGGATTAGATACGATGCACACTTGCTACTGTATTTACAAACAAACATGACAGAGATGTTTACAAAGAAGTATTTACAAAGAGGTTTAAACAGACAGTAATGTGTAATTGATAAAAAAAAATAGATATGATAACAAAATTGAACTTAATTCTATAACTATATTGGTAAAAACGGAATAATGGATAACAATAAAAATTATAAATACTTATTGAATTTAATATGCATATAGTAATATGTATATGGGCATATGGGAGACATGTATTATTTAATCTGTTATTTATTAGCGAACAGGAATGCTTTATTAGAAAGATCTTTTTGTTCATTTAAAAGGTGGTATGGCAATAGCTTATCGTGAATGTATATTTCAAGTTCCTCAAGGATATCCATTTTCTTCCCTTTGTCTGCAATGTGAATGATCTGTAGGTTTTATTCTATAGTGGGTGGGGAATGTTTTTCATTTAATATGTGGGCAGCAACCGGTAATGGTAAAATAAAATAAAACAACACCATAAACTGTGACTGGTCGCTGTATTCAATTATCAACCAAATCAGTCGCTGATTCCACAAGTCCAGCATGGACAAAATATTAATATTAGTGGAAATTTCAGTAAGTGGAGGAAGGGCACCAATAAAAAAAAGAGGAAGTGGGAACAGTTGAAAGAATAAGAGAGATTCGGAAGAGAGAATCCAGTCGCCTTTGCCTCAGCCACCTGACTCCAGAATTGAAACCACGTGTCATTCAGAGGATCAGTGGCTGGGTGAGTCCATTCTCAACACGGCAGGAGGAGGCTAGACCGACGTGGGAGGAGAGGCGAAGAGTATTGGCTTGGCTAAGCGCTGTTGAAGACGTACTACGTAATAAACCTAAAGGCGCGTTTCCACTGAGGCAACAACGAGCAACCTGTAGCATGCTACACGAGTTATCTTGTTGCTACATGTCGCCGTGCGTCATCATACTTTGTCGCAAGTCGAATGTCGCCCAAGAATCTGTTGCCAGTTGTCGCTTGCTACTTGCAGCGTTTCACGTTATGCGGCCAGTAGTGTGCGTCATGGCATCAGAAGCAGTGGCAGCTGCTGCTTATTTGATCCTCGAAAATGGCATTAAGATTTATTTGTTAAAAGTAGTGCGAATCGCAAGGTACTTTGTGTCAAAAGAAGGAAAAGTATCTTGGCAAGACAAATACTAAGACAAAAACATAAACTATGAATTCGTATGTAAAATAATTTATTTAGCTACGTTACCATTATATGACAATTTATCCCTATCATAAACAACTGTATGAATGAAAGGTCGATTCAAGAAAAGTTTTTTACTATTATTTGCCACAATCTAAATTTGGAAACACTTTTCTACATACGCTGTTAATACAGCCTATCTTAATTATATGTAAGTCCTTTTGTAAAGTTTTAATTACGACAATTTTAAATATATATATATATATTTTTTAAACCCACCATAATACTACTTTTATTTATTTGTATAACTAAAAAGATTGTAAAGCCCCTATTCCGTTTCTGGATCTGTCATTGGTAAACTATTCTGTCAAAAATAATTAGTTACATATATTAATTATTGTACCTCATAATTTTCTGCTGTTGAAAAAGTTTGTCTTGGAATGTCAACATCTAGCAAAAATGTCAGGAGTTTATAAGCGAACCATTTCTCTTCTTTAGGAGAGGAGCCGCTCTTTGGTTTAGTAATCCTTTTATGTTCACGATGAAAAGCAGACCTCAAATTCTTGATTTTCTTTTTTATTTCATCTAATGAACATTCGTACTTGATAGCAAGTAGTATTAATTTGTCACTTTTCGTTTTCCTGTCTTTAGATGGTGCATTTTTGTTATTCCACAACTCCGGTAAAGTATGGTATTCTTCAATAAATAAGGTTGTTTTCTGCACATTCCACTCCATGTCGCCCGTTTTCTATCGCACTCATCCACCGCTGCTTGGATACTGGCGACATCGTGCGACACGCTATATTTTTGTCGCACAGTGGCCCATACGACCGGCGACACGGCCCAACCTGTAGCATGCGTCACTGCTGCTTGCTACATGTCGCAGCGTGTTGCTTCGCTTGAAATACTCCTTGTCGCATGCGTCAGTGCCGCATGCCACATGTTGCCCAGAAGTTGCCTCAGTGGAAACGCACCTTAAGAAAAGTTGTTGATCATCGCCGAACCGTTGAACGATCTTCAGCGTGGCAGGTACTTGCGAGGTGGAGTGGAATTGGCATCGAGCAGTTCAACAGTCCCGATTCCGGACGGCGTTGACCGAAATGAAGCCAGACAAAACAGTGCGCCACAGTGGCATCACGAGCTGAAAGCTTTCTTAAGAACCTTCTAGTAACCGCGTGGTGAAGCTCCTCAACGAAAGCGTCCGCAGCAGTGTTCTGAAACCACGCGGAGATCAACTAGTCTCCACGCGTGGGAAGTACGCGGAGGCCTCGCGACACTAAAGGCTGATCACTAGGCTTCGGATCTCTAGGACAGGTCATATTCTGAATTAAACACTGATTGAGTGTATTTGATTGTATTTAAATGTATTTCAAATCTATATCTATAAAGCGAAAACTGGATATATTTGAAATATAAAAACTCGGAAACTACAGAGAGCAGATTGCGATGAGGTTTTCACCGTTTTAAAGCTTAGAATCTCAATTGAAGTGTTTGGAATGTCTTATGCTCCAACGTAACATAACGCATAAATGAAAATCTTAACGTACAGCCCGAAGCAAAAAATAAAAGAAATACGATGCTTCGTAAAAAAAAAAAAAAAAAAATAGCCATGTTATCGCACGTAACGTTTACTTTATTAAATTTTGGTTTTTAGTCTTTAAACCCCATACATAGTTATATAGAATGCGAAGAGGAAACTACGTGAATTGGAAAATATTTAAATTAATTTTAATAATACAATGAAAAAAATCTTTCGATATCTTCTTTGTTTCTTGATGTTACTATCTGAGGCCGCACTGCTACAATCTCTGACGTTGTGAAATTTTAATGGGTGTGTTAAGTAATGCATATTTGACGGTTTTGAACATGAAATTGAGCTGTTTAAAACCTTTAGTGAAGAACCTTCCGAGAAATTTGTTGCTCTTGAAATTACTGTCTCTGGATTCGAATTAAATTCTCGCCGTTAATAGTAGGCCCTAAGTAATGCACGGCTTTCAACATGAAATTGAACTGTTTAAAACCTTTAGTGTTACTTTTTTTTTTTTACTACATTTCCTGAAAAAAACATTGTTTCTATTGCTGCACGAATTGTTGTGGTTATTATGATAAAACTTAGTACACATGTTCCTGATATCTTGGCTAAAAATATTGCAGGAATAAATCAACCCCATCTCTTTCCTGCTACACAGGGGGTTAGCCGTTTAAATACGTATAGAAGAATGGAGCGACTGACATGAAATTCACAAGTGCGAAACACTGGCAGTTCTATCATTATCGTGGCGCAAAATCGGATGATAAATTCTTATAGAACTCGGCGAAAAAAATCTAAAATAAAGAATAAAATTTCTTGATGTCTCACTTGGTTTTCAAGATTTAACATGTCAAAAATCAGTTATAGTTCCTTGCGCTTTTGGTGACGTTTCTTCTGGTCCAGGCTGTATTTCAACAAAAAACAACCACTAGGAAGAAAATAAAACACCTATAGTTAAAGTGACCAGATTTTAAAATTGGTAAAGCGGGACACCAATCGGGGGGGGGGGGGGTGTATGGATTAAAAAGTTAATCTATGGGGAGCAAAAAAAAAAAAAAAATATATATATATATATAAATATACAGGGTATCCAGAAAAGGACTCCCTGATTTCAAAATTAAATATCTTGAAAACAAAGATCGATAGAGGAATGAAGTAAACGGTATGTTTATTGTGACAGCTGTAAGAAGTGTATACAGCAGTGTGAAATAATAGTTACAAAAGCTGCTAACAGATGGCGCTGTAATCACCATACGTAATGCCTAAATAGTGATCGGAAGCTGAGGGTAGTGCCAATGGTGAGCATTTTGAAAACATTGTGATGTGATTGTTTGCAAAGATTGTTTTCATACGATTATTTCTCTTATGTATGCTGATATGAGCGTACAGCGCCATCTGTTAGCAGCTTTTGTAACTATTATTTCACACTGCTGTATACACTTCTTACAGCTGTCACGATAAACATACCGTTTACTGCATTCCTTTATCGATCTTTGTTTTCGAGATATTTAATTTTGAAATCAGGGAGTCCTTTTCTGGACACCCTGTATATAGAACGCAAAAATAGTATTGTAATATATTTTTTAAATTTCAAAAGTACAATTTACAAATATAATACATTAAAAAATTATGTATAGTATTATTTAATTCTTTGGCATATTTCTCATTTGAGTGGATTTTTTTTAAGTAGATTGCTGGCATTGTTTAAAAGCTCATGAAATTTTTCACAAGACTTTCTTAAATTATATTTCGCACATAATATGGCTTTCAAATACTAAGCACTTAATTGTGAACTTTCTGTGGTCCAAACTTTATTTACCGTAGAAAAAACGCAGCATTAGTTCCTGATAAGGGGCGTCCTTTAATGACGTGTGCTGTTTTTCCGGTCTAATTCGCCTCTATAAAATACAGTCTAAATAATACGAGTACTGTTTGGTAGATTCAAGAACATTTATGTATTTATGAAATAAATTACTTACCTAAATTATCTGAATAGCTGATTTGTTGACATCACTTGTTTAACTAACACGCAGCACGATCGCAGTATCGTCTGAGAGGCAGTTACAAAATGTTTTCGTCGTTGTCAGTGTCAAAAAATGCCATTGTTCATTAAGTCTAAACTATGTTGGTCGAATGCTAACAATTGATAACGAATGCTACCTTTGATAAGCAGCTCTTGATAATCACTTCTCTATAGTCAGTTCTCAACAATTATTTGATTTTATTAAACTTTAACAATGTAAAATTAACCAAAAATAATGTAAAACCAACTCATATTCTGGCGAAATAGCCACATGGCCGCCGAAAGCCGTATATTCTCTTCCCGTTCTCCCGCTATTCCCTACCTTGTCATGCATTCTTTCAAAAAATCGGGACTTTTCTAAAACGCCGCGGGACGCAGGACAAATTGTTAAAAATTTGGACGTCTAGTCCCCTTAGTTATAGTGCTTTTCCACCTTGTAGATATAGTGGTTTGATGATGCAATATCTCGAGAACTAAGTGAGATATCAAAAACATTTATACTTTATTTTCGACTTGACTCACCAAGTTACATACGAATTTATTATTAAATTTGGCTAAGGCGAAATTTTTATTCTGGTCCAGGCTGCATTTCAACCTAACCACGTCAATTTTGAAATACGATATCTCGAGAACTAAGCAAGATATATATATATATATTATTTACTTTCAATTTGACTCATCGAGTTACATAGTATTCCATCATCAAATTGCAGCTACACGGTTATTCCCAAAAAACTTACCTCTTTTAAGAGCTTCAATATTCACTGTGTGCAAATCAATCTAGATCAGTGTTTCCCAACCTTTTTTAGGTCATGTCCCACTTTTAACATGATTTTTTTTTTGCCCCCCATACATAATTTCTAATAAAAAAATTATGTGTTATTAAAGAAACTGATATAGGATGGTTTTTGAAAGAAAACACTTTAATATTGTCATAAAACACAGTAAGTAAAATTAAAAACATATAATGAAATACTAAAATTCAAATTCAAAAGATTTTTAATAAAGATTTATTATGGCAATTTAGTGTGATCCTTTTAAGAATTTGCTTTTTTGCTATATTTTATACCTATATCTAGCATTGCATTTAAATAACCCGAAGAGAAAGCGGTAAAGTCGTATCAAGTCCGTTTCTAAATTGCCCCCCTAAAAAAACCAAATTGCCCCCCTGTGGGGCGTGGGCCCCACGTTGGGAAACACTGATCTAGATCATACCGGGCAACGCCGGAACTCTGCTAGTGGTATATAAATGCATATTTAGGCCATTTTCCTAGTTTTAGTCATATTACGGTTATATTTATATTCATAGTCATATTTTGGGCAAAACTCTGGTAATTTTTAATATTACCAGGAATTCTGTAGACGTTATAGATGACAAGAAATTAAGATAACTATTCACAGAACTATACTCGTATTACACATTGGAAGAAAAAACAAAACTAATTATCTCTGAATTTGCCAGATTCAGCAGTCAAGAACTGAAGTTATGCATTATTGTCACTCTCTAAACGTAATGTTGCGCCCGCCTTTTAATCTCAGCAGCATGCCTGTGTCGATCAACGTCAACCAATATCTCTCTGTCACCAATACTTTAGAACAGGGGTGGCCAACCCACATGACCATGTGGGCCACTTTGGAAATGCATCATAACTCCGCGGGCCACATATAAAATTAAATATCACCAAATTAGATATAGACCCACTATAAACATTATTTTGAAGTGAAAAATTGAAAAATAATATAGGAAAGTGTCCAAAAGCGGACCCCATTTTGTTTTTTATTAACAATATATATAAATTAGCTAAAAAAACCTGTTTTTAAAGCATGAAATATTTACTTCACTATGTTACGCACCTTTTACATTCTAATTTCAAAACTTATCTTTATAAATGATTACTAAAAAAAAAATTCTAAAAAAACCTTACACTTTTGCGATTTGAAAAATAGTTGCCTAAATCGGACCCCTCATAAAAGTTATGAAAATTACACTACATAAAATTATAAAAATCTGATCCCTCATAAAAGTTATGAAAATTACACTACATAAAATTATAAAAATCTGACCCCTCATAAAAGTTATGAAAATTATACTAAATAAAATTATAAAAATGAACCGAATCACAAAAAAACATAATATAGTTTTAAGGCACAAATGTAATATGATAATTACAAGGTTTTTTTTTTAAATACAAATATACCCTATATATAGATTATAATATAAGAAGACAGAAAATACAACATAAACTACATTGTTTAGCGGCAAAAATCATATATGTACACGTCCTTTTCAGCCCCAGCACAATCCACATGGGCCCTGAATGAACATACATCGCCCATTACCCATAGTTCTCCTTCTGAATCTTCGGAAAACTTCCTGTCGCAGGACATGCACCAAGCGTCATCATCTTTGGATGGGGACACTCCAGGAAGAAGCTCCAATTCCGATGATTCAGAGGATGCACTCATTTCATCCTCAGTGCTTTATCTTTTCACATTATTTTCAAAAGTAAGGCACTTTTTCACCTGCTCTTTATCTTTTCTAGAAAGCCCTACTGCTGAACCATGCCTCCGTCCGTGGCTACTTATGCATCCTCGATCATGATAACGTGCTTGCTGTTGAGTTTCCTTGATTTCTTTAGCTCTTTTAGCTTCCATCAATTGGGCTTTATAAGGCGTAGATGTTATGATCATATAAACGCTTTCGCCCTCTATTTGAGATATAGGCAGACTTGTAAGCATGAAAAAGAAGGGGTCCGGTTTAGGCAACTCACGGGGGTCCGCTTTGTGCAACCCTAGCTTGTATTTTGTTAACCCAATAGATTTTTAACCTAACGTTTCGACAAGACAGTTCAGTGATAAACATTAATCTAAAACCTT
The DNA here is from genome assembly GCA_031002005.1 of Vandiemenella viatica. Taxonomy (NCBI): domain Eukaryota; kingdom Metazoa; phylum Arthropoda; class Insecta; order Orthoptera; family Morabidae; genus Vandiemenella; species Vandiemenella viatica. The sequence goes on from JARYHS010006518.1 coordinate 1,434,445, forward strand.
ATCATTTAAGAGTGTATATTGGTTGGAATGCTTACCTGCCAATATCCAAGAGAAATTCAAAAAATATAGCACACTGTAAAAACTTGGTTCACTGACAAAACAAGTATTGGCGATTAGGCGATCAACAATTAAAGTGAGCAACACGGGCCGTCTGTTACAGAGTGGTAGAAGCCAAAACTACTAGTTACACTTGATTCCGCTAGAGTTCAGTACAATTCAGGGGCAGGAGACCGGGGGTCCTCTTTAGGGAGAGGGGTTCCGGATAGGGCACTTTCCTCTAATTATTGTTATTGTGTTTACTATTGTTCTTAGATGTAAACATAGATAGTATAATAACAAAGATACTAAACGCACATTTTAAAGAAATTAATAACACTAAAAATGAAATTCAAAAACTATACAGATATAAATGAAATAAATTTTGACAATATGGATGCACAAATAATATTTTTCACTACTTTGACTATTATAAAATAAGTATATTTTTTAAAAGGGTGATAAATCTAGCGGGCCGCAAAAATATTCAAGGCGGGCTGAGCGTTAGCGATCCCTGCTGTAGGAAATAATCCTCAGTCACTATTAAATCTGCAGTGGATTAGTGTGCACCGTCATGCCTAAAACAAAATTATGGAATCACATAAAGGAATTTTGAGAAGAGTATTTTAGAACAGATGAAAGAGTTATTTCCAGCAAATTAGGTGAAATTAAAGTGACTTCAACAAAGCGATTTAAAATTTAATTTCCCGATGGTGCAGCCAGTGCACGGAAACAAATCATGCTGTCTATGTGAAAGCGACACTACTAGATAAAATAAATGATGTGCAATTGAGCATGTTTTTATTTATAGTAAATTTAAATGTTTGGTCATATTTTCTCATTTTTAGGTTATATTTCCCATTTTTGAGGGGAGACGGTGGCAGATATCATGAAAAAAATAATTTTTAAATTGTTTATTTAAAAGGAAATATTGTTGGGATTATTATCACAAATTTTTTATTTGAAATTCGAACTACAAATGGTATAAAAATATTAAAATCGCAAACAGTGTAATGTGCCACGCCCATTTTTTAAGGTAACCAACGGAGAAACAAATGTCTTGTTTACTTTTTACTGTGTAACGGGGATATATAGCTTTAGAAGGCTGTGATTTTTTTAAATATACAGAACAGCAGTGATATATAGAAGGCTGTGGAGCCATTTTATGATCCAAGCAGTATTGTATAAAAGGTTGTGAACTTTCGTAAAAAAAATTGTGCTTTATAGTAGAATTTGTGTGAAATTGGATTTATTGTGAGATTCCTTGTGCAATATTGGATATATTGATACGGTTTTACAATGCCTAGGCCTGGTAAAGTATTTAAAAACTACAGTAAGTCCCATATTTCCAATATAAGGAGAAAAATTGAAGTTGAGGTTAGGTCTGGGCCTGTAGATGTAAACATTAGCTCGTCTTCAAGTGAATCCAAAGTAAAACTTGGGAAGATATTGTGTCAGAAGAAGCAAAACATGACAGAAACACAGTTTTCAGAATTGTGTATCTGGAATTGGTAGTAGAAGCCCTTAGGAATGCTTGCAAGTGCTCTGTTTGTGGAGGAAATGTCAGTTTGGTGGACGATGGAAAAAGTTTTCATGTAAAATTTAAATTGATTTTTCTGCAATTTTAAATTTTTCATCCCTCAGGTACGCATATATTAGAAACTACTGGAAGGATTTCTATGAAATTTGGCACACCCATTCTTCCAAGTGGAAGAAACATTTAAGTGAGACAAAATTTTAATCAATCCATTTTAACAAGTTTTATGGTTAATAATATGTGGAAAATTTGACTATTTAAAAAAAAACGAAAATGCAAAATATCACAGAAAATAATTGAAATAATTTATCAAAAAGTCACTGCTCTTAATTGTACATTTATTAGTGTAGATTAATATGCTATATAGAAAATTTAATAATTTTGAATGGAAACTATAAAAAAGTGTACCTCAAAAAATAATGTAATAAAAAATTCAAAATACTCTGACAGCTATAATATTTTATTAAAAATTCTGAAAAAATTATTTAAAGCATATAGGTACCCTATGCACAAGTGTGCAAAATTTCAATGAGATTGAACACGAAATGAGAGAGATTTAGATTTACCAATAATTCAGTGCAAGACTGCCACCGTCACCCCATAAGGTCATATATCCCTGCTTTTTTTTTCTCATAAAGATCCGAACCCTACTGATAACTCTGCTCACTATAGTAAAAGATGTTGTTGAAGGTACGTACTGTGATCCAGGCCGGGCATCCATTCTCCAGGAACGCCCAAGGGAAACGCACCAGCTGATACGTAGCTCTCTATGTCCACTACACACTTCTGTATTTGATTTAGTATAGCAAGAAGCCATGTTTTATAAAACTGCAATCCCGGCTGTGCATGGCCACTATCTGAACTATCTTCAGCAGGGAACTTTCATCACGCCCATCCAATGCCCGCTACTACTACACGGCCAACGGGCTGTACGCGGATTATACTGCAATGTTCCGCACGTAGTGTGCCGTAGTAGTCGGGACCAGTGGACCAAACCAAAGAGTACTTTACCAAGACGAGGATGAACATCAACATCTCCTCGAAATGCTGGACTCGAGACACGCATTTAGGTCGGGCCACACTAGACCGCACCGCACCGGGCCCGCACCGCACCGTCACTTTTCTTATTGTTGTCGCTCACTCGATTGAAGTGAGTTCAAACGACACCGCGTGTTGGCCGACACAAGGCCGTGTGTTGTCCCGGATAAATTTGGTTTATATTTTGACGGTGCGGCCCGGTGTCGGGCTGCTGTCGGGCTGGTCGATATGGAGAACTGTATAGAAAGAGTTCGGAAATTTCCGGACCTTTACGACTAAATATTGTTTTAACGTTACTGATTGCTTTAGAAGTGTGTCCTTTTTTTTCAGCCTCACTTCAGGTTCATCAGATATTCGTAAAATGTAGTTAGAGTCCTTGCATGTTCGCATTAACAAATCAAATCTTTGCCAGTGGTGAAAGTCGATTTTAAGGCCTGTAAAAATTGCATCCGAGATCCGGATTTTGAACCGGGGACCTTCCGTACCCAAATCACTCGCCGCAAGCATCTGAATCTAGAAGTACTGGAAAATATGTATTCAATCAAGTAAAAGTACATTTGTGTTTTGGGATAGTAAAATAAATTATATAGAATAAAAGTTCGTTTATTTTATTATGTTTGAATAATAATTTTTGATTACATCCAGATTTGTCTTCTGACGTTACGGCGTACGATTGGGGAACTGAAAGTCCCTGGTTCAAATCCCTGTCTCAGCTGTAATTTTTATGGGTCTTAAAACTGACCTCTGGCAAAGCTTTGATTTGTTAATGCTAAGATGCTAGGACGCTCCGTTGTTCGCATTTCTCGTTAATCTGTAGGTCTCCTTTACAAATTAACTGAGAACAATAGAGATGTACTGCGCGGCCGGTAAGAAACTCTGTGACTTGAATTTTTAGATCACATGAAACCATTATTATTTTAGAAAATCTTTGCATTATGTATTTAAATTAAAATGTATAATAATCTTATTCTTTTTTTTAAAAAAAATATTGAGTGAATCGAAAGTAGCCTCAGACAAAATAAAAATGTTAAATGTGAAGTGAGAGACGCTTGACATTTCTTTGTGACTATATAGAGATACACGAGAATCTTTCAATTCAGTATAGTGTGACGATCATTTTTTAAAATAGCGATGGGATACTATTTTTGTGCATTTGATATCAAATAGTAAGGTTATAAGAGGAGTCAGGCAAAAAAAAAAAAAAAAAAAAAAAAAAAATTAACATACTTTATTATGTTAGTAGATTATTAAGTACAGTACTCTATAGTAGCCGCAGCTACGATCCCCAAATCACTCTTAAGGTAATTTTTTAAGATTAATTTCGTCAAACAACCAAGTGTTAAAGGAGACTGGAGACCGAGTAGGAACCCGTCCGTCACACGGCCGTGCTACGGACCAGTGTGGACGCGAGGGGGGCGAGCCGACACTCGGCCGGGTGACGGTGCGGGCTCGGTGCGGTCTAGTGTGGCCCGACCTTTATACATGGTCGCAATTTGAGCTGAGCAGCAAGCGAATCCTTTGTTGTGACGCTAAATAAATATTAAAGTAGTCACTGTACGTATAGTTTACTAGCTGTTACCGGCGACATGCGTGGACTTTCGTTGCTATAACTGGATACAGAAAGAAGTAAGTCACATACTTGTTTACAAATAGCAACAAACTAAGGGGGTGGGTTAACTGTGGGAGACTAGCTACCACAATTCCTCAGAAAGACTTTTGTTTGTGGTTTAAAATTGTGTCACTATTTGGGAACATCTTATGTCAATACCGTTTATTACAGAACTTCTTCTTTGGTCTTGCTGTCTTTTGCCTTTGTGGGCTGGAAACCTGTGAGCTGTCTATATATAAACAAAATATAATAGTGTGCTACAACGCAGATCAATATCCATACTGTATAATAAGTTGTGTCTGCACATCAAATTTGTGAAACGATCGTACACATACTGACTGCAAGAAAAAACAAAGCCTGAGCGACCGATGTAACATTACAAAGAGTATCACTCACCATTAGGGATTGCAATCAAACAAAGCGGGATCCCGCAATCCCGCGGGATCCCGCATCATTAGACAGTCTGGCGGATCCCGCACAAAATTAAGCGGATCCGCAATCCGCAAAATCCGGCGGAAACGCGTGTCAGTGCGTGACTCGCTGCCCCACTCGGTCTCTGTCGGATGTATTGCACTGTTTGCCTGTACCCTTCCAGTTGGCATTTGACTCATGTGAACAAGCGTTTGTTTTTGTCAACCTTAGTCATTCATAAGTAAATAGATACACTTCTACGTATTAATCAAAACTTACGTTTGTTTGGAGTACACATTTCTGTAATTTGAGTTATGGTGCATATTTAGTACGATTTTCTAACTATATATTTATATTTTAAGTATCGCACACGTTTTCTGAACTACACGGTTACAGCTTTTTATTCACGGTTTCATTATTTCCATTTTCAGTATTTTCAGATAAATAATTCTGACATTTTCCTAATTTCCGGCTGAAAATTTGATTATTCGTTGATAGAAAACTAATGTTATCGTAATTTTAACAATCGCGTACCTATTTATTTAACAGCTATTAAAAGGAAATTGTATATTCTTTGTTGTTTTGGCCGCTGCCTCAATGCGTTTCTTTGACGAAAGCCACCTGTTTACATGTGCCGCTCAGGCTATAGATTAATCCCTCTTCTCCTTGTTATTATTTCGACTATAGGTAAAAAAAAGTTATAATGAAATTTTCAAGGGTGTATCGACGAATTGTGTTGTGGGAACACTATACTTCGACGGCTGCCTCCGCCGTCTTCCTCACGTTTGTAATTTCGTGTGTTTGCAATGAAATCCGGTGATACAACCTATGAGGACTTCACTGCAATCATTCGCCGAGAAAGTCTCCTTTCTTGCTAAAAAATAATAATTTCCACTCTAAAAACGTCGTTACGCCACATAAGTAAATCTGAAATACTTGACAGTTTACGTGTTGGTGAGTAGTTTCTTTTAATAACATTGAATCAACTGTAATATCAATCAAGGAATCAGGAGATATAATATAGAATCACGCAAAAAAAGGGCAAATTCTCGTGCTTGTGCAGTGACAAAAAGTTATGAGATCTTGTTCTGAGCCAAGTCTACACTTTATAGAGTATATTCGCTTCACTTTGTGAAATGGAATGCTTTTCTCGGTGTTATGGAACGTTTATTTAGAAGTTTTTTTTAAAAAAAAGCTCTGGTAACTTGGCCATTAAGCAAACCATATTTATATACTTATGTGATGTATTGTAAGGCACATAATATGACCTAAGACTCAATATTTTCCATTTTTATTATTAATTTAAAAATTGGTTTAGATTAAAAAACAAAAATGTAAAACCTCGAAATACACTTAAGAGTCGCTAAAAAGTTTTAATGTCATTTTGCCAATCGAAATATTGTTAACTGTTAATTTTTATCATTTAACATTAAAAATTATTTTTTAATTTAATTATTATTTAATTTATTAACGTTTTAAGTAACTATGTTTTAAAAATATGTGTTAAAAAACTGTTTATACCAATCCCGCATGGATCCCGCGGGATTGGCGCAAATTCCGGGCGGATCCCGCGGGATTGAAAACACTGCGGGATTGCAATCCTTACTCGCCATCCATCTATTTGTCACGGTTCAGTTGGTTTTGAAAATTTCATGACATTATTCGTTATTTATCTCGAAAAAATAATGTCAAATTTCGTCATGATCGTTTTAGCCGTTTAGACTGAGCCGTGCTCGGCTATCATTGTTTATTTTCCCCGCCCGCGATCATCCTCTGATGCTGAGCCCGCGTGCTAGTTTTGCCCGTGAGAGAGCGCTGTGCCCCTGTGGTGCCCTCTAACGGCTGAATGAGTTGATATAATCGGGGACACGATTCCGGGAAAGGGGAGTCGGTCGGCAGCAGCGGCTTGGTTCGTTGGGCCTAATACTTTCCTCAAAGGAGTGCGACGTTAGAGGCCCGCTGGTATAGCGAGCTCTTGTAAGCTGCCCAGGCAGCCCGGAAGTACTACTTGAGGTGGATGTGTGATTCCACCGAGACTGTTCCTCGCTCGCTTTGATCGAAGGAATTTCTCTGCTGCGCCTCGTGTTCGTGAGCGGTTTTCCGCCGATGCGGGAGTACGCTGGTGGTCGGGGCTGGTGGTGACTTCGAGGTGATAAATTGCCATTTTCTAGCCCTGTTGGGTATTTGAGATAGAATACCTGATAACTCCAACTACAAAGTGCGTCGCTTACTGCATTCTTGTTAACTGTGTTACGGGAATGGACAAAATTCGTCGATATCTGGTACTAATCGTTCCCGCTACCTTATCAGTGTGTGTGGGTGGTAACGACTTATGCGCCGGTGTGCACACACTATAGTGTGTCAGAACCTTGGTAATAACTTAATTCTTAAGGTTGAATTGAAGGACGCTGAGGTAAACTGATTCCTCTTCGTTTTTGGTGTATTTTGCCTCCTCTGTACAAATTGTGTTTGATACTAGTTATAGATTTGTTACATGATGGTAAATTGGTGAGAGCCTGCCCTGTTATATCAAGTTTCCAAGCGTGTAAGGATTTTCTGTTTGGATGTTTAAATACAAGTGGAGATATTGTGAGGAGGGATATTCTCATGGCTTAACATGGTTGTTATTGCATTGACTTATGTATTATATTGTATTATATTATTTGTGATTACAGGATTCATTCTACATCTACATCTACATTCAAACTCTGCAAATCACAAACATTGTGGGTGGCAGAGGGTGCTAAGCACCAATCCTAAACCCGCCCATTCCAATCCCGAATAGTGCGAGGAAAGAAGGAATACATATAAGTATCAGTACGGCATCTTATTTCTCTAATCTTATCCCTCCGATCATGGCGACCTAAATAGGTTGGCGGAAGAAGTATTTCATTGCAGTCCTAAGTCAAAGAACTTCGAGTATTGTCCAATAAATTGAAAAGCAAACGACGTCATCTGTCTTCCAAACTATCCCAGCCCAATCTATGTATCAATTCTGTGACGCTTTCATAAGGGCTGTAGCAACCAGTCATGAATCTAGCGGCTCTCCTCTGCACCCTCTCCACTGAGTCAATTAGAACCTTGCGATACGGATCCTAGACTCCACAACAGTAATCCAGATGCGGACGCACTAGTGTTTTATACGCTATCTCCTTTGTTTGAGCATTACAATTCCTCAAAATACGACCTATGAATCGTAATCTAGAATTAGCTTTGCCTACGACGGAAGTTATGTGCATGTCCCATTTCATGTTGCTTTGTACTATCACCCCCAGATATTTCAGGGAATCAACCGTTTCAACAACTGAATTGTTTACTTTGTACTCGTGAGCAAACTGATTCTTTTTGTTATTCGCATTTCCTTGCACTTTTTGCAATTAAGTGTAAGCTGCCATTTACGGCACCAATCGAAAATAGCATCCAAATCACGGTGAATTTCTAAGCAATCGTCGGAGCACCTTATTTCCCGATAGACAACCGCATCGTCGGCAAACAATCATAATCTGCAAGATCGAAGTTTTCTTATGTATTGTATTGTATTATATTATTTGTGATATTCTCTATAAGTTCAATCGTTGACCATGATTGTTGCAATAACATGTTTGAACAAGGCTTGCTCTTTATGACCATGCTCCCACATGCTTCCCACTGAGTTCTTAGTGGCAACCACACATATCATAGACATAAAAACGAAACAATCTGAGGCAGAAGTACTTTAGCATATATAATATTAATGTAGATGTAGTTGGTTGTTCGGATTTACTTCTTCACGTTATGCAGAGTTGGTGATCGCATAGCGAATCCAGAGTCAGATATAAAAGTTAATCGACAGCCACAGCTCAGAGACGGAGGTGGTGGTGACGCGGTTTGGACCAGTGTTTGGCGCAGGCGCTCGTGACTGCCAGAGCGAGTCCTGCGGCGGCAGTGGCGAGTCCGACGGCGTGCAGCAGGCGCCCCGCCGCCTGCCTGGTGGCCTGGTGGCAGCCCAGCCTGCGCAGGCGGGGGATCCCGTAGCCGCACGTCCGCTCACCACCGCAGCAGCTGCCGGGCAGCGTGGAGTGCAGGTAGTCCCCCGGCCCGTCCAGCCCGCAACACTCGTACTGCCGACACAGAGACAAGCACACCAAGGTGCAGCTCAACAGTAAGGGTGAAAACATGGCGAGTAGCTCGCCGTGCAGGTGGCGGTGGCGGTAGACGTTTCATCCATGTGAAACAAAGCATTGTTAGTAACAAGTCAGCGCACGCCGAGGCGGTCGCGGTCGCCGCCGCTGCTCGCCGCTCACCGCGATGTCGATGAGGGAACAAACTAAGGGTGAAAACATGCCGAGCAGGTCGCCGTGCAGGTGGCGGTGGCGGTCGCGCTGTAGGTCGATGTCGCGGTAAATGGGTAAAAACATACCACGCAGCTCGCGCTGGAGGGTAAGCTAGATGTCGAGGTATAGCTGCTAGCGTTCACCAGTGTTTTTAAAATCCTTGTAGGTACCACACGTTGTAAATCGTTAATATTTTGTGTTTAATGCAAGTATAATTTACTTTATTTGATCTCCAATTATTTGTGGAAGCGATAAAGATAGGGATGATGATGGTCTGTCAGTAGCCACAAAGTGGTGGCTACTTTCTATGGCTGGTATCGGAAAGTTCAGTTAACAGCAAATAAATGAACGTAGACAAACGCTTGGTGAACTTCACCATTTAAATCAGGATCTGAAAAATCATCCAGACTAATTCCATGCCCACCTACGAAACACACCACAAACTTAACGGTAAAATCTTGGACAAACTGAAGTCAAATGTTTATAACAGTTACCACAACAATCCAATACATGCTGAGTGAAAACTCGTCGTGACTATAAATTAATGGTAATTATTGTAAATAAAGTAATGTACTGTTTAACAAAACATTTTCGAATCAAATCTAAAATTTATCACTCCAAAATCAGAATTTTCCATTTCAAATTCAGTCAACAGATTATTTTAAACAATAATTAACACGAAATTTTGTTTTTTACTTTCTTTAAATTTATAATGATTTTTGGACTGAATTGTCTGAAGTTCCAAATTCGTCGGTATATGATGTGTAATAATTTCTGAATAGTCAATCAAGTCATCAACAACAGATAATTATTTCAATTAGGGCAAATGTAGGAGGAAAGCTGGGTGCGTAGGAAAATTGCCACCGGAGCGTGCGCTTCACTGCAATTTAATTAAATATTATTATTATTATAAAATTTATTGTAATTTATCTGCCATTGACTTGCTTGAAACATTCACTTTTTCGGTAGTTGTTCAATTTATAAAAATCTGTACTTATTATTTCATCAGTAATTTATTTAAAACAGAATGTAGCATTGTAAATGTCAGTACTTTGATAATTTAACTGTGCAGTTGTGTAAAACTAAATGAGATCCATTAAATAAAATAATATTTAGAACAAGACAGAATTAAACAACACCACTCTGTATAATACGAAAGCCGAACTGCGTAATCAATTGTAGAAGCTGGATCGCGTGGCCTTGACAAAGCTCAGCCAATCAGAGCCAAGCAGACCTCCAGTGGCGCGCTAGGCCGCGAGGTGGAAACAAAATACTTTGTTCTCTCATCGACATCCAGCTGAGTGGCTAGCAGCGACGGCGACCGCGAGCGCCTCGGCGTGTGCTGACTCGTTACTAACAATGCTTTTGTTTCACGTGGATGAAACATCTACCGCTACCGCTAGCGCGCCGCTGGAGGTCTGCTTGGCTCTGATTGGCTGAGCTATGTCAAGGCCACGCGATCCAGCTTCTACACTTGACTACGCAGTTCGGCTTTCGTATTATACAGAGTGGTGTTGTTTAATTTTGTCTTGTTCTAAACATTGATTTATTTAATGGATTTCATTTCTTTTTATACAACTGCAGATATAAATTAACAATGTACTGACATCGACAATGCTACATTCTGTTTTAAATAAATTATTGATGAAATAGTAAGTACAGATTTTTATAAATTGGACAACTACCGAAAAGTTAATGTTTCAAGCAATTAGATAGTCAGCGGAAATAAATTACTACAAATTTTATAATAATAATAATATTTAATTAAATTCAATTCAGCGCACGCTTCGATGGCAAATGCCATACATACACATCTTTCCCCCTTTCCTGCACCCACCTACATTTCCCCTAATTGAAATAATTATCTATTGTAGTGACTTGATTGACTTTTCAGAAATTATTACACATCATATACCGACGGTAATGGAACATCAAACAATTCATTCTTACAATCATTATAAATTTAAAGAAAGTAAAAACAAAAAATTATCGTGCCAATTATTATTTAAAATAAACTGTTAACTGAATTTGAAAATTCTGATTTTTAAACAGAAATTCTGATTTTGGATTGAAGAATTTTAGATTTGACTTGAAAATGTTTTGTTAAACGGTACATTACTTTATTTACAATAATTACCTGTTTTCCTTCAGCATGGATTGGATTGTTGTGGTAACTGTTACAAACATTTGACTTCAGTTTGTCCAGGATTTTACGGCAAAGTTTGTGGTGTGTTTCGTAGGTGGGCACGGAATTAAGTCTGGATGATTTTTCAGATCCTGATTTAAATGGTGAAGTTCGCCAAGCGTTTGTCACTGTTCATTTATTTGCTGTTAACTGAACCTCCCGATACCAGCCGTAGAAAGTAGCCACCACTTTGTGGCTACTGACAGACCATCATCATCCCTATCGTTACAGGTTCCACAAATCATTGCAGGTTAATTAAAGTAATTAAACACAAAATATTAACGATTTACAACGCGTGGCACCTACAAGGGTTTTCAAAACACTGGTGAACGCTAGCAGTTATACTTCAACATCTACCTTCCCCTACACCGCGACCTGCTCGGCATGTTTTCACCCTATACGACAGGAACTTTGCACGGTCTTATTTGCAAGCAGGAAAAAAGTTACACACAAATTACTCAACAAAATGTAGTTTGACGCAACTCAATGAAAGACTTACGAAAGTGTAACACAAGTATGAAAAACAATAACACATTAAATTTCAAAATGCCTGCGGAGATCTAGAACAAAATTGTCGTAGTTGGCTGTCAAAGCAAAAGTATTTTTACTTTATTTATTATTTCTTTATTTATTTATCAATCTTGTTTCATGGATCCCTGCTGAGGAAGCACCTCTGGGATGTAAAACATGTCATGGTTAATACACATACATACAATATGACTCATAATCATAGTAAAAACCATTATATGTTACAAAGAAAAATAAAGAGAATAAAATAAACATAAATTTTTAAACTGAGTTTTGCAAAAGTCATATTGAATACAATTAATTATTTTGTTCAAATTCTTGAATGGAGTAGAAGGAGTTGCCAATAAGATAATCTCTCAGTTTTTCTTTAAATATATCTTTATTTTCTGCAAACTGTTTTGTACCCTTGGGAAGTTTAGTAAACAGATGTATACCAGAATAATTAACTCCTCTTTGTACTAATGACAGAGATGTTTGTGGTTTGTGCAAGTTATTTCTGCTTCTTGTATTGAGATTGTGTACCTGTGAATTAGAAGTAAACAGGTTACAATGATCTATGACAAACCACATTAGAGAATATATATACTGAGAAATCATTGTAAGAACATTGAGTTTTTTAAAAAGTTGTCAGCAAGAACTCTTGGTTTTACCCTACACAACATTCTAATAGCTCTTTTCTGTGCTATGAAAACTTTTTTACTTTGTGAAGAGTTTCCCCAAAAAATTATGCCATGTGACATTACTGAATGAAAATATGAGGAGTAAACCTGTTTCGTTAATTCTAGATCTGCTAAACCAATTATCAACAGCAATAATTCTCCAGGCACAAATATTCAGAAAGTATTTCGTTCATGGAAGACAGAATTAAAGAAGAAAAAAAACTTTATAGGAAGGAAAAATTAAAGAATGATATTTGTATCGTTATAGAATTAGATTTATCTGTGCGAATATTTCGCGAATATGATGTATAATGAGGTTGTTGGGCGCTAAATGATGAAAGAAGAAGCGCTACATTTGTAGCAATTTTTTAGTTGTTTAGTGTAATAGGCACATAACAAAATACTTAAAATATATTACGAAACAATTAGGAGAAAGTTTGGAATCGTAAAACACATGTATGACAAACTCTCATCGACCCAAATACAACACAAATAACCTGAACAAAATACAAGTAAAATATCAATATTTCTCTGATGTGTGTTGCTGCCATCATAACCCGTGATATAATTTCGTGAATAGAAAACGTTTACATAGAAACTTTACCGCAAAAAAAAAAAAAAAAAAAAAAAAAAAAAAAAAAAAAAAAAAAGTGATTACAAAGAAATATCCGAGAAACTACTTATTGTAGTACAAAAAAAAAAAAAAAAACGCTGTATATTGATATTTCTGTTATATGTGATGCTACTGTCTATCGAAGCAGTTTATTACCATCTCTGTCGTATGTGCTTCTGCTATCTACCGGCTTGGTTCTAAACAGTCTCATATGTGCGACTTTTATGGTCATAACTTTTGCCCTTTAAAGGTCAAATTATGAAAAAAATTCTTTCTTAATGTGTGATGTCACCATAGTGGAGACTTAATAATTAAAATGATTTCTCATTTACCATTATCAGTTAGATATCAAGGGAAATACATGTCTCGTGACCAAAAAAAAAAAGATATTATAGAAATATTGATGCTTTAGCTCTTTAAGTATCAAATTCCGAAAACTTTCTTTCTTAATTTATGATGTTACTTAAGTGGATACCTTAATCTCTAAAATGATAACTCGTTTATCGATCTCGGTTAGGTATCACGGGAGATAAATGGCTAGTGATAAAGAGCACGTTATGTTAATAATGATTCTTTTGCTCATTAAGGGTAGCCTTCCGAAAAATTCCTTTCTTAATATATAATGTGATCAAGGCCGGGACCTTAATCTTTAAAATAATAATTAATTTCTCGATTTAATTTTGTTATGGGTTGTCACAAGAAAAAATCAGATTATATACAGGGTGATTATAATTAAAGTTTAAGTTTCAAAACGTTCTAAAAAACGAACCACTGATTAGAATGACGCCAAAATTGAACGGCGTATTATTGAAGAAGGGGGAAGAACATGAACGAAAAAAAATCCAAATTTTAGCGACAGATGTCGCTGTAATCATCAGAATTTCGTCTACAAATGACAAATCGTAAAACATATCCCGTCGGATGGAAATGGGCTTCGTCTGTCCACAGAATTTTCCATGGCCAATCATTGTCCACTTCCATGAGAGCAAGAAATTCCAATGCAAAACCATCTCTTGCTAGCAGCTCAGAACAAGTCCTGCACATGTCAAATTGTGTACAGATAGCATTGCAGATGTTATGCACCGTGCTCACAGGCCTGTCCAATGTTCGGGCAATTCGTGCACTGCATGGTTGCACACCACCGCTCGACGCCTCCTGAACTGCTGTGGCCACTTCTTCAACTACCGCCGAATCACATTTTTTCCTTCCTCTACCAGACTGCACATCAAACGAACCTGATTTTTCGAATTGTTTTTCATCATTTTCACCAGACCCATGACAGTCATCAGTCCAACGCCTTTTTTCAAACCCTTGAGGATCCTGAACTGCACAGCTACTGGTGCAGAATCACTGTTCATGTTCCTTCCCCCTTCTTCAATCATACGCCCTTGCATTCGAATCCCCGTCCGGGCATCCAGATTTAGGTTTTCCATGGTTTCCCAAATCACTCCAGGCAAATGCCCGGATGCTTCCTTAAAAAGGCCATGGCCGAATTCCTTCCCATTCGTTGTCCCCATCCTATACCGTCTCTAAAGACCTCGCTGCTGAGAGACGAAAAACAGTTAAAAATAATAATAATAATAGTAATACGCCGTTCAATTTTTACGTCATTCTAATCAGTGGTTCGTTTATTAGAGCGTTTTGAAACTTAAACTTTAATTATAATCACCGTGTATATGATGGCGTTTGGGTCAAGTGGGTTACAAAATGATGAAGACAGGGATATCGTGATCGAAGGATGGCGGTAGTGGAAGGTTTGCTCATGTTATGATGGGCTGTATTTTTAGACACAGAAGTTTGTTGATATTTTATAGAATAATGAAAAAGAAAAATCTCAGAGGATGTTAAATAATTCCTGAGGAAGTAATATGAAAATGGTAAGCTGGGATGAGGTTGCCACAGATCAGAACTGCGATTGTAAAAATTGTCTTTTATACAAAAGCATTACAGGCATAACGAACAACTTCTTTCCAGACTGCTTCTATACTAAAATTCTCCCTAGTGATATTTCGCTTTGACTCAGCTTTGTACATTATACTGCAATCAGACTCCTACCTTGGGAAGTATTCTTATAAATTTAACTAAGAAACTCCTGTGACCTAAATTCCTCCCAACACAGTGTTGAATTCCAGACAGTAAAGAAATACGTATCGTAGAACGAACATGACACATCCTTTGATTCAAATCATAAAGAAGATATTGAGGTTATTCTATTGTTAAGCTTCTTTGATGAGTCGAGATCATGGGCGCCGGGAGGGGGGTGCAATGGGGTGCACTTGCACCCCCCTGTTATGAAAGAAAATACACGAAAAAGATTAAGAAACAAAAATTCTATTATTAAATTCAGTTTGAATAATAACTTAAGACGCCTAGGTTGTTGTCAAAATATGTTCAACACCTTGTCAATAAATTCGGTATCCTTACTTAATAAGTAATAAGTGCTAGATACAATGTATCAACAAAAAACAAAACAACAACAGATGCAACTAGTGTTGTAAAAAAAAAAACAGTTTTTTTTTCTGACGTGAAAAAAAAAAACATGAAAAAAAACTGAAAAAAACATGTTTTTTTTTTCTGGGACATGTTTTTTTTTTCATAATTACTAAACTTCAAATTTTTAAGGCATACATCGTTTAATATGACTGTTTTAGAGTTTATATTAAGTACTTATCTTACTTTAAAATCTACTATATTTTCTGGTTCAGTAGAAAAAAAAATACAAAAATATTGGTAACATTGAATGAAGTTTTCTTTTACGAATGGGGACTTCCCGAAGAGAGTAGGTTGCGTGAGAAGGAATCCCCGTTCCCCGTTGTTTGGATTGATACTCGCTATTTGAACTAGTGCTGCCAGGCCCTACAAATTTATCTGTAGACCTACGAATCTTTTCAAAAAATTAGGAAATTTAACTACGGTTTTTTGCCTCTTTTTATTACTTGTTGTGCTTTCCTTATATTCGTATACTTGTTAAACTCGCAGCGTATAGTGATACTGAGTCATTGTCAGTAATTATGAATAATTTCCTTGCAACCGCTGGCGTAAACCAACGATTGAAAACAAATGAAAGCTCCTATTTTGTATGATAATAGATTTAAATTCAAACTTAAAAGACCGTAATACAGAACTATCGGCGCAGTCTTTATTCACAGTGTGTACTTTGCTCAGAATTTAAAATCTCAAAAGCTTTTGCATGCAATACAACCAGTAAAAGAAAATGTAACTATTTCTGAAGTTATGGATCTAGAGGGGACAGAAGAAGAAACAGAAAATTCCAACTCCGACCGAACTAGTGTTGGTAGTGCTGATACTAGTGAATGTGGTACCGACATAGAAGATGAATAAAAAATTATGTTACCTATATAGATACATTTATGAATCATTATGTAAGATATTATATGATTTAGTAAGGTTTAAAACACACATGTAAAATGTAAGTTCCATAAATAAAACTATAATTTATCAAATATATTGTTTTCTGAAAAAAAAAAAACAAATTTAGAAAAAAAAAAACCAGGGTGCTAGGTTTTTTTATGTTTTTTTTCACAAATCTGAAAAAAAACATTTTGCTTTTTTTCAGTTTGCAACACTAGATGCAACCCTCTTAAAGTAATCCTGCCGGCGCCCATGGTCGAGATGTTAACAACTGGAATTACAGTGACCAAACTTAGAGATTGTTATGCTTTATTAAAAAATTCCAAGAAACTGTTAGAATTTAAGATCTTGATTGCTGACTTACCAACTCTACAAAGACGCAGTAATTTTTCCCTTCGATTTCACTTGGCCAGGAGTTGTAGCTTCCAGATAATTTAGAGGTATCATTTTTTTCCACAAGCTGTAAGCATAAGGTACTGTGGTAAAACATTTTTAAAGAACCGCAAAGTTGTTCATCAGATCATACATAATTCCTTGATTCTGAAGATGTGATCAAAAAAATCTTGAATAATCGAAATTTCCTCCAGCAATAAGGGAAGCTCTCAATGAATGTTAGTTTGTACTACCTGGTGGTTCTTGACAAGCTAAGATGCCCCTTAGGACAACCAAACATTTCGTTACTGAAGTGACAATAACTTGTTCCTCAACAGACAGAATACAGTACTTCAAATTGCGCTGCCGATTTGTGTGGCTTATTTCGCCCGAGGCCCTTTTAGTGAGTATAGCACCTCAGAATTCAGCGAAAATGAAAGAATACTATTGTTTACTCAACAAACGTGAAGCCTTCTTTTTTGTTATGAATGAAGGTGTATTTGACAATTAGTAGTGAGTAAATGTTAAATGTAATGTACCGGGTGTTTCAAAAATGACCGGTATATTTGAAAAATCAATAAAAACTAAACGGGCAGCCATAGAAATACGCCGTTTGTTGCAATATGCTTGGGACAACAGTAAATTTTGAGGCAGAGAACTTTAGAAATTACTTACAATTTAATTTAATTTAATTGCAATGGAGCACACGCTCCGGTGGCAATTTCCCTACACACCCAACTTCCCCCTATCCTACACTCACCTACATTTGCCCTCTACAAATTTTAACTTTAAATTCTTTTAACGTTTTCGGTAAGTTATTCATCATTCCTCTTGGTAACTCATTCCAATCCCTGACACCCTTACCTAAAAAAGAGAATCTTCCCACACCCTTGTGCCTGAAATCGAGTGCCAGCTTGTGGTCATGGTCATCTTTTCCCTTCCATGAACTACTTTTCATACCTATTGCAATATCTTTCCATGCCTCATCGCCAGTATACGCCCTGTACACTCCCATGACCCTCCTCATCCTCCTCCTGTCTTGCAATGAATCCCATTCCAGCTCCTTTATCATATCTGTCACTGATTGCATTCTGCGATAATTTCCAGAAACAAATCTAGCAGCCCTTCTTTGCACGTTCTCCAACTCCTGTATTTGATACTCAAAATGAGGGTCCCATACTACACTACCATATTCGAGCAATGGTCTGACCAAAGTTTTGTAACCCAATTCCTTTACTTCTCTCGTGCATCCTCTCATCACTCTTTCCAACAAGTGCAGAGTTTTGAAACCTTTTCCTACCGCCTGTCCAATGTGACAGATGGCGCTGCAGGCGATTTGGAAGATATAGAAGTAAACGCAGTCTGTGAGTTCGCCATTCTGTGAGTCGTCTTTCTGCTTTAAGCGTGTGCTGTTCACAGATTGCAAGTTTGCTGTGAAAAAATGGTTTATTCCTTAGAACTTTAGATTTTTCCAGACATCAAAAAACCTGTATGAAGAGCTCAAGCTTCAAATAGGAGCTACTAGGAAAGAAACGACAAGAGGCCATTTCATAAAAAATAAAAGTACCTCCCACCACCTCTCTGTCTTCACCTCGGCCCAGTCAGCCATCCATCCCTTGGTCTTTCTCTGTGTCGTTTACCATGTATCATTGATTTTCTTTTTTTGTAATTCTCTGCTTCTAAATTCTCTTTACGTAAGCCTCTAAAATAGATTTTTCCATAAACTAGATCGTAACAATTCTGTTGGAAGCTGCGAAAGTTACATGGTGGAATTAAGGCGATTACTTCCAGAAGGCAGAAGTAAGATATCCTTACGTAATTCTGGATCTGATCCACGTATTCCGCTGAGCCATTATCCGTGTGGTAAGTCCGGAACTTCTCTCTGTGGAGCATGCCGTAGGTGTGGACAATGTACTCCCCGAGTAACGTCTGGCAGCCCACGACAGTCATGACGAGTCCCAGGAGAAGGAAAAAGTTGGAGCACTGGAACATAAGAACGGCAGAAATAAGGAATAACAAAAAACTGCTGCCTGTATACCCGCAGAGGCAGAAACGTCTATGCATTTTTCTGTCCTTTTTCTTCTGTGTATTTCTGACGTTTCTTTTGAATGATACTTCGAGTATCTTTATTACATTTTGACGGTTAGTAGGAACCTTGTTCATGTTATTCACGCAAACAAATTATTAAAAAGTTGAAGTATATATCGCTAGAGTATAGACTATTGCATCTAGTCTTAGTCTGTATTTAGAGCTTTAATATTGAAGAACATCTTGGACAAAATTATCTTATAACTAGAGACTTTATTATATGCAACATAAAAGGCTGGAAATATGCGTGCAAATATGCACGAAAAATGCTTAAAATATGCATGATAAGTGCTAGAAAGCGTCAAAATATGCAGGATTATATAATATAAAAATTGTAGTTTAAAAAACTAAAATCACGCTTTCGTAGTAATGTGAACTAAAGGTTAAAAATAATATTTAAATATAAAATTTTTGTTTAACAGTGATAGGACGTCCCACAATTCAGGATAAATTAATTTTTTTTGAATAAGCTTAAGTATAAAGTCACTGATTACAAAATTAACTTTAATATAAAAAAGCATGGGGTGCTATTTCAGTTGTCTTATATTTTTTGTCGTTGGCTGTTTGTAAAGACAGAGTCATTGTCAAAAGTTATGTAGAGCGCACCCCACGCTTTTTTAATTAATTTATCCTGAATTGTGGGACGTCCTATCACTGTTAAACAAAATGTTTATATTTAAAGATTATTTTTAACCTTTTAGTTCACATTACTACGAAAGCGTGATTTTAGTTTTTTAAACTACAATTTAATTTTTAACTTTTTAGTTCAGATACAGTAGTTTAAAAAGTATGTTTCTTACTGTTGGCTTTTCTTCGCCAATCTCTCTTTTTCTTTGAGTTGTAGTTTCATTATTAATTATTATTCCCACGAGTAAAATACAATTAAATGATCAACTCAACAAGAGATCCAATAGCACAGTTATCGAGGAAGGCTACTTTTCTATAATAGTACGAAGTAATATTTCGAATACTTACTATTCAACATCACGTTAAGCGACTTCAGACAGAGAAACCTTTCTGGATAAGAGACAGCAGAAGACAATCGTCTACAGCAACCAAGGCTCGTAAATCACACCCGGGAAACTGGAGAACGATGATGATGATGATGGCTATATTGGGTGGGAAATCTCCGAAGGATGTAGCCGCCAAATGACGAAGATTTCTCGAATCGCACCTGTGCACTAATGTCGCGGCTGCATTTGCCTAACTCAGTAATCCCATCAAGTATAGGATACACTGAGAGTGAAATTATTGAATTTTTATCGGTTCTTAATAAGTGTGCAAAATTTAAAACGATTCGGACGTCAGGAAGCGGGTAAAGACTGAAATGAAAGATTCCATTACATGGCAACCATTTTTCTATTGTTACCGTCAGAGTAACGAGAATAGCAGTACGTTGCTAAGAGACTACTGTATTGTCAACGGTTCTTAAAACGTGCGCAAAATTTATATGTTTTTACTGTCAACGTAATCAGAATATCAAGACATAGCTATGAAATTATTGTATTGTAATCAGTTATCATGAGCAAAATTTCAAACTACTCGGACATCTGGAATTGGGTTAAAATTATATTGCAAAATTCCTCGACATTCAACCATTTTTCTGTTGTTACTGTCAAAGTAATGAGAATAGCAGGATATAGCTATGAAATTATTGTATTGTCACCGGTTCTTAATATGTGTGCCAAATTTCAAACAGCTCGGACATCGGGAAGTGGGTCAAAATGGAGTTGTAAAATTCCGTTACATTCATACATACATACATACATACATACATACATACATACATACAAGTCAAGCTAATATAAAGCGTGTAAAAATAGTATTTTTTTTAGATTTTTGTTTAAAAATCAGCATGCAATTAGTAAGTAGTTCAATAACATATTTATAAATTCGATAATACACAATTATTTAACATTTTTTAAAACTTTTGTAAACGTAAACAATCGGGTACTGTTGCAAATCTATATATATAAAAGAAAGTCGTGTTAGTGACACTATTTATAATTCAAGAACGGTTGTGCCGATTTGGCTGAAAATTGGTACGGAGGTAGCTTAGAACCAGGAGACGGACATAGGATACTTTTTATCCTGTTCGACCCCGTTCCCATGTGACGTGACAAGTAACTTTAAAACGTGGTGTAACAAAAACGCATCTGACTTGGAATAACAAAACGCAAAGAGAATACAAGTCACTATAAAACGTGTAATAGCAAAAACTCATCTGACTTGGAATAACAAAACGCAAATGACAGCTAAACGTAATTTTGTATATGCTTAAGTATGGTTGAACGTAAAAATTAGAAGGAAAATAGTAAAAACAACACTTTTCGTGTCCCTCAGAATTGACGTAGTTAGGTCGATATGCCGCCTGGACCAAATAAACTTTTCGTCATAGCCAAATTCGTATGTAACTCGACGAGACAAATATAAAATAAACAATTATTATTTCTTTTGATATCTCGCTTGCTTCTCGAGTTATTGTATCTCAAAAGTGAGGAACTTAGGGTGAGATATGGCCTGGACCAAAAAAAATTTCGCTTAAATCTCCATATCTACACTATGGAAATGCACTTTAGGTGTTTTATTTTCTTCCTGGTGGTTGTTGTTAGGTTGAAATACGACCTGGACCAGAAGAAACGTCACCAAAAGCACAAGGAACTGTTACCTTTAACTGATTTTTGACATGTCATATCTCGAAAACCAAGTGAGATATCAAAAAAGTTTATTGTTTATTTTGGATTTGTTTCATTGGCTTCTATGCGAATTCATCATCAGGTTGTGGAGCCACGATAATGATAGAACCTGGTGATTTTTTCTTCTGGTCCAGGCCGAATATCAAGTTAACCACAACTACCAAGGAAGAAAACAAAAAACTAATTGAGCATGTCCACCGTGTAGGTCCTTTTGTTTTCTGGTCCAGGCCGCATATCAACAAACCCACCTCAATTTGGAGAACTAAATGATGGGCAGTTCTATCATTACCGTGGCACCAAAATCAGATGATAAATTCTTGTAGAATTCGACGAAACAAATCGAAATAAAGAATAATTTTTTTTGATATCTCGCTTGGTTTTAGAGATATAGCATGTTAAATATCAGTCATAGGTATAGTTCCTTCTGCTTTTGGTGTTTTTTTCTTCTGGTCCAGGCCGTATTTCAACCTATCAACAATCACCAGGAAGAAAATAAAACACCTATAGTGCATTTCCACCATGTAGATATGGTGGTTTTGGTGGAGGAAAAAATTTTCTGGTCCAGGCCGGATCTCACCCTAACCTCCTCACTTTTGGTTACAATATCTCGAAAACTAAGCGAGATATCAAAAAACTTTATTAATTATCATCCATTTGTCTCGTCGAGTTACATACGAATTCATCATCAAATTTGGCTATACCGAAATTTTTCTTCTGATCCAGGCCGTATTTCAACCTAATTACGTCAATTTTGAGATACGATATCTCGAGAACCAAGCGAGATATCAAAAAAAACTTTATTCTTTACTTTCAGTTTGTCTTGTCGAGTTCTACAAGAATTCATCATCAGATTTTGGCGCCACGGTAATGATAGAATCCCCAAATGATGTATCAACAAATTTCATCCTTTACTTTATTTGTTTCATCGTTTTACATAAGAGTCCATCATCATTTTGCGGTGCCAAGGATGTCGTATAATGCCCTGACAAGGAATGTCTTGCCACTTATTACACTGAAAAACCAGCCTCTACTAACATAGCTCCATGAAAATCAAAACCACTATCATACACGCAAGAATACGTATTCAAACCGAAACCAGGTCACCTTCAAAACAATAAAAAAATTCCGCAGCATAGGAGTTAAACAGGAAATTTCTAATTGCCTGAACCTCATCATATGGATGGTAAAAAAAATGGCAAAAATACCAGAGTAACTGAAACGGTAAAAGTAAAATCATTCAATACATGTGTGTACATCACACGCAGAAAACATCGACATTTGATAATGAATCTGTAAATTGCCTGAGAGCCGAACAAAAAATACTTACAGAATACATTTCATTTATCACTGACGACTACAGGTATGTAAACAGAACCAATAGGAAAACGGTCGATTATTGTTTCTTCAAAAAATTGCATTAAATAAATTCATAAAAATCAATATTGTATACTATTACTTCCAGATAAAGGTTTCGCTGAAAGCAGCAATGTTGTTATGTTACAAAAGATGCTCCATAGATGTTAGATAATGTATAGCGGAATTGACGTACATTCTCTGAAGTGAATTCTATAAATACACAAACACTGACTAAATGTAACCAAATTCTAATCAATTTAACAGAATGAAGGTAAATAAGAGATTTTTTTTTAGAGGAAAATAATTTTTACTCATTTTTCGGCTCATTTAGGAAATTTTCTGTTGGACTGCAGTTAATACAATAATTTCAAGCGCAGCGAAAAAAAAAAAAGTTACTGTGTCAGTTTCTTTTAGGTTTGACAACATCGCCGAATTGTGAGCTTTGTGGTACCTATGAAAACACTTTATTGTGGAATGTCCTAAATATATTCAGCGTAGGAAAACAATTCCACAAAAAAGATGGAGGCGTCAAAATTACAAACTACGAGAGCCTTTCTAGCGACATTAACCGACGACAAAATAAAGCAATTGTGCAGATTCGTATCTAAAAGTAACAGAAAAATATAATATGAAATTATAAAATGAGATAAAATGTTTGGCTTATCCATGTACTAATACATCTGCAATGACTACAAAAAAAAAAAAAAAAAAAAAAAAAAAAGCTTATAGTTCTATTTATTTTTAAGTTGGAGAAGTAGCAAGCTAATGTAGTATAATAAGTTTTTGAAGTATAAAGAAATTTATTTTTTTATTTGGTCTAACAAGTAATTTGGCTAAAGCCAAAGACCATTAAATAAATAAATAAATGGAACTGATGAAAATTTTGTACTGTGGGAATGCTAGAGTTCTATAAGACCGTAAAATTTCTCTTCGGCGTAGTTGTATACAACAGTGCACTGAATTTCATTTCTTGAGTAGTCAAATGATGTTCTATCATCTTTGGAATGATTTGTCACTGCGATAATCTTTGGCATTATCTATCAATGTTGTGTAAACTTAGTCGTCAAAAACGTCTTGGAATCAAAGTGATTTAGTATGCGTGAGGAAATATTTTTGTATGGTTTGAATGCCTTGGCAGTGGTAAGTGTTACCAAATCCTTCATCACCAATAATTTGAAAAATGAAAGCATTTCCTTTTTACATAGCGATAGCAAACAAATAGTGGTACATCAGCTGGGTTTGTAGACTTTAAGGAGTTATAAAACGTTTGATCTGAACAGCTCTGCTGAAAGCGCAGTCAAAACATTTCTAGGGCTTTTCTTTTCAATGACAACTGTGCGATATGGCCAGGAGACACGATACAACGACTGTATTAATGCTTGTATGACAGCTATTTCGCGTGCACCCTGTGATGCACCTTTATCCCTGCCGTAACAGGACTCTGTCTGTATGGAAACCGGATCACGTACATGGAGGAAAGAAATATATGGAGACGACGCAAGAGACCTTCACCACGCATTGAAGTGACGCCGGGCGGAGGAGGAGTGCGGGGCTAGGCCGCATCCATACAGACACGGGGTATATGTACAAAAACCTCAAGGGGACTCTAGGATAAACGTAACGCCGCAATCTGCTGATGGATTGTTATGTAACTCGATGAGACAAATAAAAAATAAAGAATAAAATTTTTTGATATCCTACCTAATTTCCGAGATATTCTGTCTCAAATGTGAGATGTTTTTGGTTGAAATTCAGAAGAAAAAATTGGTCAAAGTCAAATTTGATGATGGACTCTTATTTAAAAAGACGAGACAAATAAAAAATAAAGAATAAAATTTTTCGATATCTCGCCTAGTTCTCGAGATATACTGTATCAAAAGTGAGGTGTCTTGAGTTGAAATGCAGAAGAATTCGTAATTAAACTAAGCGTGTTTTTTATTTCATTTGATAATTCATTCATTTAGGGAGGCCAAATTGTGGACGTCTATTTTTTATTTTTTTTGTCATCAGTCTATCGACTGGTTTGATGCAATCTTACACCTCTTCCTATCTTGCACCAACCGCTCCACATCATCATACCCTTTACAACATACATCTTCCAATGCTTCATATATTCAAATCATTTCTACAATTCTGTTCCCTCCAGTAACAAATCAACCAGTCCCGCATGTATCACATCATCTTTGTATCTTCTTTCTAGTAAACTTTCCAATAAACTTCTTTCCTCATCCATATTTTCCAAAAGTCGTTCATTTCGTACTTTGTCAACCTGATTTTCAGCATTCGGGGATTCTATCATTATCGTGGCGCCACAATCTGATGATTGATTCTTACAGAACTCGACGAAACAAATCGAAAATAAAGAATAAAAGTTTTTGATATCTCGCTTAGTTCTCGAGATATTGTATCTCAAAATTGACGTAGTTAGTTTGAAATACGGCCTGGACCAGACGAAAAATTTGATGATGAATTCGTATGTAACTCGACGAGACAAATTGAAAGTAAAGAATAAAGTTTTTTGATATCTCGCTTAGTTCTCGAGATATCGTATCTCAAAATTGACGTAGTTAGTTTGAAATACGGCCTGGACCAGACGAAAAATTTGATGATGAATTCGTATGTAACTCGACGAGACAAATTGAAAGTAAAGAATAAAGTTTTTTGATATCTCGCTTAGTTCTCGAGATATTGTATCTCAAATGTGAAGAGGTTAGGGTGAAATCCGGCCTGGACCAGAAATTATTTTTTTTTACCAAAACCACCATATCTACACGGTGGAAATGCACTATATTATTTTCTTCCTGGTGATTGTTGCTAGGTTGAAATACCGTCTGGACCAGAAGAAAAAACTCCAAAAGCAGAAGGAACTATACCTATGGCTGATTTTTAACATGCTATATCTCGAAAACCAAGCGAGATATCAAAAATATTTATTCTTTATTTTCGATTTATTTCGTCGAGTTCTACAAGAATTCATTATCAGATTTTGGCGCCACGGTAATGATAGAACTGCCCAGCATTCTTCTGTAGCACCAAATTTCAAATGCTTCAATTTTCTTTCTTTCTGGTATTCCTAACGTCCATGCTTCCCTACCATAAAGTGCAGTGCTCCACACATAAAGTTTTAAAAAGTTCTTTCTGAGTCCTAGATCTATAAAACTAAAAGAGTTCTCTTTTTGATAAAGGCTCTTTTCGCTAGTGCTATTCTGCTTTTAACATAGTTGTTGCTTCGGCAATCAGTTGCAATTTCACTTCCCAAGTAGCAGACTTCACTTACTTATTCTATCGCATCCAATCCAATTTTTATATTTAATCTGTTTTTGTCTTGTTTCCTTTACATCTAACCTTCAGCATTCCTTCAGTATTTTGATCAGGACAATGTCATCAGCAAATCGTAGCGTGCTGATTTTTTTTTTTAACTCTTATACCACATTCAAATTTTTCTTATAATTCCTTTGTTGCTTCCTCTACATACAAGTTGAATATTAACGGATATAGACTAGAAATTTGTCTTCTACCCTTATTGACTGTAGCATATCTTTTATGATTATCTACTTTTATTATTCTGATGTATATTACAAAACATTCTTCTATCTCGAAACTTTAGACTTCTTTAGAATTTTGAACATCTTGTAGCATCCAACATTATCAAAAGTTTTTTTTTTTTTTCTAAATTAACAAACTCCATAAAAGAATCTTTGTTTTCCTTGATCCGCCCTTCAGTTATTAATTGTAAAGCCAGAATTGTTTCTCTTGTACCACGATTTTCCTAAGCCCAAACTTGTCTTCACCTACTATCTCTTCTACTATCCTTTCTTTTCTTCTGTATATTATCCTCGTCAGCAATTTTGGAGCATTTTATAGATTTATAGTACAATGATTCTCACATTTGTCAGCTTTTGCCTTCTTTGGAAATGTGAAGATGATACTATTATAAAAATCAGTTGGTATCTCTCCTGTTTCCTAAATGTTTGATATCAGTTTGAATATTTTTTTTGATTCCTTCTTTACCTAGAGATTTCATAAGTTCTACATGAATCTCATCAATTCCATCTGCCGTATTTGATTTCAAATCTTTCAAAGCTCTTCCAAATTCTGTTCTTAAAACAGGATCTCCTAAGTAATCAATGTCGATTTCGCCTAGTTTTTCCCGTACACTATTGTTCAAATCATCCCTATTGTACAGTTTCCCCATGTATTCGTTCTGTCAGTTAGTTCTTTCTTCTGCGCTTAAAAGAGGCTTCCTTTGTGCAACTTTAATGTCTGTACATATCTTCTTCACTTCTCTAAAATTTTGTGAATTCTTATAGCCCATACCTGCTTTTCCTACGACCATTCCCTTTTCTATTTTTTCACAGTTTTATTGGAGCTTCATTTCTTTTGCTTTCTTTCATTTCCTGTTTTTTACATTTCTAAAGTGTATGTATTGTTCTATCCTTGCTTCATCCTGAGCATTATTGTGCCTTTTCCTCCAATCCATCAACTCCAAAATTTCTGCTATGTTCCAAGCTTCCAGATTGGCTTGCTTTCTAAACCCTAATGTTTTTCTTTACCATCTTTGATTAGTTCTCCTTTTAATGCATTCCATTCGGTCTCAGTTGAACTCCTTTCAGGGTTATTTCTTGGACCCAAGCCTACCAAATTTTTATCTCATGTTGTAGTATTTAAGTTTGCTCACTTCCAGTTTGTTCTGCTTCTATTGCTTCTTTATCCTCATGAGTTTCAGCCTGCACTTCATAACTCTCAGATTGCGGTCAGAATCTATTTCAGCAACTAGGTTTGCTTCACCCACTAGTAATTGATTCTTGGGTCTTTGTTTGACTATGATATAATCTAGCCGATATCTACCTGTATCCCCTGGACGTTTCCAGATGTATATCCTTCCTGTAAGATACCTAAATAATGTGTTCGCCACGATTAGTTCATTTTTTCACAAGATTTTAGCAACGTACTTTCTCACTCATTTCTTTCTCCTAGACATAAACTTCCTACAGATTTTGCCTGTTTTCGTTCTCCCACTATCGCATTTCAAACACCAATGACAATTAGACTTTCCCCCCTCTTCAGATATTTGATTAATTCTTCAATTTTATCAAATATTTTATCTATTTATTTATTATCTTCCTATGAGGTTGGCATATACACATGTAATAATGTGGTCGTGGTGGGCTTAGTTTCTAACCTCATCAAAATAATCCTGTCACTAAACTGTACATAATGACTGACTCGTTTCCCTACTCTCTAATTCATTACAAATCCTACAGCAGTGACTCCATTGACAGCTTGTGTGCTAATTATCATGTCTTCCCCAGACCAGAAATCCTGTGCGTCCTTCCATTTAATCTCGTTAATCCCGATGACATCTAACTTAAGTCGTTCCATCTCCCTTTTCAAGTTTTCTAATCCACCAAAAGAAAGTCAAAGAAACATTTCCATGTGGCATAAGTGTTCAGGGAGAAAAAATCAGTATGCTACGATTTGCTGATGACATTGTCTTGTTAGCACAAAGGCCGGCCGATATTGAGAAGTTACTGAATGGCATGAACAATATACTGAAGGAAGATTTTGGACTGAATATAAATCAAAGCAAGACAAAAGTGATTAAATGTGGCAGAAATGATACCAATTACAGTAGATTGAATATAAAAATAGGATCGAATGCAATTGGAGAAGTAAGTGAATTCTGTTACTTGGGAAGCAAAATTAAATCAGATGGCCGAAGCAGAATAGCACTAGCAAAAAGTGCCATGATGAAAAAGAGAAATCTTTTGGTTTCAAATATTGATTTAGGAATTAGAAAGAACTTTTTGAAATTCTATGTGTGGAGCACATCACTTTATGGTAGCGAACATGGTCTTTAGGTATACCGGAAAGAAAGAAAATTGAAGCATTTGAAATGTGGTGCTACAGAAGAATGCTGAAAATTAGGTGGACAGAAAAAGAAGAAATGAACGTGTTTTGGAAATGATGGGCGAGGAAAGAACTTTGTGGAAGAGTCTTACAGAAAGAAGAGACAGGCTGGTAGGTCATATTTTGAGACATGCTGGATTGGTTATTTTCCTGGCGGAGGGAACAGTCGAAAGTAAGAACTGTAGAGGAAGACAGAGATTGGAATATATGAAGGAGATAATTGAGGATGTGGGTTGTAAGGGATATGTAGAGATGAAGATGTTAGCACAAGATAGGAAGGGAGCGAGGATTGCATCAAACCAGTCGAAAGATCGACGAGAGCAAAAAAAAAAAAATCTACCTACCCCATTCAGACTTCTAACATTCCACTCACTCTTCGACTCGCAGAACGTGTCTATCCTCTCTAATGACCTCTCCCTGAGCAGTCCTCACCCAGAGAACCGATTGGGTGACTATTTTACCTTCGGAATAATTTACCAAGGAAGAAGCTTTCATGATATACAGGGTGTAACAAAAATGTACGGCAGAACTTGCAGGACATATTCCTCACACGTAGACGAAGAAATTATCTTATACGAACATGGGTCCGGAAACGCTTCGTTTCCATGTAACACCGTATTTTCTTCGTGGCATGAATAGTGGGAGACACATAAGAATGGAACGTACCAGCTTAATACATGCAGCTCTTTCTCACAGGAGATGTTCAATATGCCCTCCGTGCGCATTGATGCATGCATCAACCCGCCGTCGTAGTGATGCGCTGATGTATCCCTGGAGTACTGCGTATGGTTTGGCAGACTCTGAACATCATGTACAGGGGTTCGATACACAAGAGCTTTCAAATGCCCCCATAAATAAAAGTCCAGTGGGTCTAGGTCCGGAGAGCGTGGAGGCCAGGCAATTGGTCCACCTCTACCTATCCATCTGTCGACGGACATTAACACTAAAATGAGCAGGCGCTCCATCATGCATGAAGTACATGTTTCGTCGCACAGCGAGAGGCACATCTTCTAACAGAACAGGTAGAACATTCTCTACGAAATTATGGTAACTGTGTCCATTGAGCCTAGGTGGAAGAACGTGAGGCCCTACCAAATAGTCAACCACAATGCCGGCCCAAACATTGACGGAAAATCTTTGTTGATGACTTGCGTCAAGAGTTGCGTGAGGATTGACGGCAGCCCATACATGCTGATTGTGAAAATTTACAATCTGATGTCGTTGAAACGACGCCTCATCCGTGAACAGTATCGTTGCACTAAAGTTGGGGTTGACACTTTGTTGAATAAACCATTCGCAGAAGCGTACTCGTGTAGGAAAATCAGCTACTGTTAGTGCCTGCACTCGCTGTAAATGGTATGGACACTGCTGATAACCAACGGTGCATGTTCCCCATGCTTCGAGCGTTTTGTTCTTAATGCGTTGGGTAAAACGCGGTGTTACATGAAACGAAGCGTTTCCGGACCCATGTTCATATAATATAATTTCTTCGTCTATGTGTGAGGAATGTGTCCTGCAAGTTCTGCCGTACATTTTTGTTACACCCTGTATGTAATAATTAGAGAGGGTCACATGTCCTCGGGATACTCGCAGGGTCTTTAATGCAGTGTTTTCCCGTCGTCTTCTGCATCCCCATGCCGTTGATCGTTTCCAATTTATCCGGCGTTAGGGGTCGTTTCCACCCTAAGGACCAAAGGTTGCCCAGGACCGTTCCCCACACTTCCGCCCTCCTCTATGGGGCCGTTGGCAAGTAGCGGGTGACTCCTTATACCAGGAACCTTTCAGTGGCCAGAGCCTTGTCCGTGCATACAGGGTACACCACGTGAAGGAGAGGTTGACATCCGGTGTGAAGGGGCTAGTATAGTCTCTGCCATACCCTCACAGCTCGAGGACGTGGTAGAGATATTATAGATGCCGCAGTCCGTCTGCTGACATCAGCATATCTGTACAGGTGTTTGGACTCGTCCTGCTGATCTACGGAGTCCTCGAGCGGGAGGACGACCCTGATGACTGGGTGTACTTAGTGGCCATAGGAGTGTACTGCGTGGCGTGCGGTGTCATGGGGTTCTGGACAACCTACAACAAGAGCAGACGGCTGCTGGTCACGGTAAAGACTCTGTGAACAAAGTGCTTTCAGTTCCAAGGAGGACTGTGAAATTAAAAAGATGTTATGTATGTTTCAGTACTTCATCACTGGGATTGTCCTTTCAACCATACTACTGATCTTTGGTTTAGTGGGAATTGTAACAAACCACGATGTCGATGATGACTGCACACATTCAAAAAAAGACTACGACAATTACTACACGGATCCCGTCTCAAAGAAAAAAGTGGATTGCGTTCAGGAAAAGGTGAGTACTGCTACCTCTTCTGGACACTGATAAATACTGTTTAGTATATAGCGTTCCAGCGCTACTCTACTAGAAATTGCATTGTACAGTATCGGAGCTTGCATTTGATTATGAAGTTCATCTATGGTGCTCAGTCTCAAGTCAATTTATTCGCCATTAGTCAATACATAATTGAAATAGGCTAAGAGGGTAAAAATGAATGATGAATACGAGGCTCTTGGGGAGAATCTGAGCTCATACTAAGGGTTTATAAGAGAGAGTAGAATGGTCATTATTGGTGGTGATTTAAATTTACCACGTACAAGCCGGATATGAAATAAGATTAATAACACAAGGGAACAGAGATTTACAAATACCTTAATAATGGAACGAGGATCTAGACAAGTAGTAAAAAAGAACACATGGTGACGAAACGTATTTTATATCTTCATAGTAAAGCCCAATGATAACTATGTGGGGTATCAAGTAACTGAAGGAATAAGTGGTCATGAAGCAGTTCTGATGGATATTATAGGATTCAGTAAACCAAAGGCCAATATTTAAGGAGGAAATAGGTACAGTTACAAAAAGGCACAGATTTCAGAATTGAAGAGATATTTCAGGGAAAGTTTCAGCAAATGGAAGGATGACACAAGTGCAGAGGCGTCGAAGTGGAAAGAGTTCAAAGAGTTAAAAAAAAAAGGGTGAAAGTGAACGATCTGGGACATTTTCATTTTTCGATCAAAGACATGTGTATCTCTATATTTCGGTTTGCAGCCACAACTACCTAATACAGACCACTGGCATTTGTGTGTGATAGTAGTATTGAGTCTCCCATGGTGCATTATGGTGGTTGCATGTTGGTAGCTGTGGGGGTGGGGGAGATATGGTGCTTGAAAAAGGCCGAGTTGGATCATTTTTATATTTCTACTTTGCAGCCACAACCATCTTGCGCTTTATTTTTTTTTTATTTTTTTTTTTTTTTTTTTTTTTTTTTTTTTTTTTTTTTTTGTGTCGCTGCCTCAACGGCGTGTTTGTGCATGTCCCGCTACCTATGTAGCTCTACTGCTGTGTGTCACTTTGTATTGGATAGGGTTGGTTTGGGGACTCTTTTTATTTCCGCTTTGAGGGGAAAACATGGCTATGGTCGTCTAGGACGACCTTATGTGAAAAACCCCTACAGTTTTCTTGTAATCATATCAGTGCTATTCCGGCTGATATATGATACTTAATGGTACTAGATGGGAGTGCCAGTGCCTTGGCATCGTGGTGCCAAGGGTATGGAGCCTCTCATCGCTTTCTCTGAATTTTTCTTTTCTTTCATGAAACTTTTCTGTTTGATGAAAGATTTCCGTTCGTATTGTTTCTGTGTCAGTTTCATTGTGTATAAGAGCTGTTGATGTTAACATTGGTGCACGTAGGATGGTCCTGAGGCACCTGTTTTGAAGTCTTTGAAGGTGGAGCAAGTTGTAGTCTGCTGCCGTCCCCCACACCTGGCAACAGTACAGGATAAAGGGCCGGATAACGGATTTATAGATACGTAATTTGGTTTGAGTCGATAATTCCGTGCTGTAAAGTATCGGAAAGAGATTCTGGATAATGGCCAGGCCCTGCCTTCTCCTGTCCAGGATGTGTTCACGGAAGAGAAGTTTGGAGTCCAGCGTGATGCCTAAATATTTGGTATGTTTTTGCCACTCTAGCTCTTGGCCCATAATTTTGAGTTTTTTGGTTAATGTTGGCCATTTTTTTGTGAAGTATACTGCGACACATTTTGTGGGGTTAACTTTGATTTTATTGACTCGATACCACTTGTCGAGTAGGTGTAGGTTCCGCTGTAGTCTGTTGATTATAACAATATGTTTACTTCCCGTGACGTAAATCCACTGGTGTTTGTGTGTGGCAGTAGTTTCGAGGAGGGCAGTCCAGGACGCGACTGTCGGGCCGCACCTGCTGGGGCGGTATTTATACTCTTCGACCCATCCCCTCCACCACCCCAGCAGATGATGGCACATTACCACGCCGGAAATTCGTTGAACTACGATCAACTGATCCGGCCCCATGCCCGAAAGATATCCAAGGAATAGATTCGCCGGGAAAACCTAAGATTACATATTCGGTATTATGCTAGAAAGGAAGTGCAGATGGTGTTTCTAATCGCCATATTGTATATGAAAGGCCTGGCGTTAAATCCGAAACCCTTCCACAACACATAGTGAGTGAAGGTAGACGGTAGAGCAGATCTAAATAGTATGGCACCATGTTTTACTGCACTGTATTCTTTACTTTCCATATACGCATGCAAGAAAAGGTATTAAGTTTAAAAACTCCTCTTTCGTATGCATGCACAAACCAGCACTGGGACGAACGGAGGAATGGAACTGGCCGCTCTGGCTCTGTAACTATTGGTTCATATCTCTCCTGACTTGAGCAGCATAAACGACAGCCTACTTAAACCAAATACAGGAATGACAAGTGAATTCGTTGTCCACAGCACGCATGTTGCGGGTTTAACGGTCCCGACGACTACAAGAACTCCACTCTGCCCGAGTCCTGCTGTAAGGACTCGAAGCCTTGCAAGTCGTCCTCCGAGGACCTTCACTCCAAGGGCTGCGACTCCCGTATCAGCCTCGTCATGGTAATGCCCGGCATCTGCACCGCCTTGGGACTTATACTGGTAATACTGTGCTGTGTACTCTCGCCTCTTTCAGTGTCCTCCTATGGTGACTTCCCACGACCCGTGGTTTTCCAGGCCGCGCCGAACAGTGCGGATGAGCACGCGCCACAGGGTAGCCCTCGCTACCACCTTGCCTTGTGCCGTTTCAGCTACCCGGGCGTTTGATGTTTACCGTTTGGGTGGCGGATAGAGTCGGCCCCATTCACAGTGTTGATAGCTAGACCAGCGCGGCCGGCAAATGCACCGGCCGTGGGAAACCATCTTCAGTCTCCTTTGCTCTCTGTTTTTTTAATACTTGCGTATAATACTCTTACTGTGCAGGGCATCAGCGCTATCGTCGAATGGAAACGATCTAATATCATTCGCGGCGAACAGGCTTCATGAAACAGAAGCAAATATAGAAGAGACACACCAAATGTGGTAACATTTGATTCAGTTGATTGTGGTTTAAATAATTCAACCAATTTTGGTAATTCATATTTAAATTTGTAGAACACTCTCAAAACCTGATTATGAACACGCAACTATTAGCACAGTTTTCGTATTATTCGTATTATCTGGACTGTAATTTTTTGGCGTACGTCTTGATATTACAGTTGAGAAGGTTTGTAAATTTAGTTTTATCTTGAGTACGAAGTCAGATAGGTGCTATATACGATATATCGGAATTTTACTATCGCAACTGCTACGAGAAGAAAGACGGTGGTTCTAGGTTTAGAACTAAGGAGATACTTCAGGGAAAATTTTTTGTAGATAGAGGGAAGTCACCAACACAATGAAGAGGAAGTGTGAACGGTTGAAAGAATAAGACTGGCGGAAGACATGTTCAACCCAACTGTAAACAGTAAACAAGAACATAATAGATTATGGAGGTGACGAGGCTTGATGGGGTTGTTGAGAGAAGAGAATACTAGATAAATGAAGCTGCATGAATAAAAATCGAGTACAAGTTACATAGGATAAGAAAAGACGCAAGTATCAAGCAAGTAATTTGTAGAAGCAATTACGGATTTTCAATACAGGGATAATAGGGGAAATATTACAGCAACATATTTTCCATCTAAGTAAAACTGAACAGATCAAGAAATTAATAAAAAATATTTCAATTACCTTAAAGAACTGATACTGTTCTACAGGTATTATCTCAAATGTGTTAATAACAAATCAATAAAATGTAGCAATAGAATATATAAACTGACTGTGCAGATCTGCCTTGTAGGTATCGAGTGAAAATGTGGGTGTGAATGAATCATAAAAGGAAAAAGTTTTGTGAAATTTCAGCAGTCATCTAATTTATCAAGATCTAATTTATCAAGAAACTATGTACCATTAATAATATTGGATGTCAAAAATAAACGTCACAGGTATTAATTTGAAGTATAACTTTTTGTCTCTTTATTAAAGGCAATAAACTGCTATATTAAAAGTTTTAATCACAACAGGAAAAACATAATGGCGTGGAACTAACTTCCGTCAGACCAGGATCATAGATGAAAGCAACGACTGACTAGCGAGGCTTCACATCCCTAGCCTAAATATCTGAACTATCACCCAGTCACACAAAGCAAGTTGTCTGACAAACAGCGCAGTATCGCATAAAGGAAACCTGTCATTTTCTGAAACCCGGATTTGTGAGTTTAACATTAACAAACAACAAACACGAAGACGTATATTCTGTTGGTGTTTCGCTGGTGTTTCGCTGGTGTTTAATCTTGAACCAATTACTCTTATGAATATCATACTTATATACTGAATTGTATAGGGTACAAGGAGGCTGACAAAAAGTTTCTTTTATAAGCGAGCGTCCATAAACCAAGTAGCTCCATTTTGACCTTCTGTGAATCCCTCCTTCCACCCCCCCCCCACCCCCCCGTAGCCCGACGTAGATTTACCACTAACCCCCCCCCCCCCCCACGTAGCACGTAGTTTTTTTCCTTATCGATTTCAAGAGACATTTTGTACTATTTACTATTACATACAGAGATAATTAAATGATAGAAATAAATATTCCCATGCTGTTGTGTGTACTGTACCTTATTTTAACTGTCACAAATAGTATGAATGAAAAGCTACGTGGCCTGGCTCAGAAACCCGCCCCCCCCCCCTTTCCGCCCTCATACCCCAGCGTATCTCCTTTTGCGCATAGTATCTGAGAGTTTTCCAATTTTTTTTGTAGAGAGATTCATTCTTGATGTAGTTCCTTATTTTCAAAGTTATGTGTTCCCATCACCTAAATGTTCCAAAAAAGAAAAGACATGAAACAAAACAGATTTAAATACACACTTTTTTTTTTTAGCAGTATTCAACATTCAGGGCCGCCGTAAGCGGGCGTGCAAGGCGTGCACCGCACGCGGGCGGCACATCGAGGGGGGCGGCAAAACGAGCGATCGACAGTCGCCGCGACGAAATTTGCGGCGTATTATGTAGCCGGCGACCTTTATTTTTTTAGGTCAACAGCTGCTTCGGGCGGCCGGCGACACTTGGAATGGCAACAATGGGGGGGGGGGCAAATAATGTTCAAAGGGGCGGCAATCTCACAGTTTTTTGACCCCGTTCGGAAATTTCCTAAATCCACCACTGGCTGTAGTTTGACAAGGGGCGGCATAATCGGTATTGCACGCGGGCGCTCAAACAGCTAGCGACGGGCCTGTCAACATTCTGTTGCCATATTTCAGTTTCATCATGTATATTATTTCTATAAGGTATTTGTTTGTCACAAGCCTGTATCTTCCTTCATACTTAACCAAAATCAATGAATGAGGTGTCATTTTAAATCTTATGGTCTCCACTTTGGTCACATCATATTTTAAGAAAGAAAGTTTTCGCAATTCGACCCTTAAAGGGCATAAATATCTAAAATGCTGTTTTCTGTGTTACAGGTCATTTATCTCCCTGGATACCTATCTGAAATCGTTTAATGAAGTATCATTTTAAAGATTAAGATCTCCGCTTTTGTGTGATGGTGCAGAGTCCCCATACACAAAATCCAACTCATATTTGATTTGCGTAGGCGTATTGCCTTTCAAAAACAAATATTTAATGACAGCTCGATACTCGATTTTGTCCACTTTCACAAAAACACTCACACCAACTCACTCAAACGACTGTTACATAACAACTGCGCGTCCAAAATGGCTGAAACTTTGGTGAGTAACTGCCAACACATAAACAACGAAATTCACTAACTTTTATTTACGAGTGCTGCCATCTTCACGTTGAGGTCGGAAACTTTTCAGACTACCCTCGTATAATAGTATTAAAACCATGGAGGAAGGAAATATATCGAGAAGACGCAAGAGACCTCCACCACGCATTGAAGTGACGCCGGGTGGAGGAGTGGGGGGCTAGGCCGCATCCATACAGACACGGGGAATATGTACAAAAACCTCAAGGGGACTCTAGGATAAAGGTGACGCCGCAATCTGGTGATGGATTATTATGCAACTCGATGAGACAAATAAAAAATGAAAAATAAATTTTTTTGATATCCTGCTTACTTTTCGAGATATTCTGTCTCAAACGTAAAATGTTTTTGGTTGAAATTCAGAAGAAAAAATTGGTCAAAGTCAAATTCGATGACGGATTCTTATTTAAAAAGACGAGACAGATAAAAAATAAAGAATAAAAATTTTCGATATTTCCCTAGTTCTCGAGATATACTGTATCAAAAGTGAGGTGTCTTGAGTTGAAATGCAGAAGAAAATTTTCGCAAAAGTCAAATTTAATAATTGATTCTTTTGTAACACGACGAGACAAATCGTAAATAAAGAATAAAGTTTTTCGATATCTTGCTTAGTTTTCGGGATATACTGGGATTGCGTTGATATGCGGCCTGGACTAAAAATTAATTCTGCCAAAGCCACAATGAATTACGTGGTGGACATGCAGAATGAATATTTCAGTTTTTTTTACTACCACTTGTGGTTAGGTTGAAATGAGGCCTAGACTAGAATAAAAATAGTTATTTTGTTATCATACATCGTAAGCTTAATTGGGAACAGCTGGAAGTGGAAGTAGTTTCCATCGCGATACACGTTTTGTCACTAACTTGGTTCTCATGAAATTACTAACAGTAATAGATAAATTCTTTGACCTTTATGGAACAACAAAACCATTTTGGTACAGACTGCATTTAGACCTAACCACAATCTCCATTAAATCGCCGCTACAGAATCAAACAATGTAGACATACCCACACATGCTTATTTGAATCGCAAACTGTATTTGCGGTAACAACATCGTTTTCTTCATCAAGATTCCTACATTGCATATCATAATTTAACACATTTAATTTCATCGTTCACTGTCCGTATAAACTGCAACGTGACGAAAGAAAGCACAATACTCAATTCACTGAATCGCCATGTAAAACACACCCCTTTAAATCTCATTTTCAACACTCGTTAAAAAGTAATGCGAGTCTATTATGTACAAAATAGCAAGGTATGCTGATTTTATACACTACACCAACAAAAATTTGAGAACAAAGTCATCCCATTTAGAGCTATGACTACATATTTATAGACGGGCACCAAAGTTTACAATTCCTACCGCCCACTTCAACAACTATAATTAGAATTCAACTTACTTATGAAATGATATTCCAGGTTCTTTCCTCTCTTGCCTATTTGTGCAACCGTATGCAACACAAGATGGCATTATAAAACACTTATAAACATTACAAAAATAAATAATCACAACATCTAACACAATGTGAACATCCCATTTGTTTGGAGCGCTATATCGCCGCTGCCGTTACTGCTCATGCGCGAGAGTTTAGAGCAGTGTTTCCCAACCTTTTTTGGGTCATGTCCCACTTTAAACATTTTTTTTTTTGCCCCCATACATAATTTTTAATTAAAAAAATTATTTGTTATTAAAGAAACTCATAGGATGGTTTTTGAAAGAAAACACTTTAATATTGTCATAAAACACAGTATGTAAAATTAAAAAACATATAATGAAATAGTAAAATTCAAATTCAAAAGATTTTTAATAAAGATTTATTATGGCAATTTAGTGTGATCCTTGCGCTTGATGCTTGACATAGAGATTTTATATTAGTCTCCAATTTAGTAAGCTTTAATCTCAAGTCTCCACGTTGTGTTATAGCCAGTCGATTTCTTTTATTTTTTTATCAGTAAATCACTTGATCATCATTATCGTTGGGGACCATCTCCAGTTTCCCGGGTGTGGTTTACGAGCCTTGGTTGTTATAGACGATTGTTTTCCACCTTTTCCTGTCCAGAAAAGTTTCTCTGTCTGTGATGTACTCCCAATTCCAGCCTCTTCTCTCTACGTCCTCCTTCAGTTGGTCTGTCCATCTTCTTCTTGGTCTTCCCACTGGTCTTCCCACTGGTCTTTTGCCCAGTATCATTTTTTCCAAATAAGTTTTTGGCAATCGTTTACTAGTCATTCTCTTCACATGCCCAAACCACCGAAGTCTTGATGACCTAAGTCTCTCTTCCATGGATTCCTTTAGCTCTAGGTTTGATCTAATCTCATCATTCTTTATGCGGTCAAGTCTAGTTTTCTGGAGGGCCGTTCTAAGAAACTTCATTTGACATGCTTGGATCTTGCTAAGGTCCCTTGATGTTAGTGTGCATGTTTCCAAAGCATATGTGAGAATAGGAATGAGATAAGATTTGTACAAGACAATTTTTGTTCTTCTGGGAACCTTCAAGTCCCATAGTAAGCCTCGCACGGTACTGTAGAAGTTGGCTCCTTTTACTGCACTAAATCCAGATTCGGCTAAATACGAAGATGGAAAAGGTAATAGAAATTTTCTTGCACATTCTGTTGCATTTGGGTATTTGATTTTAGTTTCTTCACAAAGCCATGCCATTGCACCTATATCTAGCATTGCATTTAAATAACCCGAAAAGAAAGCGGTTAAGTCGTATCAAGTCAATTTCTAAATTGCCCCCCTAAAAAAACCAAATTGCCCCCCTGTGGGGCGTGGGCCCCACGTTGGGAAACACTGCTTTAGAGCCTGCTTCACAGATTTAACGTCACTTCTCCTCCAGATATTTCCTTCCTCCATGATTAAAACGTGAGAAGATTGTGAACAGCTACAAGGAAACCTGGATAGAATATCTATCATCGCAGGGCAACATGGAACAGAGCCAATTACCAAGAAGAGTCAGTGTATTAGGTGCACAGGGCTGAGACAGAATTGCCCATTGAAGGTTTGAAGTGTAAATATCTTGGCTAAAATGTAATGATAAATTCAACTGGGCAGGACACATTGGGCAGACGGTAGGAAAACGTTCAGAATACAGGGATATTGCAGAGAAGTGACTGCAAAACTTTGGTCAGAATATGATTGAAAATGATGGTGTAGTTTCGGACCGATATTTTGATTATTAAATACAGGAGTTGGAGGGTGTGCAAGGAGAGAAGCTAGATTTGTTTGTGAAAATTACTAGAGGGCTCACTCAGTACCTGATATGATGAAGAAGCAGGAATGGGAGTGAGGCGGTGGTGCTACTACTACTAACAGACAGTAATTATCCACAAGGATACAGTGGGAAGTGTGTGGGGACATGGTTAGCAGTTCAAGCCTTGTTTAAACATTGGTTTATTACAATTATTAATGATAATGCTGACACTTACAGAAAATGTTACAACTATAATATCAGGTACCACGAATCCTGGTCTTGCAAACGAAGATATGAATAATTTTGTTATCACAAAATGATATCATGTTATGGACCAAACCTTGGTCTTGCAACTTATACCTTGAATAACCCTTATAATTACAAATAATCCTATTTATACCAAATTATAAAAATAACCAGACTGGCTCTTAACAATCTACTAGCCAAATACAATTTTATACTTGAGCCAGACTGCTAACGACGAGGTAGAAGGCGACACACTGGTAGTAGCAATTAACAGAGAAAATGACTAATATAATGTCAAATAAAGCTGGCCTCAATCTTGTAGATTAACGTATGAATAATCCTGTAATCACCGACAATTCCACATAGATGAATGACAGAAATAACAAGACCAGCTCGTTCCCATCTACTAGCATCTAACACTCTGCCAGTAGGACCAAGCACAATTTATGGCTGAGGCAGACCGCTAACGACGAGGCGGAAGACAACCCTTGTGGTTGCAGTTGACGGCCACTACCTCCAGTACCCACAGCACTCTCGGTGAAGAGTGTCGGAGAACTCCCTCTCTGCAGGTGGTCGAAGCTCGGCCGCACTGACTGCTTCCTCCTTAGTCCCGCAACGCTATCACTCGGGAAAACATTGGCGGGATGCCGACCGCGTGCCTTCAACTCACTGACTGGCTGACTGTCCGACTCCATTCTCCAGCCCCGCTGCCACTCCGGGAAGTACTAGTGGAACACCGGTTGCCTGCCCCCAACCGACTGACAGCCTCCCTGGCCGCCCGGTCCAACCGCGGACCCGCCAACCCCACCGGGCTTCCGGCGTCACGGCGACAAAGGGAAGTACTCTTTCCCGACTGACTGACTGGCTGGCAGACTGACCAACTCCATTCTCCAGCCCCGCTGCCACTCCGGGAAGTACTAGTGGAACACCGACTGCCTGCCCCCAACCGACTGACAGCCTCCCTGGCCGCCCGGTCCAACCGCGGACCCGCCAACCCCACCGGGCTTCCGGCGTCACGGCGACAAAGGGAAATACTCTTTCCCGACTGACTGACTGGCTGGCAGACTGACCAACTCCATTCTCCAGCCCCGCTGCCACTCCGGGAAGTACTAGTGGAACACCGACTGCCTGCCCCCAACCGACTGACAGCCTCCCTGGCCGCCCGGTCCAACCGCGGACCCGCCAACCTCACCGGGCTTCCGGCGTCACGGCGACAAAGGGAAGTACTCTTTCCCGACTGACTGCGACTAACTAACTAACTCACTCAGACTAACTGCTAACTGCCCGCTTGCCTTGACATCATAACTGGGATAACCTAGGTCCCAGATTGTGGGGAAGTTTTTGCGCTTGTGCGCATCGCCTTCCATATTACTTTGTGGTTGTCCTGAGAGTGTGTGTCCTGTCGGGGTTTGTCAATATCCGGTATTTTATTTCATAGTTTGGGTTTGATCATTTCTTTACTGGTGGTCCAGGAGTTTTCTTGGCCATCTGAGAGAGTTGTCGTAAATCGGTTCAGCTCCCAGAGCTGTTATCAGAGGGTTGGTAGACTTTTGACTTGCATTGTAGAACTGGGCTGCCAACTTTTCGTATCTTTGGCGAAGTCGTGGTAGTCCACTTATCTGATGGAGGACGTCTACCCTCGTCTCTCTCGGCAGATGGTACGCATTCCTGATGGCCCTGTTCTGGATTACCTGCAGCAGTTGAAGGTTGGAGGTAGCAGTGTTGCCCCAGACGACCGCAGCATACTCCAGTATTGGTCTGACGAGAGCGACATAGAGTCGGATGCCTAGGTCCGGTCTCAGTGCTGATGTGGGATTTAGCAGAGGGTATAAAGTTCTTAGTCTCCCTGCGGCTTTTCCACGGACACTTGTGACATGGGGCTTCCACGTCAACCTTCTGTCTATTTTGACTCCTAGGTAGGTGGCAGTCCTGGTCCAATTTATGTCTTCCCCGAAGAGGGTCAGAGGCGTTAGGTGTGGCACGTTCCTCCTTGTTAAAATGATCGCTTGACTCTTCGGCGCGTTAAAGGCTAAGCGCCACTTGGTCGCCCATTGCTGAACTTTGTTGCAAGCCTGTTGCAATCTTATTCGCAAGGTATTGACGTTTAGGCTCTTTGTATACATGGCTGTGTCGTCGGCGTAGAGAGCCTTCTCAACGCGAGCTGTGCTAGGAGTGTCCGCCGTATAGAGGCTGTAGAGTATTGGTCCCAAAACTGACCCTTGCGGGACTCCTGCAGAGATGTTCTTCACTGAAGAGTACGCGCCGTCCAACACAACCCGGAAGGTCCGTCCTTCCAGATAGCTCCTTAGCAACCTGATGTGTGAGAGGGGGACCCCGTGCGCAAGAAGCTTGTAGAGGAGGCCCTGGTGCCACACTGAATCAAAAGCTCGGCTTACATCGAGCAAAACCGCACCAAAGTATTCTCTGCGCTCGAAGGCTGCGAATGCTTCCTCAGCGAGTCGGAGCAGCTGCTGAGGTGTGGAATGCTGCTTCCGAAAACCAAACTGTTCGTCCGGTAGCAACCTTTCTGCATCGATAATTCTGCGAAGCCTCTTTAAGTAGATACGCTCGAACACTTTTGATAGTGTCGGCAGGAGGCTGATGGGACGATAGGAGTTTGGTGACCTCTTATCCTTTCCCGCTTTTGGTATCGGTATCACCTCAGCGTGTTTCCATGTTTGTGGGTATTCCCCTCTTCGAATTGCTTCATTGAAGGCATCCGTGATATATTGTATTGCAGATGGGGGCATTTGGCGAAGAATGCCTCCACCAATCCCATCATGGCCTGCTGCTTTCTTGACTTTTAGACTTGCAAGCGAAGACGAGACCTCTTGGATCGTGATCTCTTCTATGACGTCCTCATCCGGGGGTTCCGCTTCAAGGAAGCGCCTCAGGCGTTGTTCTACAAATCTGATATGTTCGTCATCCCTTGGGTCCTCAACTGGTTGGAAATTA
The DNA here is from genome assembly GCA_031002005.1 of Vandiemenella viatica. Lineage (NCBI taxonomy): Eukaryota > Metazoa > Arthropoda > Insecta > Orthoptera > Morabidae > Vandiemenella > Vandiemenella viatica. The sequence goes on from JARYHS010006518.1 coordinate 1,477,753, forward strand.
GTTCTGAAGGTCTCTGCGAGGGCCTCAGCCTTCTCCTCAGTTTCGCAGATGTAGTTATTGCCAACCACTAATGGCGGGATCTTCAGTCCTCGCCGGAGTATGGCCTTAGTGGTTCGCCATGCTGATCCATCATGTAGGTCCAGAGTAGAGATGAAATTGGACCAGTCTGATATCCTATGATGCTCCACTTCCGCTTTGATTTCCCGCTGCATGCGGTTGATGATCCTCTTGGTAGTCGGATCCCTTGTGACGTGCCACTCCCGAGTTAGTTGATTTTTGGTGGCAATAGCCTCTCTAATGTAGGGAGGCAATTGTCTTGAACAGGGAGGCCGGTTGCGTCGTGGTCGGGTGGCTGCGTCCGCTGCCTCGTTAATCCAGTCTGCCAGGTTGGCCACTGCGGCAGAGGGACCGGTGACTGAAGGTGGTGGCGCCGTTTCGATACGCTGGGAGAGATGGCCTTGGAAAGCTTCCCAGTCGATGTCCCGCAGGTTTCTGTTTAGCTTTTTCATTCTTGACGAGACGTCTGCCGCCATGTAGAACATCACGGGGACGTGATCTGATGATAATGCAGTTTTAGTTGTCACTGCGATGTTGTGCCGCAGGCCTTTGGTGATGGCGACATCTAGAACATCTGGCAGGCCATGTCCAAATATTGTTGGTTCTGTAGGTCCCCAGATTACAGCATCGTGGTTTTCGACGACGCGCAGTAGTCTTCGGCCGTTCGCGTTAATAACACGCGAGTTCCAGGCAACGTGTTTAGCATTGAAGTCACCTGCAATGAAAAGGTTGCCCCTCAGGCGGAGAAGAGCAGAGATGTCATCTTCATGCAGGTTTCCTCGAGGTGGTCTGTATGCAGCTATAAACAGGATTCTTCCCCTGGGCGTCTCAACAGCTACGCCTGATGCTTCGATGGTCTGCATCTGAGGTAGTTTTACCTCATAATGTTTGATACTATTCCTGACGAAGACCGCGGTTCCGCCTCCCGCGGTAGGCCGGTCATATCTGTGGCAAGTATAGTTGGAGACGGCTGCCTTGATCCCCGGCTTTAGATGCGTCTCGTTAACTAAGCATATATCAACGCCCTCATCTCTTAGGAACTCTCTAAATTCGCCTAACTGACGCCATAGGCCGTTGGCATTCCAAATGGAGATAGTCAAGTCTTCAATGGTGTTCGCCATGGCTTACTCGATTCCCTAGTTGAACGGCGGTTATTGCCAGCCTGACTGCCTCCGCAATCTGACGCGGTAGGTCTTTAATCAATGTAGTTACTGTCTCCAGTAATGACTGGACCATATTCAGGAGAATGGAGCTGTCTTCCTTCTGGGAGGCTGTTTCAGCTGGTCGGTTGCTCTGGTCGTCAGCTTTCTTACTCAACCTAGGCGGTTTTCTCTGGGCGGAGGTAGTCTCTTCCTGATTGTCCTTTGCATCCTTCGCCTTGGATCGCGAGCTGGCAGGGGGGTTGCTTAGCGCTTCCGCGAAAGAAGTACCCGGTCTTAACTCGGGATTTGGTGGTTCCCCGTCAGCAGACGCTGTCGTCTCCTCTTTCTTCCTCTGTTGCTGCTGCTTCTTCTTAAGCATGGCAATGTATGAGGCGTTGTTAGCCTTCTGCCTTTCATTAAATTTGTTGAAGGCTGTGCATTTGCGATAGCTCGCCACGTGATCACCGCCGCAGTTGACGCATTTGGGCTGGGCTTCGCCTTTCTTAAGGGCACATTGGCGAGAAGGATGTTCTCCGGCGCACTTAACACATTTGGATGGCATCACGCAGTGGCGGGATACATGCCCTACCCCTTGACAATTATAGCACTGAGGGGGCCCTCGAGTGCTGCGGAGCTTCTCAATAGTTATCATCACAGAACATAGTGAGGTCATTTTGAAGATTGCTCTGTTCTCGATGGTATCTGAAAGGACGACCAGGAACAGGGGTACCTCTTGGCGCGTTTTTGGAGAGCGCAGCCGGACGACAGTCCTCGCCACCATTCCACGCTCTTCAAGCTCTTCTTTGATGTAATCCGGCGAGAAGTTGAACGGCAGTCCTCTGATGACGACTTTCAGATTCTTGTCGGCTTCTGTCGGGAAGGTGTAGAAGGGTATGTTATGCGTTGATGCATAGCCAGATACAGATTGATGGTCAGCCTTGGTTTTAAGGAAGAGCTTATATAGTTCTCTTCCTGCTGGTTTTACGCGGAACTCGTGCTTGCAGAGCTTCTTTAACAGCATGCTAAGATTTCTATAATCCTCTTTGTATGAGATGATTAGGGGGGCGGGTTTGGACTCCCTGCTGGGCGCAGTCGTTTCAGTTCCTTCAGCTTCCATATTTGTCTCTCCCTCTATGGGAAGAGGCGAGAAGGAGTTGCTTGTGCTGGGTACACTGGCCTCAGGGCTCAGTTGAGCGGCGGGAGCAGGCCGACGTGGTTTACGCCAGCCTTCTGCATCTTCAGATGCCCTTGTCCGAGTGGTCTTTGGAGGTGGCTTTTTTGCTCTGGTTTTAACGGACACTTTTGCGATCCGTTTGGACTGCGTGTCTTCCTTGCCGAAACTGTCTGCAGCACGCTTCCGTGATGCAGAGGCCTCGTGTTCGAACTCCATTGCCGAAGTGTCATCGGTGAGGTCTTGCACGCTCTCTGTGTACGAAATAGAGTCGAGGTCCAGTTCCGTTACTTCCTCTGATGCCTTGATGTCACGAGACGAGGCTGTAGATATCGCAGCAGTTGAGACGGGAATATTGTGCTGGCCCCGTGTTATCACCGCAAGGTTCCTGGGGCCAGGCACAACCCTATTTCTCACGCCAGGGGGTTCCACTCCACTCGGGAGTGGGCCGTGTGGCGGTATTTCCCTAGTAGCCTCGGGGGGAATCTCCAAAGAAGAAACCTTTTCTTCGTTGCGAGCGCTGACAGAATTGCGCTTTCTCAAGTCCGTAGAAGTTAGCGGAGTCGTCATCTGCGGTGGCTGTGGTTTTCCAGTTGTGTCCGTAGGGTGATCCATTTCAGTTTCGAAGGTAGTCAACAAGTCCGTGATTTCGGCCGGTAAATCCGACAACGCGAGTGCGTTGGGGCCCCTCGACGCGGAAGCACGGTGGATATTTTCCTGCTCGGAGTCCGGTGTACGTTGCCTGGTCGTCAATACAGCCGCTGCTGTCGCCGGCAAAGCCGAGTGCGCTGGGGCACTCGGCCCGCCTGGCGCGACAGTGCGGCGAGCACTTTCCTCATCGCACATCTTAACGCTATCGATGCCAACTCGGAACTCCCTCACCTAACTGCCCGCTTGGTTCCGTGTCCCCACATATATACCCGCTATCGCCAGGCGCCACAGCGCTCTCTAGCGGGGTAACACGAAAGAGGAAACAATCGCGAGCGGAAGAGAAGATAAGGCAAAGATACAACAACAGCCGAGCACGGCTCAGGGAGTCATTGCAAGACGGGAGTAATCAGGAGTGGAACTGAACAAGGCATATCTGGTGATATGGCTTGGAGGGATATTCGACGAAGAATTGAGCGTGGAATGGGTACAAGCTGGCGCACGATTTTATACGTAAGGGAGGGGAAAAATTTCTTTTGTGGCTAAGAATGTCAGGGATTTGAATGAATTAACAAGAAAAATTATGGATAATTTACTAAACACGCTAAAGGAATTTAAGGTTAAAATTCTAAAGTTGATGGGTGAAAATGTAACACTCAGGGCGTATAAGGTAATGATTTTATAAATATAATATAAAGGGAGTAGTTAGACGACTATGGAAATTGCATAATCTTCGTCGCAGTTACATTAAATTGAATTCAGTATGTAATTGAGTAGGCCTGCATTGAATGAAAATTAAATAGCCACAAGAAGGGTCAGTCTATTGGGTATATACACCAAAGAGCCAAAGAAACTGGTTATGGCATGCATGTGAAAACACAGAGATATGTAAACACTCAGAGTACGGCGCTGTGGTCGGCAACGCCTATATAAGACAACAGGTGTCTGGCGCGGCCGTTAGATCGGTTACTGCGGCTACAATGGCAGGTTATCATGATTTAAGTGAGTTTGAACTTGGTGTTATAGTCGGCGCACGAGAGATGGGACACAGCATCTCCGAGGTAGCGATGAGGTGGGGATTTTCCCGTACGACCATTTCACGATTGCACCGTGAATATCGGGATTCCGGTAAAACATCAAATCTCCGACATCGCTGTACCTGGAAAAAGATCCTGCAAGAACGGGACCAATGACGACTGAAGAGAATCGTTCAACGTGACAGAAGTGCAACCCTTCCGCAAATTGCTGCGAATTTCAGTGCTGGGCCATCAACAAGTGTCAGCGTGCGAACCATTCAACGAAACATCATCGATATGGGCTTTCGGAGCCGAAGGCCCACTCGTGTACCGTTGCTGAGTGCACGACACAATGCTTTACGCCTCGCCTGGGCCCATCAGCACCGACATTGGACTGTTGATGATGGTGGGGAACATGGTGTGACGAGGCTCGTGTCCAATAGTATTGAACGGATGGATGTGTACGGGTATGGAGACAACCTCATGAATTCACGGACCCTGCATATTCAAGCTGGTGGAGGCTCTGTAATGGTGTGGGGCGTGTGCAGTTGGAGTGACATGGGACCCCTGATACGTCTAGATACGACTCTGACAGGTGACACATACGTAAACATCATGGCTGATCACCTGCATCCATTTATGTCCATTGCGCATTCCGAAGGACTTGGGGTTTCCAGCAGGACAATGCGACACCCCACACGTCCAGAACTGTTACAGAATGGCTCTAGGAACACTCTTCTGAGTTCAAACACCTCCGCTGGCCACCAAACTCCCCAGACATGAACATTATTTGGCATATCCGGGATGCCTTGCAACGTACCGTTCAGAAGAGTTCTCCAAAATTAGTCGAGTCCATGCCACGTCGTGTTGCGGCACTTCTGCGTGCTCGCGGGGGCCTTACACGATATTAGGCAGGTGTACCAGTTTCTTTGTCTCTTCAGACATTAGTCGAGTCCATGCCACGTCGTGTTGCGGCACTTCTGCGTGCTCGCGGGGGCCTTACACGATATTAGGCAGGTGTACCAGTTTCTTTGGCTCTTCAGACATTAGTCGAGTCCATGCCACGCCGTGTTGCGGCACTTCTGCGTGCTCGCGGGGCCCTACACGATATTAGGCAGGTGTACCAGTTTCTTTGGCTCTTCAGACATTAGTCGAGTCCATGCCACGTCGTGTTGTGGCACTTCTGCGTGCTCGCGGGGGCCTTACACGATATTAGGCAGGTGTACCAGTTTCTTTGGCTCTTCAGACATTAGTCGAGTCCATGCCACGTCGTGTTGCGGCACTTCTGCGTGCTCGCGGGGGCCCTACACGATATTAGGCAGGTGTACCAGTTTCTTTGACTCTTCAGTGTATATAAAAAGTTAAGGTTTTCTATAATTTTAATATATGGGAGGAATTGCTTTTGAAGGTGCCCTTTAATCTGTCGTATATGATATAAAATGGTAAATTATTATCATATGTTAACAGCACACCTTGGGCAAAAATAGATAAAGTAACTTTTAATCCTTAAAAAAAAAAATAATTAAAAAAAAAAAAAAAAAGTTCAGAGTTAAATTTCGACAGAACAGTCCACATAACAATTTAGATGGATACTAGTTTTGAGTGTTTTGACGGATTTAGAATAGTTTTTTCTTCACCCTATATATCTGTAATACGAATTTGACCAGTGTATGCCTCCAAGGGCACCATCTGCAAAATTTAAATTTTCGTTGAATCTAAAGAGAGTTAGAAGCCTCAAAGACAAGGAATATGCGTTGGCTGAGTTGGCTCGCTAGATTGGTTATCCTGTCAATTAATCTTTATCCTGAAATGACGAAAAGGGGTACAGGAACACGTTTTAGAACACAGGAAGAATAACTTAAAATCCATTATCTGCATCCAGGTGACGCTTTAATCTTACATTTCCTATTATCTGTCGATAGTGTGCAATGAACAAACTAAAAGGATTAGAAAGTGTGATAGTTTCACTATAAAAAGGGATTGATGCAAATTTTGTGTTTTTGCAAAGGTATAGAAATACTTACGTATACACAGCAAATATAAATATCAGTGGACTAAATTTTTCTTTCTGAGTAATCTTTGGCACGACTCGTTGCTGCGATAATCCTTGATTTGTTGGGGTTGTGAAGCGTTATTTGCCAAAACTATTTGTGGAATGAGAATTATTCAATATGCTTTTGATGACAGTGTGCTTATATATTTCGAATGGAGTACTAGTGGTAAGTTTTCCCAACTCTTTCATCAATAATATTTAAAAATGGAATAGTTTACCTTCAATATAACGATAGCAAACTAGCAGTAACGCCTGGTTTTCTTGAATTGAGCTAATCAGTAATTTTTTCTTTCTGTGATTTGACGTTAGTGAGGCAGTTGTGAACAGATCTAAAAGTTGAGTCTAACTTGCGAGTTTGCAACGCCGAAGTCACCATGGAGGAAGGAATGGAAGTCACGTGTAGTCAGAGATATAATTGAATGTTAAGCATTTAGTGCCATGGAGGAAAGAAATACTTCCTTCCTCCATGTTTAATGCGGTAAACTTTATACGTTTCAAGAAGCTGTTTTAGTGAAGTTGCTTGTTGATTAACTTGAAATCCATTCTGATCGAGAAAACATTCTGTGTTACATCATAAGCCACAATGATATTAAGTTTTGTTGATATTCATATTTTTTTCAAGAGCACATTTTACTAATGTCACCGCTTTATGCCGATGAAAAGTGTATCGTTATCTACGTTTCCTGGGCCAAAATTATAAGCAATACTCTCGAATTTTTTTCCCGTTAAATCCTTAAAGCTTCTCTGAAACTCATTGCTATAGGAAGCTAAATAATTATAAACAATGACAAAGTCGTCTGGGGAAACATAAAGTGCATTTTGTGACTTGAGCTTTTACCAATGTTGGAAAAGTACCTACGCAGTCTTTTATTTTGTATTTCTTCAATGTCATCTTCAATTATATTAAATTGCAATGGAGCGCATGCTCCGGTGGCAATTTAATATATTAAGCGGTACAGCATGAGATCTAAGGACTTCAATACTTAAATTTAATTTTATTTGGTTTTATTATCCCCATATTACTAAAAACCGATACTCCCATGACCACAAGCTGGCACATATTTTCAGGTTGGTATGGATGTGTGAAAATTTGGCAGTTCTATCATTACCGTGGTGCCAAAATCTGATGATGAATTCTTCCAGAACTCGACGAAATAAATCGAAAATAAAGAATATTTTTTTTTTTTTTTTTTTTTATATCTCGCTTGGTTTTCTAGATATAGCATGCGTGATAAAAATCAGCCATAGGTATAGTTCCTTCTGCTTTTGATGTTTTTTCTTCTGGTCCAGGCCGTATTTCAACCTAACAACAATCATTAGGAAGAAAAGAAAACACCTATAGTGCATTTCAACCATGTAAATATGGTGGTTTTGGTGAAAACATTTTTTTGGTCCAGGTAGAATCTCACCCTAACCTATTCACTTTTGAGATACAATATCTCGAGAACTAAGCAAGATATCAAAAAACTTTATTCTTTATTTTCCTTTTGTCTCATCGAGAATTCATCATCAAATTTGGCTATAGCGAAATTTTTCTTCTGGTCCAGGCCGTATTTCAACCTAACTACGTCAATTTTGAGATACGATATATCGAGAACCAAGCGAGATATCAAAAAAATTTATTCTTTATTTTCGGTTTGTTTTGTCGAGTTCTATAAGCATCAATAATCATATTGTGGAGCAACAGTAATCATAGAATCCCCGAAAATTTTCTTTCGTTGGTAAGGGGATCAGGGATTGAAGTAAATTTACCAAAAACATTTAAAGAATATAAAATTAAAGAGCGCAAAAGTAGACGGTTACAAGTAAGGGTAACACTAGGTGTGTAGGGAAATTGCCACGGGAACGTGTGATCCATGGCAATTAAATTAAATTAAAGACCCAAGAAGTTGCCACCAATTGAGAGTTTATTTTGGTAGCAATGGAAGTCAGACACTAAGCCAAGAAATATTTATATTTATTTTCAGTGAACCGTCCATAAAAGGAGGCAGCAAACGTATTTTTTGATGGCTCTATTTAGCTCTTGTTCACGGATAATAGCCGCTTGCCATCATTTATGACGTATCAGTGCTAGTTGCTTATTCACTGTGAGTTTTGTTATTAATAATTAATAGCTCTGCTGTGGCTCAGTCTGATACGAAATTAACAGGGAAGTAAATAAAAGTATTCTAGCAAACATTCACACAGGAGAAACATCATAAGAATTTGATAAACTGCTTTGCTTGCTGTGGCTATGATGTGTAATGAAGGCAAAGGAGGAAAAAAATATTTTTTTTCCACATAAAATCATTTTTTGTTTCAAATTCCAATTTTGGTCAGGAATTGTCCGATCGGAATCGGTCCAACGCCGTTTGATAGAAAATGTTATAGTCTGTCAGAATATCTCTATACACTTTGGCCTATTTCCCTACTGTTTTCGAAATATTTTTTAAAAAAGGAATATTTTTTAATGTAAATTTTGTTTAAGTAGGGTGATGGAGGAGAGTGGGTGGGTTTTTGTAAACCTAAGGCACACAGTATTTAACTATTTGTTTTAAAGTACACGTGTGCTAATTTCAATCGAAATCAGATAAAACTGTAGTTTTGTATAAAGAATATTTGCAAAAATTAAATGGAGTAAAGGGGGTGAGGGGTTGGGTTTCTGAAAACCAAATGTAGGCAATAATTTTCTATTTGTTTTAATGTATGCATGTGCAGTATCCCATCGAAATCTGATAAAAACTGTGGTTTACTATAAACAACATTGGAAATTATGAGGAGTGCGGATCAAGGGGAAGAGGGATTGGGTTTTTGAAAACCAAATGTTGACAGTATTTTTCTGCTTCGTTTAAAATATACTTGTCCACAATTCCTTGAAATTTGAATAGGCACTGTAGCGCTGTATAAGATGGAAAGAGGGAGAGAGATTGGATTTCTGAAGAAGAAAAAAAAATATATAGACAGTATTCTTTAGTTTGTTTTAAAGTACCGGGTGTTTCAAAAATGATCGGTATATTTGAAAAATCAATAAAAACTAAACGGGCAGCGATAGAAATACACCGTTTGTTGCAATATGCTTGGGACAACAGTTAATTTTCAGGAAGACAAACTTTCTAAATTAGTTACAATGTTCAACAACAAATGGCGCTGCAGGCGATTTGAAAGATATAGAAGTAAACGCAGTCTGTGAGTTCGCCATTCTGTAAGTCGTCTTTCTGCTGTAAGCGTGTGCTGTTCACAGATTACAAGTTTGCTGTGAAAAATGGTGGAAAATATCGTACTTTAGATTTTTCCAGACTGCAGAGCCATCTGTTGTTGAAAATTGTAACTAATTTCGAAAGTTTGTCTGCCTGAAAATTTACTGTTGTCCCAAGCAAATTGCAACAAATGGTGTATTTCTATCGCTGCCCGTTTAGTTTTTATTGATTTTTCAAATATACCGGTGATTTTTTAAACACCCTGTTTGCGAAAAGTCTCTTAGGTATCGCATAAAAACAGTGGGTATGTACAAAGAACATTGACAAAAATTAAGGGGGTGGAATGGGGAAAAGGATTTGTGCTTCTGCAAACCAAATATAGACTAATTTTCTGTTTGCTTTAAAATAAACGTATGCAATGTTCCTTCAAAATTGGATAGAAATTGTAGCTTTGTATAAAGAACATTGACAAGAATTGGGGGGCGGGGGGCGTGGAAAGAGGGAAAGGGGCCATATTTCTGAAAACCAAATGTAGATACTATTTTTATGTTTGTTTAAGGTATACGTGTGCAAATTTCCATCAAATCAGATAAAATATGTTGGTTGGTGCAAAAATTAAGGGGTTTAAAAGGAGATAGGAGGTGGTTTTCTTGATTTTTAAAAACCTCTTTCAAGCCGCTCACCACATGCGAGCACAAACAAAGTGAGGTTGAATTTTTGTATATGTTACGCTCAAAGACCGAAAACGCTAATTGAGCGAAAAAAACGACCGCAACGCCACAACGCTTTGTGGTGTCTTGACAGCCAGTTTCATAACGCGAATAACATGTTGTGGCCGTTTTTTTTTTCCATATTTCCTTCATACACACACTGTAAGTTTCTATTTAATCATCAGAACATATTAATGTTCCGATTGTTTTCGTCGATCTTTTTGCCCGGCCAACTTGCCGTTGGTGAATTTTGTTTTCGACTTCCATTGGAGTGATTCCTGATAATTTGAGGTTTTTCTTGATTTCGGCAATCCATGTGATGGTATCTGATACTGCTTTGCTCCGGTTTTCATTGAGTTGAACTATTTGTCTTTCCCACCTACCTGTCGGGGATCGTTCTCTTGATGTGTCCGCAAAAGTTTGGTCTGCACTTTCTATCACCGTGAATGTCTGTATAGGGGATTCTACGATAACCGTGGCAACGCAATTAGATGATGTATTCTTATTCAACTCAATGAGACAAATCGAAAATAAAGAATATTTTTTTAAAAATATTTTATTTAGTTTTCGAGCTATCGTATGACGTGGTTAGGTTGAAATGTGGCTTGGATCAGAAGCAAAATTTCGTCAAAACCAAATTTGATGTTGGGATCTTATTTAAATCGAAAGTAAAGAATATATATATATACCCCTATATATTCTTTACTTTCGATTTATATATATATATATATATCCCAACATCAAATATATATATCGCTTAGTTCTCGAGAAATCGTATTTCAAAATTTAGGGGGTTAGGTAGAGATTCGACCTGGACCAGAAAAAAAAAAGAATTCGCCAAAGCTGGACATGCTCAATAGGTGTTTTGTTTTCTTCCTAGCGGTTGTAGATTAAAATGCAGTGTGGAGCAGAAGAAAAATGTCACCAAAAGCAGAAGCAACTGATTTTTGACATTCGATATCTCGATAACCAAGCGATATATATCTATATATATATATATATATATATAAAATTATTCTTTATTTTCGATTTGTCTCGTGGAGTAACATAAGATTTCATAATCATATTGCGGAACCATCATTATGATAGTGCTGCCCTGTATATTGCAAGATTTCGTGGTTGCATGAGTCTGTATTGGTTTCCCCCTGAGTTTAGGGCATAACTTAACATGTTCTCTATACCCGTTTTTTTGTTCAAAATCCATCGCCATTAAAAATTAATAATAATAAATTAATGTTTCCGATTCAAAGAAACATTCTGGTTTAATTACTGTATTGTAATGTCTCAGTTTAGTGTGTTTCAAGATGCTTTTCTTTATTGTAGATGTTTTGCGCTTAGCAATAACATGCTTTTTCCATAATTCGACATCTAATTTCATTAACTTTTATTTCCATTCGCCCAAATCATTTCTTCCAGATGTTTGAAGTACGGGAATCGTTTGATTTTGTATTCTGGTTTTTTTTTTTTGGCCCAACATTCCCGCTGTTTCTTTGAAGAATTCGATCTGTTTTTTCAGGCATTTGCGATGCCATGGGTTAAGATTGCTAGGTCGTCTGCACATGCAAGCCAACTATGTTTATTTTCCCCCTGTGTTAATGCAATTGGTTGATTAACTTTTAAGGATCGATTTTTATTTCCGTCATTTTTCTGCTACTTTTTCTAGGATGTAGTTGAATAGTAATAAAGAGAGCCCGTCTCCTTGCCTTTACTCCTGTTTCAATAATGAAGCAATGTCACGTGCTACCGTTGCGTTTAACTGCGATCCAGATTGCATTACACCTTAAACCAGGGGTCGCCAATCTTTTTACCCCATCGACCCCTTGACAGGATATTTGCCTTCTTATCGACCCCCACAAGTATTTAATAAAAACATTAAATCATTTTTGGAATTTCTGATGCTAAGAAATAAGGAAGCTTGCATAACAACTCAACCAAAGAATTTATAAAATCCACCCAAAAACATTAACCGAAAAACGAGATACTTTCCACTATTATTATAATCTTAAATAATAGGAACAAAACTATGGATAGATGGAATAAATTTCGAATAAAGACCTGACAGAACAGATGGTTGTTGTACAGTTTTAACTTGTCACATGTTTCATCATTTACTTCACATGACTTCGCAAAATGACGAGAATTGAGAGGTTGAGCTGTACTTTAATTTATTGACCTGACTTTTAGCAGAACATCCCTATTTTTTACTGTATAGTTTAACTGATCCTCTTTAATATTAATCGACCCCCCTGTATTAATCGACCCCGGGAGATCTCTTATCGACCCCAAGGGGTCGGTATCGACCACTTTGGGGACCCCTACCCTAAACTCTAAGAAATTCATTTTTGGACTATTGGTGAAAAATTGACTGTGAGACCTGGACCTAAAGAAAAAAAAATGTGTTTCATCATTAAATGTAACACCTTTTTCTACAAATTTCACTAGCCACTCTGCAATTAATCCCAGGCCAATAAGCGGCTGGCTCTAATTGTCCACACTTGTGCCTCTTCCCTTTCAACTTGCCTTATCCTCTTGCAATGCGTTCATCATGAGGCATGCCACACTTGTGCCTCTTCCCTTTCAACTTGCCTTATCCTCTTGCAATGCGTTCATCATGAGGCATGCCACACTTGTGCCTCTTCCCTTTCAACTTGCCTTATCCTCTTGGAATACGTTCATTATGAGGCATGCCACACTTGTGCCTCTTCCCTTTCAACTTGCCTTATCCTCTTGGAATACGTTCATTATGAGGCATGCCACACTTGTGCCTCTTCCCTTTCAACTTGCCTTATCCTCTTGGAATACGTTCATCATGAGGCATGCCACACTTGTGCCTCTTCCCTTTCAACTTGCCTTATCCTCTTGGAATACGTTCATTATGAGGCATGCCACACTTGTGCCTCTTCCCTTTCAACTTGCCTTATCCTCTTGGAATACGTTCATCATGAGGCATGCCACACTTGTGCCTCTTCCCTTTCAACTTGCCTTATCCTCTTGGAATACGTTCATTATGAGGCATGCCACACTTGTGCCTCTTCCCTTTCAACTTGCCTTATCCTCTTGGAATACGTTCATTATGAGGCATGCCACACTTGTGCCTCTTCCCTTTCAACTTGCCTTATCCTCTTGCAATGCGTTCATCATGAGGCATGCCACACTTGTGCCTCTTCCCTTTCAACTTGCCTTATCCTCTTGGAATACGTTCATTATGAGGCATGCCACACTTGTGCCTCTTCCCTTTCAACTTGCCTTATCCTCTTGGAATACGTTCATTATGAGGCATGCCACACTTGTGCCTCTTCCCTTTCAACTTGCCTTATCCTCTTGGAATACGTTCATCATGAGGCATGCCACACTTGTGCCTCTTCCCTTTCAACTTGCCTTATCCTCTTGGAATACGTTCATTATGAGGCATGCCACACTTGTGCCTCTTCCCTTTCAACTTGCCTTATCCTCTTGGAATACGTTCATCATGAGGCATGCCACACTTGTGCCTCTTCCCTTTCAACTTGCCTTATCCTCTTGGAATACGTTCATTATGAGGCATGCCACACTTGTGCCTCTTCCCTTTCAACTTGCCTTATCCTCTTGGAATACGTTCATTATGAGGCATGCCACACTTGTGCCTCTTCCCTTTCAACTTGCCTTATCCTCTTGGAATACGTTCATCATGAGGCATGCCACACTTGTGCCTCTTCCCTTTCAACTTGCCTTATCCTCTTGGAATACGTTCATTATGAGGCATGCCACACTTGTGCCTCTTCCCTTTCAACTTGCCTTATCCTCTTGCAATGCGTTCATCATGAGCCATGCCACACTTGTGCCTCTTCCCTTCCAACTTGCCTTATCCTCTTGCAATACGTTCATCATGAGGCATGCCCCTTACTGTTTCGCCGCAGCAATATGGACCATCCAACTTGTTTAGCGAATGTTGCAGTTGCTATTATTGTGTTAGTGAAATCCCGAAAGAAAGAAAAAAAAATAGCGGAGGAAAATGAGGATTAAAGGATTATTTAAAATTCTGAATTGGCAAATTCATTCCAAAGCAGAAAATAGAGAGAAGTAGAGAACCTGTGTACTATAATAGGGAAGTGAGGAGGTTAAAGAGGTTGGTACGAAGAGAACATAACAGAGTTAAGAGACAGCAGGGTAGTAGGGAATATTTGAAACAACTAAACAAGGACTTAATAACAGCAAAGAAATTGGCTAAAGATGGGTTTATGAAGAGCACTGTCAGTGCAGGAGGACAACTGACTGATACATCTAGAAATTTCTAGGGCTATATCAGGAAACTGAGGGGAAGGGAGGGTGTAGAGACACTTATAGATAAGGATGGAGAAGAAGTTACTGACGATTTGAAAAAGGCAGATATTTTAAGTAACTGGTTCAGTGAAAGCATTAGGGACAATGAATCACAAACGGAAGGGTACAATTCGGAGAACGAGCTTAACAATACAATTAGAAATGAAGATACTAAAAAATTTGAAATTCATCGTGAAAAAATCATGAAGGAAATAAGCAATCTAAAAAAAAACATAAGGGGTCTGGTGCCGATAATATTACTACAGATATCTTAAAGATAGCCGGATGTGACATTGTACCTTATCTTGAAATATAATTTAAATTGAGTCTGGATACTTGCTACTTACCATAAAACTGGAAAAGTGCGATAGTAGTACCGGTACATAAAGGAGGGGTGAGAAATAGAGTTGACAATTACAGGCCAATCAGTTTGACATCAGTGGAGGTAAATTAATGGAAAGATTGATATGCAACTACATCAGAAATATATGTGAGGAACGTAAGTGGTTTTCAAGTAGGCGATGAAATGGACAAGGGAGGCCAAATTGATAGTGGAGCACTAGATCTTTCAAAGGCGTTTGACAGAGTAAGCCACAAAATGGTAGTAAATAAGGTAAAAACTATTGGAGTGGATGAGAAAGTGATTTGCTGGGTAGAAGAATCTTTAAAATGCGGTATCAAAGGAAGTGGAAGTAAAAATGGAAGTGCCGCAGGGTAGCGTAATGGGACCATTGCTATTCATTATTCTAATGAATAATTATGTTGATTGTTTACTATCTGAAATTAGATTGTTTGCAGATGACATAATGCTGTATAAAAGGATCAAAACGACAGAGGACTGTTAACATTTGTAGCGTGGTCTGGACAGGATATCTAATTGGGTTGGTAAACATGGGGTGAAGATAAATGAAAAGAAGAGTCAGCTAATTAGATACACAAATAAAAAACAAAAGGTTAATTATGAATAATATAAGGTGGGGAAAGAATTGTTTGCTGAAGACTTGAAATGTAAATATCTTGGCATTACATTTGATAACAAGCTTAACTGGATAGGACACATTGAACAGGTGGTAGGAAAAGGTTTCAAAATTCTGCACTTGTTGGAGAAAGTGATGAGGGGATGTACGAGAGAAGTCAAGGAATTGGGTTACAAAACTTTGGTCAGAACATTTCTCGAATATGGTAGTGTAGTATGGGACCCACATTTTGAGTATCAAATACAAGAGTTGGAGAAGGTGCAAAGAAGGGCTGCTAGATTTGTTTCTGGAAATTATCGCAGAATGCAATCAGTGACGGATATGATAAAGGAGCTGGAATGGGATTCATTGCAAGACAGGAGGAGGATGAGGAGGGTAATGGGAGTGTACAGGGCGTATACTGGTGATGAGGCATGGAAAGATATTGCAGTAGATATGAAAAGTAGTGCATGGAAGGGAAAAGATGACCATGACCACAAGCTGGCACTCGATTTCAGGCACAAGGGTGTGGGAAGATTTTCTTTTTTAGGTAAGGGTGTCAGGGATTGGAATGAGTTACCAAGAGAAATGATACCGAAAACTTTGAAGGAATTTAAAGATAAAATTTGTAGAGGGCAAATGTAGGTAGGTGCAGGATAGGGGGAAGTTGGGTGTGTAGGGAAATTGCCACCGGAGCCTGTGCTCCATTGCAATCAAATAAATTAAATTAAGTCTTCAAGAACTGCAGCTCAATAACAATACACTGTTCAAGAACTTTACGCTAATGTACAAGCAAAATTTTTATATTCCTCTAAAAATGGTTGAATCCGCCATTGCCATACAAGACACCAAATTCAAGACTGGCGATTACAGTGCGTTGTTTGTCAACTAGAGACCCGTTCATGTCACATATCTGAAATGCTGCCTGAAGCTGCGGGAGTCATCGTCTAGGAACTGAAAGACTACATAAAGGTAAGTGAAAAATGAAATGCACACATTCATTTGAAAAATACAGTTAAGTTACTTTATTTAACACTAGAGTGCATGCGCCCTTAAATACTCCTTGAGCGCACGCGCGAGCTACAGGCGTAGCCCATTTATGGGTTAATTAATTTTCACAATCAGACAAAAAATATATAAAACAAAGTAAATAATTACGAAACATCTTTATTTTTATCACAATAACTTATACAATTAACGAAATTTTGTTTCTTAATTATAATTTGTAACATAAATATAAGCTTCTTAAAAATCAGCTATTTTTGGAAGGTTTGAGATCTTTTAGTCTTATTTTTATTTAGAACCGTAATATTTATTATAAAATTGCTTTACAGTTAAGTAATTGAACCAATTTTCAAAGTCGTTGATAATAAATCAATCTGTTGGCATACATTCAGGACAGACGACTGCCTGATGTTCGCTACAAATGCGCCTCATACAGCGTGTCCAGAAAAGGACTCCCTGATATCAAAATTAAATATCTCGAAAACAAAGATCGATAGAGGAATGCAGTAAACGGTATGTTTATCGTGACAGCTGTAAGAAGTGTATACAGCAGTGTGAAATAATAGTTACAAAAGCTGCTAACAGATGGCGCTGTACAGCTCATATCAGCATACATAAGTGAAATAATCGCATGAAAACAATCTTTGCAAACAATCATATCACAATGTTTTCAAAATGTTCACCATTGGCACTACAGAGGTGGCGCAAACGAAGAATGAAATTCGCCATCACATTTCGTAGTGTCTCGACCGAAATGGATTCACATGCCGCAGAGATCAGCTCGTCCAGCGTGGCGGGATGCTTCGGGTAGACCATGTCTTTCACTGTCACAGGGAGTCACATCCGGCGAATATGGAGGCCAATCCATGCCTGCACCAGTAAATTCGGGATATCCCAAAGCAAAGACTCGATTCCCGAAGTATTCCTCAAACTGCTGTATTCACTTCTTACAGCTGTCACGATAAACATACCGTTTACTGCATTCCTCTATCGATCTTTGTTTTCGAGATATTTAATTTTGAAATCAGGGAGTCCTTTTCTGGACACCATGTACGTTGGCTGCATTGCATTGCTTGCACGTGCTGCGGTCCTGAGGCCTACTGCAGAAAGAACATCGACCAACTCACCCCCGAATAGCCATGTTGTTCTGCCAGTCCTAGAAGTAGTTTGCCTTTCAGTTTTAGTATATTTTGTTGGGATATACGACGCTCTACAGAAGGTCTTGCAAGATCGAATCCGACTTCTTGAAGATATTGACGACGGATCACTTTCATATCAGGGTTGTTCATCTGATATACACTCCTGGAAATTGAAATAAGAACACCGTGAATTCATTGTCCCAGGAATGGGAAACTTTATATACACATTCCTGGGGCCAGGTACAACACATGATCACACAGACAGAACCATAGGCACATAGACACAGGCAACAGAGCATGCACAATGTCGGCACTAGTACCGTGTATATCCTCCTTTCGCAGCAATGCAGGCTGCAATTCTCCCATGGAGACGATCGTAGAGGTGCTGGATGTAGTCCTGTGGAACGGCATGCCAAGCCATTTCCACCAGGCGCCTCAGCTGGACCAGCGTTCGTGCTGGACGTGCAGACCGCGTGAGACGACGTTTCATCCAGTCCCAAACATGTTCAATGGCGGACAGATCCGGAGATCTCGCTAGCCAGGGTAGTTGACTTACACCTTCTAGAGCACGTTGGCTGGCACGGGATACATGTGGACGTGCAATGTCCTGTTTTAACAGCATGTTCCCTTGCCGGTCTAGGAATGGTAGAACGATGGGTTCGATGACGGTTTGAATGTACCGTGCACTGTTCAGTGTCCCCTCGACGATCACCAGAGGTGTACGGCCAGTGTAGGAGATCGCTCCCCACACCATGATGCCGGGTGTTGGCCCTGTGTGCCTCGGTCGTATGCAGTCCTGATTGTGGCGCTCACCTGCACGGCGCCAATCACGCATACGACCATCATTGGCACCAAGGCAGAAGCGACTCTCATCACTGAAGACGACACGTCTCCATTCGTCCATCCATACACGCCTGTCGCGACACCACTGGAGGCGTGAGCGGAAGACGACCTAATGGTGCGCGGGACCGTAGCCCAGCTTCATGGAGACGGTTGCGAATGGTCCTCTCTGATACCCCAGGAGCAACAGTGTCCCTAATTTGCCGGGAAGTGGCGGTGCGGTCCCCTACGGCACTGCGGAGGATGCGACGGTCTTGGCGTGCGTCCGTGCGTCGCTGCTGTCCAGACCCAGGTCGACGGGCACGTGCACCTTCCGCCGACCACTGGCGACAACATCGATGTACTGTGGAGACCTCGCGCCCCACATGTTGAGCAATTCGGCGGTACGTCCACCCGGCCTCCCACTATACGCCCTCGCTCGAAGTCCGTCAACTGCACATACGGTTCACGTACACGCTGTCGCGGCATGCTATCAGTGTTAAAGACTGAGATGGAGCTCCGTATGCCACGGCAAACTGGCTGACACTGATTGCGGCGGTGCCCAACCGCTGCGAAGCTAGCGCCCTTCGACGGCCAACACTGCTGTTCCTGGTGTGTCCGCTGTGCCGTGCGTTTGATCATTGCTTGTAGAGCCCTCTCGTAGTGTCCGGAGCAAGTATAGTGGGTCTTACACACCGGCGTCAATGTGTTCTTATTTCAATTTCCAGGACCGTTTTTTCCCGCCATATTTACAAAATTGTAAAACATCATTAGAGGCCATCGACGACTGTTCCGGGTAACGTCGTATTGTTTACACATTTATCAAAAACATCGACGCCGTTTTTTGTGTTATAAAGTGCTATGATATCTGATTTTCGAGCATCACCAGTTGAATAATCAATTTTGGCATGATTGTGGAGGATCGACAACATCAGAAATACCTTACTTCGTTTTGTCATCCTCCAGCAACCATTTTAGCATTTGGGCATCGTTCACATTACCCGCCAACTAAAACTGACTAAAACATAATAAAGTTACACGAAAAATCTATAAACACAAACAACACTCATAAAAACCAGTTATAGACTTTACTTTGTATAGTATTACTACAGAAAATATTATATTTACCTCAATTTTGTCACTTGTATATTAAATAATTAACTTCCTCCAACGCTCGCGCGGGCTACAGGTGTAGCCCATCAACTTCGAGGGCGATTTATGCAGATGTCCGTGCGCCGGGGGATATGGCACGCTACTGGCGGGGGCGGGGGATAGTACTGGAGGAATACACTGGACCCAGTTTAAAAAATATACGACAATATTACACGTTGGGCTACATATGTAGCCCGCGCGTGCGCTCTAGTGTTAAAGAAAGTATACTCGACCATTACGTGACATTATTTCGCCCCACTTCGAAAAATTCCCCGAAGACACTCTTTGAATGATTACCAAATGTGAAATGAATTCATAGGATATTTTAAGGTAGTATATACCGTGGCAAGGAAGGAAATTTCACTTCAGTGAGAATGATACAACATACACATTTTCAGATCGAGAAGTATCTGGAAAATGTAGCAGAGTATAGCATAATGTTAATAAATTTACTTTCTAGAAACCTGCAAATTAACTACCGGTGTATATCCATTATATTGCGATGATTTGTTCCTGATCCCAGAAATGGTACACAGCAATAAGTAAACCAATACTATAAGGCATTAATTGCGTGAATTAGTTGTTCGTTTTATAAGCCTCTTGGTATTGTACCACGTACACCAAATTTGAATCTTCATTTGAAATCATAAAATATTTTGCGGATTTCGCAGCCAACACGACGAAATTTGCGCGCGTAAATTCTCGAAGTTATTTACATTTTATAACATATACTACTGTAGAAAACATTCCCTTCCAGTGAAAAATTTGAAATTCTTAAATAGATGACAGGCTGCTACTGTACAAATGACTTCTGTTTATTCAAAATGTTCGCTAATACTTTGTCATACACACGTAAATGCTTTACTGCAACAAATGTTGTTTATCGTTACTGAATAATATGTACTTATTTATTTAAATGTCTACTTATCCTGACAAGAAATGATACATAGCGCTCTTTAAAACTGTCTATTGATATACTAAATACATTATGAAACTTGAACCAGATTAAATATTGACTGCACTGCATACGGAATATTACGCGCCCTACACCAAAGATTTGTACAAGAAGCTCGGAAAAAAAAAACATTTTTTTTTTTTTTTTTTTTTTTTTTTTTTTTGTAACTGCTTTACGTCACTTTTTAACATCGAGGTTTTTAGCGACGGGAAAGGATGGGGGGCAAGGATGGGGGGCAAGGATGGGGGGCAAGGATGGGGGGCAAGGATGGGGGCAAGGAATGGGAAGGAATTCGGCCATGGCCTTTTGAAGGAAGCATCCCGGCATTTGCCTGGAGTGATTTGGGGAAACCATGGAAAACCCAAATCTGGATGCCCGGACGGGGATTCGAACCGCCGTCCTCCCGAATGCGAGGCGAGAACGCTAACCGTTACACCGCCCCGCTCGGTTTAAAAAAAAAAAATCAAAAAAAAATCAATCTTTCAAAATTCTACATAAAAATCTATGAATGCTAAATATTTATTAAAATAAGCTTTAATTAATTTTAAATGATGTGGAAATTACGAAACACTGATCATACGTAGGCCACTGGGACTTAAGTTTTTATTATTATTATTATTATTAACGTCTCTTCTGCTGCACTTAAGAAAAGAATGATCTCAGGCTGTTGAGTTTCTTTTTCACAGCAGTTACATCCATCGGATATTTTCCCCGTAGGACCTTTAGGTCGTCTGTCTTCTTGATTTGTTGGTATAGTCTTTATTTTTGGAGTTCCATAACACCGGGTACGAACCATGGAGCAAAGAAAAGAGTGGTAGAGAGAAGTGGGGTGCGGAGGTCGCCATATTGGATTTCCCTAGAAACGTGGAATACAAGGAGCATTCCGAAAGTACTGCAATTATTTTTAATTTTTTTTTCAAGTAATCTATTGAACAGATTTGCACAAACACTGAAAATTCAAAGTACTGTCCTTGGGCTACACATTTTTTCCGCGACCCTGCCATGACCAGTACGCGCCCTGGAAGGCGTCTTTGGGAGGACTTCATCACGGCTGATTGGATCTCTTCTCTCTTCTATGGATGAAAAATGGGTTCCTTCCAGGGCTGCCTTGATCCGAGGGAACAAAAAGTAGTCTGCTGGGGCGACATCAGGGATATGTGGCGGGTGAGGCAGGGTTGGTACCTGGTGTTTGGTTAGGATCTCGCGGACTCGTACCGCGTTGTGGCAAGGCGCGTTGTCGTGATGGAGTTGCCAGACGGCGGAGATGTCCTGATGTCTTTCCAGCACATCCCCGTAGTAGGCAGCGTTAACTGTCTGCCATTAAGGAACAAACTACTTATGGACCACTCCTTTGCTGTCGAAAAAGACAATGAGCATTGTTTTCATTTTTGATTTGCTCATTCTTGCCTTTTTGAGCTCGGGGGACTGGTTGGTATGCCACTCACAGCTTTGGCGTTTTGTTTCTGGGTCGTATTCAAAAACCCAGGTTTCATCACCAAATAATGAGATTCAATTTCAACATGTTGCAAAATTTGAAATCATCGATTCCATGTTTTCTTGACATGGTCAGCGGGCAGAGGTTCACCATGACTGATGTCCTGCCGCTTCCACAGCTTGGAGATCACTGATACTGGTTCCGCGCCAAAGCTTAGCGTCCCCCCCCCCCACCTACTCCAAGTGGTTCGATTCCACTCCGATCAATGGGAGCGGCGCGGGAATTTCAATTGCATTACTTTCGGGATGCACCCGTTGTAGCGAAGGGCCCTGTTCCACCTATCATGGCACGCTACCGTAGGAACTACTGCACCTTGCTGGTCCAACTTCAAAGCCTCACCGTGCTGCCTCTGTTTGCTTGGCCAGAATACCAAGGCATCAAGATTCTCCTGTCCTGTCCAGACGACTTTGAGGCAGTTACCCGATTTCTTCAAGAAGGATCGATTGATCACGGCTACATGTTGCCCGACCATGTAAAGCACATAAAAGACGTTCCTATGAAGAAGACAGCAGCAAGACCGCCTGCCAGGCTGGTCCAATGTTTCAAGTGCCAAAGTTTTGGGCACTACGCCAGCGACTGCACCAATCAAGTTAGGTGTGTGCGCTGTGGAGGTTGTCACCACCTTGCTGACTGTATGCAGCGTCGCGAGGAAGCAATCTGCTGTAACTGCGGGGCTAAACACGCTGCTTCTTACCGAGGATGCAGTTCGTGGAAGCAGGAACGTCGCAAGAAGCTAACACATCTGCGAAGTGGGCTGCCTAAGCAGACTGCAACGAGTCTTCAGCAAAACAGCGCTACCTCACCGTCCATTCGACCCCAGACCGCGGCCAGTAACATTGATCGGCTCAGAAGCAAGAACAAGAAGGGGGAGCGCCTAGCACAAAACCATGACAAACCGAAGAGTTGAAGTAGAGAACTAGGCAGCTGCTGCTGTGCTCACACCTGTGCCCAACAGGTCGTCGACTGTCGGGAAGACAAGCTCGAGAAACTAATTGTCCTCCTAACGAAACTCGTCCACCATCTGTCAACAAAAGACACAGCCCCGGCAGCTACTTAGTATCTGCCGATCATTTCATGAAGACATACCGCAACATCAAGGTTAATCAAGATTAATTCCAACCAAAAAGAAACACCAAATAAGAAGAAATACACAATCAACTGATTTAGGACAAAAACTTCTTCGTATACTGCCAATGAATAAATGGCAGTGAATGGCACTCGTCGGTCCCTGTATGTACAAACACCTCAAGGGGATGATACGATAATCATGGCAATTTGATGATGGATTATTATGTAACTCTACAAAACAAATCAAAAAAGAATAATAATTTTTTATTTATTTATATATCCTGCTTAGTTCTCGAGATATACTGTCTCAAAAGTGAGGTGTTTTGGGTTGAAATTCAGAAGAAAACTTTCCCCAATGTCAGATTTGGTGACAGATTCTTATGTAAAACGACGAGGCAAATCGAAAGTGAAGAATAGTTTTTTTCGATATCTTACTTAGTTCTCGAGATATTGTGTCTCCAAATTGAGATGTTTAGGTTCGAATGCAGCCTGGACCAAAAAATAATTTTCTCAAAGCCACTAGGCATGCAGAGTGGGTGTTTTATTTTTTTTATCACCTCTTGTGGTTAGGTTGAAACGAGGCCTGGAGCAGAATAAAAATGTCGCCCAAAGCGAGAAGCAACTATATGTATAACTAATTTTTGATAGTCGATATACCGATAACTAATGGAGAAATTATTGATTTTCGATTAGTCTCATCGATTTACATGAGAATCAATAATCAAATTGCATCGCCACGGTTATGATAGCGCTGTCCTCCTCAATACTAAATTCATTGCAAACTACAGATTTTCAACAATAGTTTGCAAAGAGGCTAGCCTATTACGTGCAACGTAGCAAGATATGCTGATTGTCTACACTACACCATGAAATATTTGAGAACAACGTCACCCTATTGAGAGCAATGAATAAATCTATAATAATAGGCCCTACTCTTGCAGATCTTATTAAACACTTCAAGAACAATAATAACAATGAGACTAACTTATGAAACGCTATTCCACGTTGTTTCCTATTTAGTCTGTTTGTGCAACCATATGCAACACAAGCTGGCAAAAGCGCCATGGCCGAATTCCTCCCCGTTCCTTGTCCTCAGTCCCATCCAGCCTCTAATGATTTCGACGTCGCACAGTGGGGCGAAATCTCAAAAAGCTGGCCAAAAGTCGAAAAATAAAATTTTTATTTGGGGAATTTTAAGTATACAGCTGGGTAGACTGACTCCCAAAGTGTCTAACTTCATGGTTAGAATAGGTCCGAGGCTTGACGCAGACGCTGTACATCATTTGAAAGGTGACCGTTGAGCGAGCAACTATTGCGAAATACAGAGGAAGAAAATCAACCATTACTTTGAACTGGTGGAAAAGTTTTCGGTTTTGAGCAATTTTCATCATTCAAAATGGACAGATATCGTGATGGTGAGTACAATGTTTACATGTATTACAAATACATAAAAAAACATTTTAAAGTTACTTATTTAATGAATAATTTTTAAACAAATTTGAACACTTAATTTGTATTTTTCTTTTTAAAAAATGAAAACAACTATGAGTTCCACAGAGTCCCACAACGAACCTTATTTTAACTTCATTCTCTACTATTTATCTATTGAAATCTAAAAAAAAAAAATTCTGCTATTAACTGCTATTCCACAATTTGTGCAGCTTAATTTATCTGCAGTTTACCGGTATTTGTTTCTGGTCTTTTTCAATTTCATGTGTAAATTGTAAGTTATTGTCATAGCTATTACTAATATTTAAAGTATAATCAATTTTGTTTTTTGGTATTATTATAAAACTATCATCTACATATCTGAAATAACACATCATTTCAAAATCTAGCAGTTTAAAACATTGTTCTTCAAAACTTGCATAACTAAGTCCACTAGAGTTGGATACACCTTTAAGTGTGCGAAATATTTGGTTATAACTTAGTCTGTTATTAACGAAATTAACTTAATTAATACGATATACTGAAGAATACCAGACGAAATTAACTTCCTCTTTTTAAATAATCTTTAAAAATACCTGCATGTATGGGGTTACTTTTAAATAGATTTTATGGGATATAAAAGGCTTAATACAAGTTATATTTTATTGCTCCAGAATCTGCTGGTCCAACCAACGATAAAGTTGGCTTCATACGAAAGGAAATAGGAATGTATAGTACACCACATTTTTATCCACAAAAATTTATAATTCAAACATTTTTCAATTTTTGAAACCTATTTAAATTCTAACCCTTTTTATTTTAATCTGCCATATTGAATCCGCCATTTGTTCTTTTTTTTTCATTGTTAACATTGGAATAGATATCAGCGAGCTTATTAAACCCTGTATAGAAATTTGGATGACAATTGAAACATTTTTAGACCATTTTTAATTTTTAATCCGCCATATTGGATCCTCTAAATATTTTTTTTTTTTTTTGCAATTTTGACATTGGAATCGTAATCAGCGTGCTCAAAACAGATTTTGTACAAAGTTTCATTAAACTTGGATAACGTTTTCATATTTTGACCACCTTTTTGAGATTTCGCCCCACTCTGCGTCGACGAGGCGTAAAGCCATAAAAAAAACGACAAAGCCGTCAAAACTTTGAAATATTAGAAAATGAAATGTTCACAGTAGCAAACGCAGTGCAAACAGTGTAATGTTTTGAGAAATCTGTTATGGCCGCCGCGCATGCGCAGTAGGAGCCGACTGTATCCAGGAGGCTAAGCGGTATTTAGCCTCCACTCTTTTCCTTCCTCCATGGCAGAAACTAGGGGGATATCCGCATCCACAAGTGCGAAACTTTCGCGTGAAATCCTACATCCGCTTTCGCATCCGCAATTTTTAACGCGGATGTTGTGTTTACATTGCAATATATATATATATTATTCTTTTCTCTTTAAGCGAGATTCTGCCCATCGTCTCTTAGCTAACACAACAATGTGGCTGTTTTTTTTTCCTGACGATTTTGTAATAAAAATAACAAAGAACTAAATGATGTTATTACCTAAGTGACGAATTTACGTTTGAACTTGCATGTAAAGTAAAGCGGCCTATTCACGGTCCAACTTACAGGAGATCCGTGTAGAACTACAATAGGATGCGCTCACCCATTCACGCTACTAGAAGGGGTCCAACAAAATGTTCCAAGTAATCCTTTCCACTCGTACTTTCTCGCGGCACACTCTCTGTCTTTATCGCACACTCGTAGCATGTTTCTTCCAATAGCTTCGTCCAATATCTATAGCTTGTTGGACAGCAAAGATCCAATTTGGTTGCTTGGAGTGGAACAACATCAAACACGTCCTACATGTAGTCCTATAATACGAGGGTTGTTTTTTAAGTAAGGGCCGTTTTTATTTTAAAAAAAAGATACAAATACTTTTGTAAAAAAACTTTTATTTTCTGATTCTACACACTTTTACCTATTTTTCTACATAGTTTCCTTGTTTATTTAAGCACTTGTCATACCGTACAACTAAGTTTTTAACTCCCTCTTCAAAGAATTCGGCCGCCTCCTCCCACAGCCAAGAGTTCACGGCCGCTTTCACTGCATCGTCGTCATTGAAGCGCTGCCCGCCAAGATGGTGTTTCGGGTACCGGAAAAGGTGAAAATCGCTAGGAGCAAGGTCGGGGCTGTATGGTGGATGGTCCAAAACGTCCCAGCCAAAAGAATCAATCAAATCCCGAGTCTTTTGAGAGGTGTGAGGCCTAGCGTTATCGTGCAGGAGCAAAACTCCTTTTGTCAGCATGCCGCCCGCGCCTTTTGTTTTGAATTGCTGTGCGGAGCTTCTTTAGAGTTGCACAGTAGGCATCTGAGTTGATTGTCGTTCCTCGTGGCATAAAGTCCACTAGCAAAACACCGCGCCGGTCCCAGAACACAGTTGCCATAATCTTGCGCTTTGACAGCGTCTGTTTGGCTTTGACCTTGACGGGTGAGGTTGTGTGTCGCCATTCCATCAATTTTCGCTTGCTTTCTGGAGTGATATGGGATACCCATGTTTCATCTCCAGTGATAATTTGACTCAACATGTCATCCCCTTCTTCCTCGTAACGAATCAAAAAGTCCAATGAAGTGGAAAATCTCTTCCCTTTGTGGTCCTCTGTGAGGAGTGTGGGTACCCACCGAGAACACAGTTTCTTAAACTTTAGGTTTTCAGACACAATTTTGTACAAAACCGATCTTGACACTTGTGGATATTCCAGAGAAAGAGTGGAAATTGTGAATCTTCTGTCCTCGCGAATCTTTGTTTCGACTGCAGCCACCAAATCATCAGTGATCACAGAGGGCCGGCCTGAGCGTTCTTCGTCATGGACGTTTTGACGGCCATTTTTAAACTCTCTAACCCATTGACGCACTTTACCTTCACTCATTGCATTCAAGCCATAAACTTCTGTTAACTGACGATGAATTTCTGCAGCTGATAGGCTTCTCGCGGTCAAAAAACGTATCACTGACCGTATCTCACACGCGGCGGGCGATTCAATAATCGTAAACATTATAAAGTAGCACAGCGATGCGTACACGTCAGCTACAGAGCTGCAACTGGCATCAGTGTGAACGGGAAGGATGCCGGCAAGTGGCGCGGCGGATTGTTGCGGCGTCCGCGCGAACTACGGGACTATACGCGCGAACGGCCCTTACTTAAAAAACAACCCTCGTACCTTTCACGGCCTATCAAGAGTTCTTTATGGAAAATCGGATCATCGTAGGTCCTACAAGTTGTACTGTGAATATACCACCAGAGCGGAGGGAAGGCGGGTGGCAAACACCAAGCGTGGTGTTGTAACGGTTAACGTTCTGGCCTCGCATTCGGGAGGACACGAGCTCGAATCCCTGTCCGGGCATCCAGATTTGGGTTTTCTATGGTTTCCCAAATCACTCCAAGCGAATGGAGAATGCTTCCTATAAAAGTCCATGGCTGAATTCCGTTCCGAGCCCCCATCCTTTCTCGCGTCTAATGCCCTCGACGTCGACGAGGCGTGTAGTCATAAGGGGCCATCCATAAATTACGTCACAACTTGAGGGGGGGAGGGAGGGGGCCAACAAAGTGTGACAAGGGGGGGGGGGGACGTGTCATGAACTTTGTGACGTCACATGCATAATTTGTATCACTTTTCGGCTCGTGGCGGAAGATGATGATGATGTTGACACATCGAATGTTCCCAACACTATCGAAATCAAGAATGAAATGACTATTATGCCAATAATAAACAGTATCAAGGAATAGGGTCAAAATCCATATACATATGGCGACATAATTTTTTTTTTAATTTAATTTTTAATTGCAATGGAGCACAGGCTCCGGTGGCAATTTCCCTACACACCCATCTTCCCCCTATCCTGCACCTACCTACATTTGCCCTCTACAAATATTATCTTTAAATTCTTTCAAAGTTTTCGGTAAATTATTCATCATTTCTCTTGGTAACTCATTCCAATCCCTGACACCCTTACCTAAAAAAGAGAATCTTCCTACACCCTTGTGCCTGAAATCGAGTGCCAGCTTGTGGTCATGGTCATCTTTTCCCTTCCATGCACTACTTTTCATACCTATTGCAATATCTTTCCATGCCTCTGTATCATTAATTCGATTTTTTATGTTTTTTTTTATATTTTCTTAAATGTTTGATTTATTGTTGATATGATTTTTTTAACTAGAAATACATAAATCATTTTGGAAGTGCTGTTTTAATTTATAAATTTAAAATTGCAAAATATCTGACGTCACACCAGCGGAGGGGTCCCACAAAGGTGTCAACCTGTGACATGGGGGGAGGGAGGGGTCCAAAAATCATGAAATTCGTGTGACGTAATTTGTGGATGGCCCCGAAGTTAAGGGGGGGGGGGAAAGCTAGCACGGAAATGTGTGGTGGCGTGGCCTTGTGCTTGACGCCTGAATTATTCGCACCACTCCGCAAAGTTCATGTGACTAAAGAGCGCTAATGATCCCGTCGTCGAGGCGCCCTAAAACCCAAATAACAACAACAACAACATCATGTGACTAAGATTGGTTTTTTAGGCGTGAGCATCATTATGTAAATAATTCAATTCACTTGTGAAATCATCCCCGTTTTTTGTTGTTAAAACATGAGGCAAAAAATAATTCAATATGGCAGTATTTCATGGAAATAGACTTTACTTATGGAAAAAGATAAAATTTGGCATAAAATATATATTTACTTTGATTTTAAACTTATTTGTTTAAAATCTAAATAATTATATATTTATTTTTCCACCTCCGCATCCGCTTCCGGATATCAAGCACTGAATATCCGTAAAGATGATTTCCATTACAACCCCAGTACAAACAGTGATCTGCGATAAAAAATTTTTTTTTTTAAATGGCATTCGGCTACTGCGCCATACAGCCAGCTCAATGGGTTTTGTTGCTATCAAGTATTGACACAAGGACACTACAACACGGACAAGACATTCACAGACACAACACTAAACACCCATGCCCTCGGCCGGACTCGAACCGGCGACCTTCGGTACGCGGAATCTTCGATAATTGAAAGTGTTTCCTCGTTGGAGAGCGACTTATTGCCTCCTGGTTTGTTGAACGTACTGAGGATCTCGGCCATGCCCCTGATGCATGCCTTCCGTTCCTCTCGTGCATCATGCCGCATGCCTCCGACGATCAATTGTTGAACAAGTGTGAACACAGCCAAACGACCCAAACAATCGCATGCGGCCATTACCGTCGAATATGTCCGCGCTCCGCGTCCAGGATCAGAACCATGGGTGCCAACTTAGGGGTTTTCCCCCTAAATTTAGGGGGTGTACACGCGTGATGGGATTTTTTAGGGGCTTTATAATTTTAGGGGTATTTTTTTTAGATACTTTATGAGTTCTTGTATTTATTTGGTGAATACTTAAATAGCGACATAAAATCCTCGTTACTAAGAATACGGACTTCTCTATGACTGAATATATTTTTATGATCACAAAATAAAATATTTGTTTTTGAAAAAAAAAAAAGCATATTCCTAGATTCAGCGTTTAATGTTTTTACCAGAGACATATAATTGTTTTAGTTCCCTATGGAACGACTTTGATTGTTGCGGCAACAACCAACGTGCAACAATGTAGCCGTTATTGTTTAGATATTTCTGGTCGAATTAACTGTGCTGTTGTGTGTATCCTGTAGTGTGTCGACAAACAATTTGTTAATCATTTCTAAGAAATTAAAGAAATACAGTCAAAAGTATACAAATACGTGGGAAACAAATCCAGATTTAAAAGGTAATGTAGTTTCGTTACGTTTTTATAATTTGTTTTCATTATGAATCTGGTAACATTATACAATGTTATATTTACTATTTGTCGTCTTTTTCCACATAATGTTTGGCGCCATTGAATTACAGCTGTAACTGTTCTTCGATGAAATTAATAAGCAGTATTCTATTTTAAATACCTACCCTACAAATGGTGTTTCTAGGTCAGGCTTGTTAAAAATCAGGACGGAAGGTAAAAAGGAAAAAAAAAATCAGGGATCAGGGTTACAGATCGGGACAGTAAAAAAAACAACATTTTTTCTATACATAAATTGCGTTTATTTAGATAAATTGGGCAGGACAGGGGTAGCACATGATAGGAACTTACGAAGCTTTGTACTAAACATAATGATCTCAAAAACTCTGTACAATCATAACAAAACGAAATGGTGTTAGTAATATTGAATAATTTATAAATAAAAAATATTACTAATCAAACTATAGTATTTATTCTTTTAGGGGGTTTTCCACTTAATTTTGGTGATTTTAGGGGTTTTGACATAAGTTTTAGGGGTAATAAAAATTTTGAGTTGGCAACCCTGATCAGAACTGGGGGGGGGGAGAGCATCATCAGAATTAGTGGCGGGCAATTCATATTTTTTTTCGAGAAAGGGGGGTGGGGGACTGAATTATGACGATTTCTTGCAAAATAAAACTCAAACCTATTTAGGAAACTATTTTCATTATTGATTAACATAATAATGCGAGGGCCTACTATGCAGTTAATCAAGATCGTAACTCAGTTACAGTTTTTTATGTAAACATTAATCTTTTCGGATTCTCAGAAAAATTGTCAATAACTTTATTTGTCAATATCTCACGGTGCTCTTTCACGAAATTTCGACGCACACTTATCGGGCATAATCCAGTCAATCTTTCCTCTCACAAAGTGCTCCTGAGCCAGTTCTTCACTCGTCCAAGTGTACTGAAGGCAACTTGATTTTTCTTTGCCCCTAGCTGGATACGCTCATGCTACTTCTGCTGCTTCGTTTACACATGCTTCAGCCCAAATAGGCAAATATATTTTTCGGCCAGATGTCCGCTTTCCGTTGCTACCAAAATATAATCGCAATTCAGTGCTACTTCTCCTTAGGTGTATCAGTAATGTTATTAATTCAGCCGTAGGCCTACTAGTTAACATAGATAATACGATCTAACATGTAATTGTTAAAGAATTGATCAAAAACTGCAATCAATATTGTTTTGGCACATTTATATTTAGTAGAGAATCTCAAGAAATGAGCTCCTATAGTCTTAAACAACTTGACTATATCACGGAAAAGTCTGAGGAAAAAAAAAAAATCAGAAAGCTTGGACTTGCCGAGGACTTTGAAATGCTTAGAAATTGCAACACTATTCAATTATATAAAATTTTATGACAACCACTGTGCAATCAATGTTTCGTGTGTACGACGTTTTGAATAATTTACATTTCAATTTGTACAAAGGATCGCAAAAAAGACAACATCCATTATTTTCAGTTGAAGGAATGTATTCAATTACTACATACAAATGCTGAACAATTTATGCAACACAGAGACAATTTTTTAATAATAATAAATTCGTAAAGTGAAAACTATGTGTAGTGTTAAAATTACACCCAAACAAATTAAGATTTTAAAAAAAATTATTTAATTCTGAAACTAGGTGTGTAAGGATGCATATGTTCCATCTAAATTAAATTAACAAAAAGTTTTTTTTTTTTTTTTTTTGTCATCAGTCACTCGACTGGTTTGATGCAATCCTCCATCCCTTCCTATCCTGTGCTAACCTCTTCATCTCTACATACCCCTTACAACCCACGTCCTCAATTATCTGCTTCATATATTCTAATCTCTGTCTTCCTGTACAGTTCTGTTCCCTCCACTAACAAATTAACCAATCCAGCATGTCTCAAAATATGACCTACCAGCCTGTCTCTTCTTTCTGTGTGCTTCTTCCACAAACTTCTTTCCTCACCCATCATTTCCAAAACTCATTCACTTCATTTGTCTGTCCACTTAATTTTCAGCATTCTTCTGTAGCACCACATTTCAAATGCTTCAATTTTCTTTCTTTCTGGAATTCCTAAATTTCATGCTTCACTACCATAAAGTGCTGTGCTCCATACACAGAGTTTTAAAAAGTTCTTTTTAATTCCTAGAACAATATTTGAAACTAAAAGGTTTCTCTTTTTCATGAAGGCTCTTTTTGCTAGTGCTATTCTGCTTTTTACATCATTCCTGCTTCGGCCGTCGGTTGTAATTTTGCTTCCCAAGTAACAGAACTCACTTACTTCTCCTATTGTAACTGATCCTATTTTTATATTTAATCTACTAGTATTGGTATCATTTCTGCTACATTTCATCACTATTGTCTTGCTTTGATTTATATTTGTCCATAATCTTCCTTCAGTACTTTGTTCATTGCATTCAGCAATTTCTAAATATCTTTTGCCTGTTCTGCTAACAAGACAATGCCATGAGCAAATCGTAGGGTACTGATTTTTTCTCCTTATGCTACATGAAAATTTTTCTTTTATTTCCCAACAAATAGTCATAATTTAATTTAATTACACTGCAATGGAACATACACTCCAGTCGCAAATTCCTACACACCTATTTCCCCCCTTTCCACCTACTTTTGCCCTTTACAAATTTCAACTTAACATTTTTGCCTTTTTTGGTAAATTATTCATCCTCCCTTTTGGCAACTTATTCCAACCCCTGACCCCCTTACCTACAAAAGAAAATCTTCCCCCTTGTCAGCTTGTGGTCATGGTCATCTTTTCCCTTCTATGCCACCTCTCCAAATTCTTCCACCAAAACCTCTCCAAAGATGGCAATGATTGTAAATTAACACATGAGTACAGTTACTTGGAGAGTCTTAAATTATTTGCTTTTACTACCATAATGACTCGTGCACTGAATGTTGCATTTCATGCAATATTCAGAATAATAAGAAAAGTTTTTAGTTGAGTTCGGATCTTTATGAGAAGTCATATTTTTTCCTGCCTTCTTTTTGAGCTGAAATACTGAATTAAACACTGATTCAACGTTTCTGATTGTATTTAAATGTATTTTATATAGCATATAAAACTATATTCAGAACATTTTCCCAGTTTTGGTCATATTTTGATAACATTTATGGTCATATTGTCACATTTTGAGGAAAAATCTGGTAGTGTTTTAATAGTACCGTGAATTCACTAGATATAGATGAGAAGAAATTAAGATAATTATTCACAGAACTATACAGGTGGTGGAGAAAAACAAAACTAATTTTCACTGTGGTCAGAATTCACGAGTCTCAAGAATTAAAGTTATGCATTATTGTAAACGTAATGTTCCGCCCGCCTTTTAATCTCAGCAGCATGCCTGTGTCGATCCGCGTCAATCAATATCTCAATGAAATATCCTCAGTCATCGTGGATCAGTGAGAAGAACTACCACCATGCCGGAAATAAAATTTTCTGAAAGTGCGAAGTTACGTAAGGGAATTTGGAGAGGAGTATTTTAGTACAGATGAAAGAATTCTAATCTGTAAATTATCTACAATTAAAGTGACTTCAACAAAACGATTTAAAATTTAATTTTCCAATGGTGCAGCGAGTGCATGGAAGCAAATTATGCTGTCAACTTGAAAGGGAGACTACTAGGTAAAATAAATGAAATGAAGTCTTCACGTGTGTACCGCCGGATAGTGTTTTGAAAACACGATATTTCGACGACTAGCTCCGTCGTCTTCATCAGGTGTCGAGACATCTGCACAGGTCGGCTGACTGTCAGATACTGAGACAGCGACAGCCCCCCCCCCCCCCCCCCACACACACAGCGCAGCACAGCGTCATCTGGATGGCTTACGCCATATTGTTGTTGCAGTACCAGGGTAACCCCTATGACTGCTGTCTACTTTGCTTTTTTGGAAGTGTCTTTTGGTCAAATCGTCAGTTGAGCCGTCGTGGGCTGGTCTTGGCGACGCGGTCCGGCCCGCTTGTGGAGCCTGGGCGCTGTCGTCGGTCGGTCGCTGCGGGGTGTCTTGCTGGAGCTGGTCTCCTGCTGGGCTTTCCTGGGCCCCATGGCAGCTTTTGGGCGATACTGTGCCCTGAGCTGCTTCTTCTTTTCACAGCCAGAGAAGCAGGCTGCATGATTTAGTCCGCAGTTGCAGCAGACAGCCTCTTCCCTGGCTATGGTACATTCGGCGGCACGATGGTCAGCCCCACATCTGGTGCATCTGCGCCGGTTTTTGCACTCCTTTGCCTCGTGACCATGGAGCTGGCAGTTAAAACACTGCCGGAGTTCGGGCGGGGAAGGCCTCTTCTTGGCAGCCTTCTTAGCCCTCTCTCTCGGCAGTGCTGAGACGGTCACAGGCGACGGCTGGCTCGGCGGGATGGGCTGCACCATGTCGCAGCCGATGCCCTGGTCACTCAGCAGGCTGGTGGCCCTCATCAGGTCGGCGGGGCATGAGGCCAGGATCTGCAGGCCTCCCTCTACAGGCCAGCAGAACAGAGGCAGCTCTGTAGCCAGCAGGAGCTGTACATACAGGCCGCCCCAGTTTCCCTCGTAAGCCGCCACCACGGGTTGGACAGGACCCTGCTCCGTGGTTGGTGCTGACTCTTCTTCCTCCTCTTCTTCTGGCGTGGGCAACGCTGGAGCTGCTTGGTCAGCCGCAGCGTCGCTTCTCGGAGGGCTGGTTTGCGCTGGAGGCTCCGGGATTTTGAAGCCTGGTGCCTCTGTTCCAGGAGTCTGCAGCGTTGTGGATGTAGAAGCAACAGTTGTGCCTCCCGCCACCTGCCAGCCCTCTGTTGCCGCTGGTTGCTGCTTCCTGCGCAGCCTCTTTCTTCTTCCATTTAGTTTTCGGAAGAGTTTCTTCGGGCAGAAACCCTCCGCGAGCACCAATGGAATTGATGTTAGGGCATCCGGGCGCTTGAGCCCTTTTGCCGCAGCATCATCGTGGATCAGCTTTACGTCTGGATCATCCACTCCCTGGAAGGCCAGGGCCGTACTGCAGTCCAAGCTGTTATCTGGAATGGTCCAGCCGTATTTCATGCCGGCATTGATAACCCATAGCGTGAAGGAAGAGTCATCATTCTTCTGCAGGAAGTTCCTGAACTGCACCTTGTCGAGGCTAGGCGAAAAGCGCTTCCGGTCGAAACGGCAGACTTGTCCATCTCGCTCGCGATTTGTCTCAATGAAGATATCATCACCAGCTGCTGAATCGACTGCCGACAGGTCGGCATCTGTAACAGCCGCTGACATGATGATGAATCGTCTGGTCGTCTCAGCGCAGCCCGGGTGCCTTACCTCCTTATATAGGCCAACGGCTCTCTCCGACGCCCGCGCCCGGCAGTGAGTGGGCGTGGCTACAGATTTTCGTTGCGGGCCGAGGAAGTTAATATTCGGCCGTTTGTGGCAGTTGCTGAAATAAATGATGTGTAATTGAGCGCATGTCATGATATATAGTAAATTTAAATTTTGGTCATATTTTGTCATTTTTAGGTCATATTTGCCTGCATGTTTCTCTTTTTGTTTGGTCATAAAGATCCAAACCACAGTCTTTAGTAACATTAAGGTGTATTCTGTATGTAAGCTCACTCATATCTTTCTATGTGCTCCACCTCCCTAATTCACTCAGTATTTCTCATTGCGCAGCTTTTCGGTGTGGCAGCACTGATATTTGCCGTAGTCTCGGGGGACGCAGATCACGTCGTCTGGGCACTCGAATTCACCTTCGGAGCCCTCTTCTTGGGATGCGGTTTGTTGGGCACGTACGGGTTGTACAACAAGAACAGGCAGCTGTTGTCCATGGTAACGGCAGAGGCTGCCTCAAGTAATTCATCTCCATTATCAAATCTAAGATATTATTTCTTGTGAACAAGGGGCTTTGGATTCCAATGACAGTCATGAACTTAAACAGATTAGTTTTCTGCTTGCTTGAATGTACTGCTGTCTTAGTTTCCATCACCCTAACTGCAACTTGTATTCAGAAAATTATCACTAGGGCACAAATTAAAGCAGTGATTTATAAAATCTTAAATTAAAATTCTATTTAGTTTAACAAACTTGTACATTTGAAAGCCATCATAGGAGGGGGTACCAAAAAAAATTGAAAATATTTTTTTTAAATTTTGTACACCCTTATCCCCTTCTAAATACTCTCCATTACAACTAATACATTTGTCCCACCGGTGTTTCCACTGTTTGAAACATTTTCTGTAGTCGTCTTTAGAAATGGCTGACAGCTCCTCCCTCGTTTTTTTTTTTACCTCTTCAATGTTGTCAAATTGGTGTCCTTTCACGCCCCTTTCCATGCGTGGAAATAAGAGAAACTCGCACGGAGCCAGGTCAGGCGAGTAAGGTGCGTGGGGCAGCGGAACCATGCCATTTAAACTGCCTAACAGAGACAGCTGTGTGTGCAGGTGCATTGTCGTGGGGAAAGAACCAGTCTCCTGTCTCACACAAATCAGGTCTTTTTTGCCGAACACTGTTGCGTAATCTTCTTAAAACTTCCAAATAAAAGGTTTGATTGTCGCTCTGATGTGGGTAAACAAACTCTGAATGAACTACGCCCTCGGCATCAAAAAAGCAAATGAGTATTGTTTTGATGTTTGATTTGACTTGACGACATTTTTTTTGGACGGGGTGACAATGACGTCTTCCACTGGCTTGACTGTTGCTTTGTTTCTGGGTCGTAACCATAGCACCAAGACTCATCACCAGTAATGACCTTTGACAGAAAATCTGGATCAGTTTCAAGCTGTTGTTTCAAAGTACGACATGTTTCAACTCGACGTTCTTTTTGATTGTCAGTCAGAGCCCGAGGAACAAACTTGGCAGCAACCCTTTTCATTCCCAAATTTTCTGTTAAAATTCGCTGAACTGAGCTCCAAGATAACCCACTAATCTCCGACAGCTGATCAATTGTCTGTCGACGGTCTGAGAGCACAAGCTCTCGAATTTTTTCAACATTTTCGTCGATTCGTGCAGTTGATGGACGCCCAGAACGAGGTTTGTAATCAATTGACATGTCGCCATTTTTAAACCGAGCGAACCACTCGTACACTTGAGTTTTTCTCATAGCGTCATCTTTGTAAGCTGTTTTCAACATTAAAACAGTTTCAGCAGCATTTTTACTGAGTAGAAAACAAAATTTCACAGCTGCATGTTGTTCACTTATACTTGGCATCATCAAAAATGAACCAATAAGAAAACAGTGTTAACAAAAACAATCACTGCAAATTAACAGAACAAGCCAGGTCGACAACACAGGTGGCACTGATCTGACAATGAGTTGTGCTATATACAGCTAGCTATAGAAATGCAAACTACACAAGCTCCGCTCACAGCAATGCTATTACAGTTATTTTTTGGTACCCCCTCATATAAAGCAAGTATATATCTTTGGTTAATATTAGAATCCACGGCCACTGTTCACCGTTAGGGGGCGTCCATAAATTACGTGAGGTAAAATAAGGGGAGGGAGGGGGTCCGGTGAAATCTCACCAAGGGGGAGGGGGGTCAACGGAAATCTCACGTGAGGTCTTTGGACATTTTTGTTTGATTGTAGAGCTAAAAAAAAAAAAAAATTCTACAAATGACGCAAAAGTCGATTTTAGGGGGATATTTTGTCGAAAAGTGGGGGTGTAACTGCCTTTGGAAGGGAGAGACCTAAAAAAAAAAAAGGTCTCAGAAAGTTGCAAGGGCAATTTCTAGGTGGGGGGGTCCACAGACCAGATCTCACCAGAAAAAAGGGGGGTCCAGAAAAACACCTCACATAATTTATGGATGCTCCCTTACTGAATTGTTTGCAGTCTAAAGCATCATGTTTCTGTTTCAGTATTTTATCATTTTGATTATCCTTTCAATCATATGCGTTATGTTGGGTGCAGTGGGATTTACTATGAAAGAGGAGGATATGGATACTGATTACGTACATACTAAAGAAGATTATGACTCTTACTACACGGATCCAGATGCAATGGAAACAGTGGATCACATTCAGCAAGAGGCGAGTTCACTACACTTATCCCTCTTCTTGACACCAATATACAGGATGTCCAGCAATGCAACTGCAGACGGGTCACTTAGTGTCATACTATATGAGAAAATATTATTTTAGTGAAAGCTTTACCATTTCTTTTTAAACCTTTCGACTTTGTTCTGTTTATTCCATGACATTTCTATAAATTCAGACTTTTTGAACATCTTTTTTTTTTATTTACTCAAAGATATTTGAGTCATCTTAATTGATACAATTATTTTATACTTCTTTTAAAATAATTGTTTTATGGTAGTTCAATCTGCTAAAGAGACCATTGTGCATTTTAAACACGCAGTAAAAAAAAAGAACATTGTTTAGATGACTCAAACATCTTTGAGTAAATAAATAAAAAAAAATAAAAAAACACACACACAGACACAGACACAGGGTTAAAAAAGTGTGCCTTCACACATTTTGTTGTATTTATACCATAGCCTCCTCCTTCCCAGTTTTGGCTTGTAATTTAGCAGCACTTTTGATGTTACATACTCCATCCTTTCTATATCTAATTCCTAACTCAGATTAAAATTTTCAATTCTTTCCTTATTTCTTCACTTCTTTCTACTGACTTTAACCCTTTCCTACCGGCTATTGGAAAAAAAGGGAAATTTATAATTTCAATTATATATTTGTATAAAGGTACTTGAAATTAAACACACGTATTTTTTTCAATTTTTTTTTTGGAACTCTAAGTGCTAATTACTAAGCCGGTACTTATAAGTACCGTGAGGGACTTTGTGTATCACATGATGTACAGAAATAGCAATTGAAATCAATTATGTTCATATTGGTATGAAATATTTGCCTCACGATATAAAAAAAAAAATTCTTTTTGCTCATTCAGACACAAAAGACATTGTAGTGCAACATTTGGAATGATGTTTTTACTGTATTTTCTTCGTTCTACATACTTCACATCTTCATCAGATTTTTACAATTTAGGGACAGTTTCCAAATCTTACATTGTATTCATAGTAATGTACCACTTGTTTTTTTTTTTTTTGGTCTGTATGCTGAAAACTTAGAAAATTAATTTTTCGGCAATTTCACGCAGAAATTTAAAAATAAATGTTGTCATTGTCTGACTTAATCATACAACAATACATCAACAGGCTTAACAATGCAGTGGACACTGGTATTGTCGAATTATATGGTGGTAAATACAGTGGTACTTATAAGTACCGTCAGGGAGGAAAGGGTTAAATGGGATATAACCGCCCTCGGAAGAAGGAACGCTAAAAAAAAACTACGAGTTTGATCAGCAAGGGGAGCGGAGAGGGGGGGGGGATCATCTAGGGAGTAGTCTGGAATTCTGGAAAAATACCTCACATAATTACTGGACACCTATTTCAGATTAAAATTT
The DNA here is from genome assembly GCA_031002005.1 of Vandiemenella viatica. Classification (NCBI taxonomy): domain Eukaryota; kingdom Metazoa; phylum Arthropoda; class Insecta; order Orthoptera; family Morabidae; genus Vandiemenella; species Vandiemenella viatica. The sequence continues at coordinate 1,517,267 of JARYHS010006518.1, forward strand.
TTATATTCTTTCCGTATTCCTTCACTACTTTCCTTATGTAGAGAAGTACAGTATGCCCAGCCACAACTCTTATTAATTTCTTTTCAGCTACTTCTGTCCATTTTATTTTTTATTTAGTCAATGTCTACAACTCACACCAATAAAGTAATGTTGGTACAGCCATTTCATCACTGTGTCTTGTCAGATGTTCTTAGCGACGAGAGAAGAACATATATTACGAACACACAAATAATCTCAATATTTCGGTTATTAAACCTTATTCATGACTGAGTCTCCGTCATGAATAAGGTTTAATAACCGAAATATTGAGTTTATTTGTGTGTTAGTAATGTTCTTCTCTCGTCGCTGCCTTCAACTTTGGTGAGTGATGAGTCACACAGGTATTGAAATTTCTGTAATTTGGTACTGACATCATCACTTCTGGATAAGATTAATGTCATAATCTAAAAAAAAAGGAAAATTACCAACATTTGATACATTTAATTCCCAAAAATACTACACATTTTCTAATCAATATCTAGCCATATAAACAACAGCGTATGTCGACGACATACCAGAGTAATGAAGCCTTTTGGTGCCCACAGTACGAATGTTGCGGACTGAACGGTCCCGACGACTACAACAATTCTTCTCTGCCCACGTCCTGCTGTAAGAAGACAGAGCCGTGTCTTCTGTCCTCTGAGGACCTCCACACCAGCGACTGCGACTCTAGAGTCAGGGAGACGAGACTGCGTAACATAAACATCATCTCTGGTGTCCTCATCTTCATGGCAGGTGCACTGGTAACCCTACGTCTCATTACTCATTGACTATGCAAGTTCTACTACTCTTTCACGATAGCTTTATTTTGCTTTTTAATACTTGTGCGTGGAATTAAAAATTGACGATATTTACAAGTAGATGGAAAATTAATACAGGGGCATGTGCTCCACCGCAATTTGAAATCAATTAAGTAATATTCTTCCTTTTCAGGTTATTAACTATGGTCTTTACTGCAAATTATCAAAAAGTGTCGTCAATGAATAGAACTATGTTACAGAAGGAAATATAGAGGACTTGTGCTAACTATGGTAACATTAGATTCGGTTGAGTAATACTGAAATAATGTCGCTATAAACTAACTTTGACAAGTAGTTAGTTATATGTGAAGAACACAGTACTCAACGACATAAATGCCACCTTAGCGTAAACAGTTAATGTTCTAAGATGACAAATAACCAACTCGTGTAAGTGAATGTGATATGTAGTGCAATGTAATAATGATAGACCAAAAACAAAATGTGCACAAGTTGTAATAGTTTTGAAAACTATTTAAAGATTCCCCCCCCCCTTTTCCAATAAAAGGCAGTTTACACCAGTATTCTGATGTGCACTGCAAGTTTTTATGTTGCTGTATTTATTCTTGTCTTGAGTAAGAAATTACTTGGGTACCTTATTATATAAATTTCAAGGTTTTTTTTTTGCTTTCTTTACTTATAGCTTCACGCCTCATCAACGTCAAAGTCATTAAAGGTGGGATGGGACTTGGGACAAGGAACTGGAAGGATTTCGGCCATGGCCTTTTGAAGGAACCATCCCAGCATTCGCCCGGAGTGATTTGGGGAAACTATGGAAAATCCAAATCTGGATGCCCAGACGGGGATTCACACTGGTGTACTCCAGAATGCGAGGCCAGAGCGTTAACCAAGTGGTGACGCTCAGTGACAAGGAAAGGGAAATGACTCATAACTCACCAAAGTGGACATCTTTGGGAACTTCGGAATATGCACACCTTCTGAACCACATGACAAATTCCCTACAACATGAATAGGGCGTAAAACGGAAATATTGTGTATTTTAGTGTTTGTCATATATGTTTTTCTCTCGTCGCAGTCTTCAACCTTGGTGAGTGATGAGTCATTTTCCCTTCCTTGTCATTTATATTACATGAAGCCACTTCCTTTTTCCTAGTTTCATTAGGTACCTAATATGGAACACGATAAATATATGACCACATAATACTACAAAACCAGTGGTCAAGAAAGAATATGATTATAATTATGACATCTTCAGAGTTAAAGTTATTTAACATAAAAAGAATCGGTAGGTATGTACTGGGTTCCAACATAATAGAGAGGAAGTAAGAACAGCTGAAAGTCTTAACAAAAATGGGGAAGAAAAGTTTCCTCCAATGCAAAAAAATATTCATATACAGGGTGTACCTAAACGAATACGAGATTTTAATGCTTTGTAGAATTTATTACAGTAAACGTAAAATTATAATTAATGCATGAAATGAAAGAGCAACTGAAACAGTTCTGTTTGTTGGTACCTGTGCACATGTGCACGCAATGTTTCCTCCGCCATCCGTTAGAAAGCGCTAGTAGCAAAATGGCGACTAGTGAACAGAAAGCTTTTTGTGTTCTGCAGTTTGCAAAGACGGAATCTGTAGTTACTCAGCAACATGTGTTCGAGATTAAGTTCGGATGTGATGCCCCAAGTGATAACAACATCCGTAGATGGTATCATAAGTTTGAAAATACTGGCTGCCTTTGCAAAGGAAAGAGTAAGGCACGACCAACGGTTAGTGAAGATAGTGTTGAGCGAGTGAGAAAATCTTTCACGCGTAGCCCGAAGAAATCCGTTCGGAAGGCTAGTCGTGAATAAGTAATTCCGGTGATCACTGTTTGGAAAGTTTTACAGAAACACTTACAACTACGTCCTTATCGTTTGCAGTTGCTACAGGCTCTAAAGCCTACAGACCACGGTTTACGTCCCAAATTTGTACACGAAATGTTGTTACACGATCAAGATTTTCTGGATCATGTCGTTTTCAGTGATCGACATTTCACCTTAGTGGACATGTGAACACTCATAATGTGTATATCTGGGGCTCAGAAAATCCTCACGAGATGGTGCAATAGGGTATTTGACTACTTCTTGAAAATGGTTTTAAATTGTTTATTGGTACACCTTATTCACCGAGTGAAGAGATTTTTTGACAAAAGTGCATTATTTTGTGAAAAATTCAAAGTTAAAATTTAAAGAATTTAAAAGCCCGCCAAAACGCTCATTTGCTGCCTGGCGCGTGCAACGGCAGTCGTGACGTCACCCGTCTGTAAACGCTGCCGCTGCGAATGGAGCGTTTCCTATTACTCAAGGTTTCAACTATTTTTTATTGTTTGTTGCTGGTTACTTCTTGTTATTAATGAAGGTTCGTTTTGAATATAAAATCGAAAACAATTTGGAAAAGCCTACAGCGGAAAAATATTGAAAGTAGATGCCTTATTTGTGGGCTTAGCTATAGAAACAACCACTGAGTTTTATTCTGTGGAGTTTAAAAATGTAACAACTTCAATTTGATATTGCAACAAAGTCACTTACGATTTTCTGTGAATCTCGTTTACACCCCAATTTCGTAGAGTAAATGTAATACGTTGTTTAAGGCGAGAATTATTAGGGTTCGATCCTCGCTTCGGAATATTTTCAGTTGGTTTTCTTGTGTCATTATCTTTGGATACTAGTTGCTGTTGGTTGCATTGCATAATAATTTTTTTCCGAAAATCCACCAGAAAATAAATTTAATTTTTCTTTTCTTTTTTTTGAAGGCTTCACAAATTTTTGGAGAACAAGCGAATTACAACCATTTGAAACAACCAAAGAAGATTTCAAAAAGGAAATTGGACGTTACTTGCACACCGAAATAAAGTTAAAAAAAAATAAAAATGACTTGCACATTAAAAGTAAATATCGCCTAATAGACGCAGTTATGTCAGGAAGGTAACCTACAGTTGTATCCTCACGTAAAAATTCCAACGAAAAGGACACAAAGCGTTCCGGAACTGTTGCAAGATTAGCATGAAATGTCTACATGTGATGTCATTTCTAAAATAAATTCCATTGTTCACGGCCGTGCACCTGTATTTTTTGCATGATATTCTCTCTCTGGTAAGTTTAAAAATTAAAACTTTTCATGTATGGTAGCAATATGTTTCAAACACTTGCATGACGCTTAGCAACTATTATGAATTCTTCGAATAAAAACATGGTAGTGCAAAAAACAGCAAACAAATATCGAAAAAATATCATCCCAACCAAAGTTCTTCGAACGTAGGACGTTCTGAATTCCATTACCACTCTTCAATCACGCAGCTATCCTGACACTACTTCTTAATTGCTTCTCTTTATGTTAATAGTGAATACTTCACAGTTTCTTCATGTGAGATGAAGTGAAACGAGGTAGGTAAATGAATAAACAAACAAATTCAGTTTTATTGACAAAAAATATTATTTATCCATAATCTTTAGTCTGCAATTAAGAAAAATGGCCCACAACATCCAGTTGTTCCGAGCGTGGTGAGTGAGCGGTTAACGCTCTGGTCTCGCATCCGGGAGGACGCCGCACAGTGTAATATTTTCTAAATCTAGAGGGACAAAAGTCAGTTTTGATAATTGTCTACGCAGGCAAAACAGTAATTTATATTCAAAGTAGATCAACCATACTACTCGGAACAAAGGTTTATTTTCAACGAATTCACGCCTAACAATAGAATAAAATAGTTTGAACAATGGGCTTCCTGTGATCCACCGAACAAGCGCTTCAGTCGGCTGCGCTAATCCATTGAGTTTGGTCGATGATTACGCTGTATTTCTGCGTGTTAGTAGTGATTTGTGTATTGCTATTGCTTTTGGCGAGCTTCAAGGTAAGTTTACGCATGATTTTTCTGTCATACAATAACATCATTAAAACAGAACGAGATTAATTTTAATAAAAAAAAACTACTGAGCCAATTTCATGTTTTAGTTCATTATACCAAATTATACCGATCTCTTACTATATTTATTTGAAAGAGCTGCTTATTAGCTACAAGAAATACCTTAATTTGTTTGCGCATATTTGCGACACCCATACAACTTTTCTTTATTTTCAGCATGACTGCACAAATTTCGCGTACAGAATTTTTCGACGTATGGTATGCTAACGCAAAACAATCAATCCCTAACTTTCAATTTAAATATAAATGAGTCTCAAATAGAAGCTGTTACATTTTTAAGCTCAGTAGAATAAAAGTCAGGCTTTTTTCCTATTGTCAGCCCCACAAATAAGGTGTCTATTTTCGTTATTTTTCCGCTGTAGGCTTTTACGTAATGTTCTCAATTTTGTATTCAAAATGAAATTTCAATAATAACAAGAAATGACCAGCAACAAACAATAAAAATAGTTGAAAACTTGGATAATAGGAAACGCTCCATTCCTAGCCGCAACGTTTACAGACGTGTGACGTCACTCAAGCGACCTCCAATCCTAGAGCGTTTTCTGTCACGTGACCAGAGGTAAGAAAAGTATAATTTTTATTTGGCAATTTTATTAAAAATAATCCACTTTTATTTCAAAATTAATAAAATTAGCTTCCTGAAGCATTAATCTATGAGAATGAGTTCAATTTATAATATTTTTTTTAATATTTGCAAACAGCCTATTGTATTGAGACACTCCTAAACTGAATGTTGTTTGCGCCATATCTCGGCAGAATGTTTATGGGTCTTTTTCTTCCTACCTTGATGCTCCACAACTATGACTATTTCCCCAGTTGGAAGAAGACGAACCAAATAACTTCATTTTGCACCGCCTCACTGGCATAACGAGGTACACGATTGGTTGAATGTAATTGTACCCGGCCGCCGGACTGGCCGCAAAGACAGAGCTTCTTTCACAGGTCCTCCATGCTCTTCTTATCTGACACCATGTGGGGGTTCATAAAGGATCATGTGGATGTGCCTCCACTACCAGCTGACGTACCTGACCTAAGAAACAGGATCGAGGCCGCTGTTACAACAATTACACCACAAACACTAATCAATGTTTGGGAAGAAATGGGCTATCGACCTTCTTTTTGAGTTGTAATGCTGAATTAAACACTGATTCAATGTTTCTGATTGTATTTAAATGTATTTTATACAGCATATAAATGCATAGTCAGACCATTTTCCTAGTTTTTGACATATTTCGATAATATTTTGGTCATTTTTTAAGGAAAAATCTGGTAGTTTTTTAATATTACCGGGAATTCACTAGATATAGATGAGAAGAAATTGAGATAATTATTCACAGAACTGTACTTCTGCTATACAGGTGGGGGGAAAAAAACAAAACTAATTTTCACTGTGGTTAGAATTCACCAGTGAAGAATTAAAGTTATGCATTATTGTGACTCTCTAAACCTAATGTTCCGCCCGCCTTTTAATCTCACCAGCATGCCTGTGTCGATCAGTGTCAATCAATATCTCAATGAAATATCCTCATTCATCATTAAATCTGCAGTGGATCAGTGAGTAGACCTACCGCCATGCCGAAAATAAAATTTTCTGAAATTGCAAAATTACGTAAGGGAATTTAGAGAGGAGTATTTTAGTACAGATGAAAGAGTTCTATTCTGTAAACTATCTGAAATTAAAGTGACCTCAACAAAGAGATTTAAAATTTAATTTCCCAATGGTTCAGCGAGTGCACGGAAGCAAATTATGCTGTCTACATGAAAGCGACGCTACTACATAAAATAAATGATATGAAGTCTTCACGTGTGTACCGCCAGATAGTATTTTGAAAACACCATATTTCGACGACTAGCTCCGTCGTCTTCATCAGGTGCTGAGACATCTGGACAGGTAGGCTGACCGTCGGATACTGAGACAGCCGGTTTTTTTTTTTATTTATTTTTTTATTGGGGGAGCACCCAAAACCCGCTCGTCCAAGCATGGCGGCCTTCCTGTTAACTACTGCTCGCCTCTGCACATGCATTAAGTTAGTATTTCTATAGGTGATCACAGGAACGGGATTGTGATGTATTCCATGCGTCCAGGCGTCCGCCCGTTTACATGGGTCCATCGGATAAGATAGACAGAAACTTTTGAAAGAAGAGACAGGGCAGAGGGAAAAAAGTGCCAAGGTTTGACCCCTAGGAAAGAAACCTCTGCGATAGTTAGGTAGGGAATAAGAGCGGCTGCCAGCACCGCGACAGATTCTATGCTACAAGGTTGGATGTATGAAGGGTTTGTTAGTTTTGTTAGGATATGGTATCATGCAACAACTACAGCTGGTCCACACACTTGATGTGTGCCGTGTGATGAGAGGTGCTCTCATTGAACACTTGTAAGCTTGTAGGTATAACTGTTTGAGTTTCTCTTTCATTTCATACATTAATTACAATTTTACGTTTTATGTAATAACTACTATAAAGTGTTAAAAACCCCGATATTCATTTGGGTACACCCTATACAACATACTTTTTTTTTTATCTTCTCAATGTCTCTCCAACAGCGAGATCTTTAGAGATGGGAAAGGATGGGGGGCAAGGAATGGGAAGGAATTCAGCCATGGCCTTTTGAAGGAAGCATCCCGGCATTTGCCTGGAGTGATTTGTACAACATACTACAGATGAAAGTGTAAGAAGACTGTTGCCTTCCAACGTTTATAGTGTCTGTAGTACTACCTAGGTCAAACTGACATGTACATACACAAAAATGTTCTTTGATAGTGATTCAGTCCTCTGTCACCAGAATGGTCAGAACTGTTCTAGATGATTGGAAAAGAGCATACCGACGAAGAATATTAACACTGAAAGTGTGGAAAAGCCAGTTAAGTGTAGTATAATCACAAGGATTTGGATCTTCATGACAAAAAAATAAATACTCGTACAAGCAAATGTGACGCTAAAAAAGATAAATATCACAAAATACGACCACACATTTAAATTTTCTATACTTCAAATTATACATCATTTATTTTATCTAGTAGATATAAATAAGAAAAGAAAGGGAAATTAACCCACCACATACCAAAGTGGACGGATGCGATGAGAGAACACTAATGCTGACAAACAAACAACACAATATTTCGGCATATGCCTTGCTCTAGGTAACGTTCGGTGTGCACACACGTTCCGACCCTAATGGCCCGTTTTTTCTATTTGTGAGCAAGGCATATGCCGAAATATTGTGTTGTTTGTTTGTCAACATTAGTGTTCTCTCATCGCATCCGTCCACTTTGGTATGTGGTGGGTTAATTTCCCTTTCTTTTCTTATTTATATCGCCTAGAAGCCGCTTCCATTTTCCTTAGTTGCATCATTTATTTTATCTAGTAGTAATTTGCTTTTGTGCACTTACTACACCATGGTGAAATTGCTTTGTTGAAGTCATTTTAATTTCACATAATTTACAGAAAAGAATTCTTTCATCTGTTCTAAAATACTCCTCTCCAAATTCCTTCAAGTAATTGTAACTTCGCACTTTCAGAAAATGGCAGTATTCACTGATCCACTGCAGATTTAACACCGACTAAGGAATTTGAGACATCGATTGATGCAGTTTGACGTATGTATGCACCTGCTGCACTATCGAGATTAAAATAAGGCAGAACACTAACATTTTCAGAATAACGATAATGTACAATTTTAGTTGTTGACTGGTGAATTCTGACCAATTCAGCGACAATTACTTTTCTCCAATTTGTAATAGGAGTAAAATTGTGTGAATTATTATCTTATTTCTTCACATCTATAACTTCTAGTGAATTCACGGTACTATTAAAAAAATAACCAGATTTTTTCTCAGAATACGACCACACACATTATTGTAATATGACCAAAACTAAGAAAATGGTCTAAATATGCATTTGTATGCTATGTAAAATACATTTAAATACAATGAGATATATTCATTCAGTGTTTAATTCAACATTACAGCTCAAAACGAAGACGGGAAAAAATGAGTTGTCATAAAGATTCGATTCCCAAATAAACCACTCCCTATTTTTACAGCAATTTTACTGTGGTTACATAGAGAACAATTGATCACGAGAATATTAATTATTTAATGATCTATGATTTATTATTATGAAAATTAGTTATATTGGGAATAGCAATATATTTTTAATTCAAATTGATTTTTTTTTTAGAAAAAGGATGATTTGTAACCTCAGTATCAGATTTATGATTTTCTGTTTCCAAATTGCATGGTTGTGAGGCAATGATTGTGTGTAAAATATTACACATGCTTATTTGTTTGAAAGTAAAAGTCGGGAAAAATTTGGAACAAAGTCAAATTTTCTTTTGCAAAAATAGTTTTGTTTTCCTAATAATGACTTGAAGGTACATAAACATCACAAACAAGAGAAACAGCAATGCAAATTTCACACTCATTTTATTAATATAATTTGTGTACTTTCACATGAATAATAACAATATCTTTTTAACACACAGTTTAAGGACATTCAAGGCTCAATGAGCTTTTGTCTCTAAACTATAAGTTTAGCACTTAATGTTTACATATAAATACCGTCAAAATTGATAAATCCCAAAATATAAAATCCAGCACATACACACACACACAATATGAAATTAATAAATACGTCATTTTCTGTTATATATATAAGACAAATATTACTAGATACTTGATTAGTTCTGCTCTGAAATGGCAACTTTGATCTGTTTCTCACATCCCAATATTTTAAAGCATTTCCTAAATGAAAACAAAACCAATAATCTTCAATTCCATATTAATGTAATATATTTTAGTAAAAAAAAAAAAAGAGATGAAAATAAAAATTTACACTCAGTGAATGCTCAAATTTCCAAATTCCTTCCATATTTGTGCTTTGATAGTAAAAAGAGTTACCACAAGGCAAATGAGACTTTTTAAAACAAACTTTTCTAAGATTTTTATTTTTATTTAAGCATATTAGAGATCAATTTAATCTGAAGGCATTTCAAGTTATGAAGTTAAATAGATATTTCCACTAATAAAAAATTACACAGATTGAAAGATGAGAGAGCAAGGAAAATTTAATCATGCCTTTAAGCTTTATTTACGGAATAAGCAAGTGCAAAGAAACAGAGTTCAATTTGTTTTAGATTTCCTGACTGATAGTTGGAAAGAAAACTTTTCCTAAATCTGCTGCTTACTCTTAACTATCATTATCTTGCAAAAGCCCCTAAAATAATAAAAATAGAAAAGAATCATAGCAAAATAAATTTTCCTATTCAAAATTCTTAATAATTCCATCACCTTAGTATTGAGAAAGACAACCATGTTACTAGACAAAATGCTTTAGATACACAATTTTGTATCTAATCTTAATGGACACATCTTGAAATAATGTTGATTTAAAAATTATAAAAGGGGAAAATTACTATAGAGGAAAATATCGCAACAGTTGTAACTCTGTGATTCATAAAGAACACATGTGAAAAAAAAAACAAAGACAAAACTTGCTAACTCTAATTTCATCCATAATATTTCTGATCCATATCGGAAACAATTTTCCATTTTACATCAAATAGCCAACAGCTATTTTGGTTTATGAAAATATCTTTCAAGTTATATAAAAAATTAGAGAAATATCTTACAGAAAAGAAAAAGTAAGAAAAGTTCTAACTTCAAAAGTATCTTGCTGTATCTTCTTAAATGCCTCCAGTATTAGAAAACACGATTCATTTCAACGCTCACTAACACATTATGATTGGATCTGAATACTAACAACTAGTTATACATATTCTTAATTTATATAAAAATCAGTAAATATATAGAGCATTAAATCTCAAACTTTTTTTGATCTGAAATGACAAGACAACCACTACAATATAATGAGAAAAAGTCCTCTTGTCAATGGATAATACATTATGCAATTCAAATTAATACTCTTCAGAAGTACATGTGAAAAGGATATTATCTTCGGCAAAAGTGGTTCAGAATGGTCACAAAATTTCATCTCACCAACATAAAAATGAAAAATCTAACTATGTTCCTATAAAAAGTATATATAGTGGATAATATATAGTTACTAAAGAATAATTAGATTATACATAGACACAAACACACAAATTAGAATCCTTTTGTTACTTTGCCCAAAAATAAAATTGCCAGTATTTCTGTTGCAATGATCACAGTAGCAAAAAAAGATGAGGCGAAAAAACAATTTGTGATGTTTCACAATGTATAAAAAATCGCTACTTAAACGATAATTCTCTGCTAACTTTATAAATACTATCAAAATGCCTGAGACTCTTATAACAAAGTTCAAAAAATATGTTTTTAAAAGTATTTAACTACTGAAACTCTTGCGCAAAAATAAAGAGTTAATATACCTAATATGTTACGTGGGTAAAAGAGAAAATGAAGAAGCACCAAAAGCTGAAGTATGGGGGAGACACAATAGCACAACCATTTCCCTTCTTCCTTGCTTTAATAGTAATATAGTCCCCTTCCTGAACACACGTGGGCAAATATGACAGAACAGGCCCCACATAATATCAACAAACACTATGAAGAAGATGGGAAAAAGTGTGGGGGACGGGTGGAAAGGGGAATGATTGTTGCTGTTTACACTTTTAAAATTGTACATCAACAATATTTTGTTTGGTAATCTCTTAGAGAAATTCCAGAGAGTCAACAAAACTAGATGTAGCATCCAACAGGCACTCAGATCTAGTTGCGTCCTGTGAGAGGTTTAATCACTGCTTTACCTGAAAGAGAGAAAAATCATTTGTAAAAAAAAAAATACATCTGGAAATATTGCAATATAGATGTTAAATAAAACAGTTGTTTTTATGCCTCTTAAATTAAAAGTAATTAAAAACAAATTTTGGTATGACAGCAAAACAAGGCCATATTTCACTTTATTTAAACATGTTTGATTTATTTATGTCATTAAGAATTTTGTCAAAAGTTTTTAAATAATTTCTATAATCACTTTATGTCAGTTTGGAATATTTTCATTAGATATTTGTAGTTAAAATACTAGATGACCTGTATGATTTTTTTTTAACTGCTTTACGTCTCTCAACAGCGAGATCTTTAGAGACGGGAAAAGATGGGGGGGAGGGATGGGGGCAAGGAATGGGAAGGAATTCGGCCATGGCCCTTTGAAGGAAGCATCCCAGCATTTGCCTGGAGTGATTTTGGGAAACTATGGAAAACCCAAATCTGGATGCCTGGACGGGGATTCGAACCGCCGTCCTCCCGAATGCGAGGCGAGAACACTAACCGTTACACCGCCTCGCTCGGTGTGAAAATTTCATGAATAAAGTATAATGAACAGTGAGGTTAGTGGTTTGTAGTACGAGGGTGAGTCAAATGAAAACCTAAAATTTGTAATAAAAAATCAAAATTTCGCGCCGTTATCCTGTAAGTTGGTAAGCGTGCTACTATCAGCGTGCAGAATGGCTTGTAGGTGGCAGCATAGTGCAGATGCACAAATACCGTCGCAGTATCAGTATAAAGATGGCTGCCCCACATGAGACTTGCACCAGGGAAGAACAGCGTTCTGTTATTCGGTTTTTGAGTAGTGAAGATGTGAAACCTATTGAAATTCATCGAAGAATCTACGGTGATGCATGTTTGTCACAGCAGCAAGTCTACGAATGGAGTAGGAAGTTCGCAAATGGTGTGACTTCAGTGAAAGATGCTCCTCGTCCAGGTCAGGCACAACGAGTTGTGACTCCAGGAGAACATTGCAGCAGTTGAAGCCATAGTGATGGAAAACCGCCGAGTGACACTGAATGACATTGCAGCGTGTTTAAAGATTAGTCATGGTTCAGCACACCACATTGTGCACGATGTGCTCCAGTTTCACAAAGTGTCTGCAAGATGGGTGCCACGGCAGCTGACTCCTGAAATGAGAGAATGACGTGTTGATGCTTC
>JARYHS010006518.1:1530942-1571364 GCA_031002005.1 Vandiemenella viatica
GGGGGCCCTACACGATATTAGGCAGGTGTACCAGTTTCTTTGGCTCTTCAGACATTAGTCGAGTCCGTGCCTCGTCGTGTTGCGGCACTTCTGCGCGCTCGCTGGGGCCCTACACGATATTAGGCAGGTGCACCAGTTTCTTTGGCTCTTCAGACATTAGTCGAGTCCATGCCACGTCGTGTTGCGGCACTTCTGCGTGCTCGCGGGGGCCCTACACGATATTAGGCAGGTGTACCAGTTTCTTTGGCTCTTCAGACATTAGTCGAGTCCGTGCCTCGTCGTGTTGCGGCACTTCTGCGCGCTCGCTGGGGCCCTACACGATATTAGGCAGGTGCACCAGTTTCTTTGGCTCTTCAGACATTAGTCGAGTCCATGCCACGTCGTGTTGCGGCACTTCTGCGTGCTCGCGGGGGCCCTACACGATATTAGGCAGGTGCACCAGTTTCTTTGGCTCTTCAGACATTAGTCGAGTCCATGCCACGTCGTGTTGCGGCACTTCTGAGTGCTCGCGGGGGCCCTACACGATATTAGGCAGGTGTACCAGTTTCTTTGGCTCTTCAGACATTAGTCGAGTCCATGCCACGTCGTGTTGCGGCACTTCTGCGTGCTCGCGGGGGCCCTACACGATATTAGGCAGGTGTACCAGTTTCTTTGGCTCTTCAGACATTAGTCGAGTCCATGCCACGTCGTGTTGCGGCACTTCTGTGTGCTCGCGGGGGCCCTACACGATATTAGGCAGGTGTACCAGTTTCTTTGGCTCTTCAGACATTAGTCGAGTCCGTGCCTCGTCGTGTTGCGGCACTTCTGCGCGCTCGCGGGGGCCCTACACGATATTAGGCAGGTGTACCAGTTTCTTTGGCTCTTCAGACATTAGTCGAGTCCATACCACGTCGTGTTGCGGCACTTCTGCGTGCTCGCGGGGGCCCTACACGATATTAGGCAGGTGTACCAGTTTCTTTGGCTCTTCAGACATTAGTCGAGTCCGTGCCTCGTCGTGTTGCGGCACTTCTGCGCGCTCGCTGGGGCCCTACACGATATTAGGCAGGTGCACCAGTTTCTTTGGCTCTTCAGACATTAGTCGAGTCCATGCCACGTCGTGTCGCGGCACTTCTGAGTGCTCGCGGGGGCCCTACACGATATTAGGCAGGTGTACCAGTTTCTTTGGCTCTTCAGACATTAGTCGAGTCCATGCCACGTCGTGTTGCGGCACTTCTGCGTGCTCGCGGGGGCCCTACACGATATTAGGCAGGTGTACCAGTTTCTTTGGCTCTTCAGACATTAGTCGAGTCCATGCCACGTCGTGTTGCGGCACTTCTGCGTGCTCGCGGGGGCCCTACACGATAATAGGCAGGTGTACCAGTTTCTTTGGCTCTTCAGACATTAGTCGAGTCCATGCCACGTCGTGTTGCGGCACTTCTGCGTGCTCACGGGGGCCTACACGATATTAGGCAGGTATACCAGTTTATTTGGCGCTTCAGTGTACCAACATAAGATGTCCACAGAAAGTGGCGCAATTGTAAACCGCAAACAAAAATCCGCAGAAGAAATATTTGTATCTAATCTCCCGTAGGTAACCTCCTTCCCAAGATTAGGTTTTTGTTATTGTTAAACGTTGCAAATTAACTCTCTTCATGTCACAGGTTAAATGATAAAATGATAATGTGATGGCTTTCCCGACATATTATCCCGAGGTTTTTGGGGACACATTTACGTAATATACAATTTTAACGATAAAATTTTAAGTCGACCCGTACAGGGTCCCTGTAACAGATAGTGAGTGTAAATTTACGAAAAATATACGTTTCTCCATTGTATGTCGGTATCTGAAACCTCTCCGCTATAATATGTAATCACACTTTTGTTCTAATAATACAGAAAAAGGCAGTGTGCGAGTTTAAGTGTATTGTAATGGCGGATAACAACTGTACGTAATTTTACCAAATTCACTGACACCCATTCCGTTCTCAAGTAGTCTGAAGAGATAGTGTCGGTATGGACAGGCTGTTTAGACGTAATGGGCTGGTTTCGGCGCGCCGCGCCGCGCTGTCTATATCGGGCATCCCACTTCTGACACCAAAATAGAACAACGCCAGGCATTGACACTTGCCCAGCCTGCAGGCGTAAACAAGAGGCTACCGCACTGCCTCGTCTACTTAGTGCCTCGCGCGGTTTATTTTCAGTGTGCCGCTGTTACGTAAACCACTGGTAATGTGTGCGCGGAGTTCGCTGAATGAACACGTCTGGAATGCGGCAGTGCTTTTACTTGGAACCCAGTGCTGTCATTCGGTTGTCTCTCTATGTCCCGCAATCTCTCAACATACATAACTGTGATTTCTTCTTTGATTTAGGGAAAAGCAAATTGGATTCATAGTACCTATTTCTAACTTTTGTCCAGCTGCCAATAAAGCACAAATTTTTATTAACAGCTAGCGTTGTCAAGTGCGATTACTCTCGTGCACCGAGGTTCTGTGCAAAGATTGTATAGAAAATTTATATCCTAAAAAAAAAAAGTTATATTATTTGAAAAAAATCACTGAAAAGCTATTTTAACCCTAGAATGATAACCTATCTCACAGAGGTACCAGCGCGGTAAACATATTGCTGTCTTTCCCTACATTATACAGGGTGTCCAGAAAAGGACTCCCTGATTTCAAAATTAAATATCTCGAAAACAAAGATCGATAGAGGAATGCAGTAAACGGTATGTTTATCGTGACAGCTGTAAGAAGTGTATACAGCAGTTTGAAATAATAGTTACAAAAGCTGCTAACAGATGGCGCTGTAATCGCCATACGTAATGCCTAAATAGTGATCCGAAGCTCAGGGTAGTGCCAATGGTGAACATTTTGAAAACATTGTGATGTGATTGTTTGCAAAGATTGTTTTCATACGATTATTTCACTTATGTATGCTGATATGAGCTATACAGCGTACAGCGCCATCTGTTAGCAGCTTTTGTAACTATTATTTCAAACTGCTGTATACACTTCTTACAGCTGTCACAATAAACATACCGTTTACTGCATCCCTCTATCGATCTTTGTTTTCGAGATATTTAATTTTGAAATCAGGGAGTCCTTTTCTGGACACCCTGTATAATCAACTGGCTTGTAATGGGGCAAAAAGCGCCATTTTATATAATCTACAGACATTGTCCAACAAACAAAAGACTGTCTAGTTTTTGTAGAGGTTTAATGATGTATAGTAAACTTATAATAAATAAAATCATATTGAAATCGAAATTTTTGTGTTTTTGGTGCTTTTCTATACCTCTAAAAAATACAATAATTTTAAATAAATATAATCAATTAGAAAAAATAGACACATCTGAAAATCGTGTGCCTTTGGGGAGTATGGTTGTCTTATCCTTATGTTTCATATGCAGTTCACTACACGTTTTGAGAAATTGTCTTTCAAGTGGTATGTATAAATGAGACGAAAAAAAATTAAACTATAAAAAAAAATTATTATGGGTAAAAAAATTAAAAATTATCATTATAAATAACATTTTTACGACAGATTTATTTTCTTATACGTGTAGCTATCGATTAAATGATACATAGGACTTTTTATTGAAAAACATTAGGTGCTGAAAGATTAAATATGTCAGAATCACTCATGTAGTTAATTTGAAAAAAACCACAACTTCAGAAAGTTTCCTATAGTTTTCTTGTGAACTTCAGCAAGCTAATGTCACTGTAAATTTTCAAAGAGTTTCTGGCTCCGCAGTTTCATAAATAGACGGGGAAATGGTATTTTTTTAAAGTTTTCTTGGCAAAAATAAAACAAAAAGTCGAGGATCTTTGAGAGTAGGTGATTTCCCAGCTTCTGTTTGATTATAAATAATGTTCACGGGTGATTGTCTGATAGAAATAAGAATCTCCCATAACAACATTTATTTCGTTTTTAAATACATGTTCTACGATACCAAAACATTAAAAATATTTCGCTCAACACTTTCCGAAAAAAAATTCTTATGGATAATATTTTTCTTATCCTGTCATGTCTTTAGACTGGTTTGATACAATCCTCCATCCCTTCCTGTCTTGTGCTACCCTCTTCTACATGCCCCTTACAGCCCACGTCCTCAATTATCTGCTTCATATATTCTAATCTATGTCTTCCTCTACAGTTCTTACCTTCAACTGTTCCCTCCACTAACAACTTAACCAATCCAGCATGTCTCAAAATATGACCTACCAGCCTGTCTCTTCTTTCTGTAAGCTTCTTCCATAAACTTCTTTTCTCACCCATCATTTCTAAAACTCGTTCATTTCTTACTTTGTCTGTCCACCTAATTTTCAGCATTCTTCTGTAGCACCACATTTCAAATGCTTCAATTTTCTTTCTGTCTGGTATTCCTAAAGTCCATGTTTCGCTACCATAAAGTGCTGTGCTCCACACAAAGAGTTTAAAAAAGTTCTTTCTAATTCCTAGATCAATATTGGAAACTAAAAAATGTCTCATTTTCATGATGGATCTTTTTGCTAGTGCTATTCTGCTTTTAACATCATTCCTGCTTCGGCTATAGGTTGCAATTTTACTTCATAAGTAGTAAAATTCACTAACTTCTTCTATCGCATCCGACGCTATTTTTATATTTAATCTATTATTATTAGTGTAATTTCTGCTACATTTCATCACTTTTGTCTTGCTGTTATTTATATTCAGTCCAAAATCTTCCTTCAGTATTTTGTTCAAGCTATTCAGTAACTTCTCAATATCCTCGGCCTGTTCTGCTAACAAGACAATGTCATCAGCAAATCGTAGCATACTGATTGTTTCAATACTTACGACCAATTCAAATCTTTCTTTTATTTCCTTTACTCTTTCCTCTACATACAAGCTGAATAAGTTCTGCTTAATGTATTAATTCTGTGCTTTATCACTTAATTTTCTATAGCAGCACCTTTTCCAGCATTACATTTTAATTTCTTTTTTAAATAATTGATTGCCAAAGTGCTTTGTTCATTTGTATTGAGGTTAGTATCTCATACATACCTCGGGCATCCATTTTAATATCACATGGCATTTTTTCCCTTTTTTTGTGGTATAATAGGAGGTATTTTAGGGTCACTTGAATTGTTGTTAGTCAATAGAGAACAGTTGGAGGGTTGAAAGGAAAAGGATAACTGCCGGCGTCTGGAAATCGTGTACGGATCTCTACCTCTACTATTCCTTTGGCTCACTAGTTTCGTGTAATACAGGGTGTTTCAAAAAGGACTTTACAACTTTGAAAATTCATATAAATTTTTTGAAACAAGGTACACAGCCGGATTTGTTGTTGTTTTAAAGGAAAACACTTCAAGTTTTGACTCGCGTAGTCCGCTAGTGCCTAATCGCGCCGCACAAGCGCTAGCGGCAGTTACGTTAAAGATGGCTGCCTTCACTGGACCCGAGCGTGCTAGCTGTGTGTTTTGGTTTGAAGAATCGAAGTCTGCGACAACAGTTCGGCGTAATTTTCGTACAAAGTACGGTAAAGATCCTCCTAGTAGGCTTACAATTTATGAGTGGCATAGATGTTTTGTAGAAACAGGGTGCTCAGTAAAACATAAAAAATCCTCAGGTCGTCCAAGCACATCTGACGAGGTCGTTGAGCAAGTGAGAAAAAATTTTGTCAACAGCCCTACGAAATCGACCCGGCGTGCATCTCGTGAGCTGCAAGTCCCACATACGACGGTTTGGCGTTTGTTGAGAAAACGTTTGCATTTGAAACCATACCGATATTCGCTTTTACAAACAGTTAAAAACACTGATAAGATTGCACGTAGGAACTTCTGTGTGGATATGTTAAATCGAGTGGATGATGATGAACATCTTGGACAACATAATCTTTTCTGGCGAGTCAACTTTTCACTTAAGTGGCAAGGTTAACACACATAACTGTAGGATTTGGGGCAGTGAAAATCCACATGAAACATTGCAACATGTTCGTGATAGACCTAAAGTGAACGTTTTTTGTGCGTTGAGCAAGAGGAAAATGTACGGCCTCTTTTTTTTTTCCAAGAGAGAACCATCAACGGGATAGTGTATCATGATATGTTGCAACAATTTTTGATACCACAGATCGATGAGGATGACCGAGAACGAAATGTTTTGTTTATGCAAGATGGCGCACCACCACACTATCTGACTGACGTCCGGGATTTTCTCAATGACCGCTTTCCAGGTCAATGGATTGGCCGTGATGCGCCAATTGCATGCCCCCCCCCCCCCCTGTTCCCCAGACCTGACACCACTAGATTTTTTCTTCTGGGGTTTCATAAAAGATATGGTGTACGTACCTCCTTTGCCGGCCACTCTACCTGAACTTAGAGCAAGAATTTACGCTGCTGCTGAGCAAGTTACACCTGAAATGCTAGTGCGAGTCTGGGAAGAAATCGACTACCGATGGGATGTCTGCAGAATAACCAACGGAAGCCACATAGAACATCTTTAGTTTAAGGTAAAAAAACTTGAAGTGTGTTCCTTTTTAACAACACCAAAACCAGCTCTGTACCTTGTTTCATAAAATTTATACGTATTTTCAAAGTTGTAAAGTCCTTTTTTGAAACATCCTGTATTTCTAGCTGGCGACCAAGTTCTAGACACTTTAATACTGTAATTTCGAAAAACGGAGTGTCGTACTAAACAAAACAGAACTCTTCGACGGACTTCGAATCTGGGACCATGGATATTCAATCCTTGTGCTGTATCCACATTTTGCAAAAATGTAACATAGGATATTGAACAAGTAACATTTGCAGTTAAGAACAAAGTAGGTGACCATTGCGAAGATTTCTCCAATAATATACGATGAATAGCGAAACGGAATACAACTAAGCTGCACAAAACGCTCGCAGTGTATCCACATCTCTGTGGCAAGTAGTGTTGCTATCTAGTAGTAATACCATCATGGCCGGTGCGAAAATTTGGCAATTAAATATTTACATACTAGTTGGAGAGCGAAATTGAAATGTTTCTTCAACACAAAATATCTTAAAAACTCATTAATTAGAAAACACATACAGTTTACCGCTATCTGTGTCAGGTGAGGTGCTGCTATCTAGCGGGAAAGCGACCAATCCTTGTCGGCGGCAGCGAAGCATAACGGCAGTCAATACGCGTCACCTTGATACTTAATACTTTAGCCCATTACGCATCGAATTCAAAAAACTTCCTCTATTAATATATGTTTTTCCACAGAGGAGACCTTAATCTTTAAACGGATTCGCCGAGCATTGTTGGTGAGTGGTAACGTTCTGGCCTCGCATTGGGGAGGAAGCGGGTTCGATTCCCCGTCCGGGCATCCGGTTTTAGGTTTTCCATGGTTTCCCCAAATTACTCCAGCCAAATGCCGGGGTGGTTGTTTCTAAAGGTTATGGCAGAATTCCTTCCCGTTCCATGTCCCCCAATCCCATCCCGCCTCTAATGACCTCAACATCGACGAGTCGTAAATCCCTAACCATAAAAAAACAGTAGTGAAAGACGACAACGTTTACATGTACACCCCGAGCGTGGTGGTAGAGCGGTTAGCGCTCTGGACTCGCATTTGGGAAGACGCGGATTCGTATCCCCGTCCGAGTATCCAGATTTTTCAATGGTTTCCCCAAATCACTCTAGGTAAATGCCGGGATGCTTCCGTCAAAAGGCCATGATTGATTTCCTTCCCGTTCCTTGTCGCCAGTCCCATCCAGACTCTAATGACCTCAAGGTCTTTTTTTTTTGCTTGGGCATTACGCCTCGTCGACGGCTTGGTCATTAGAGGCGGGATGGGATGGGAGACAAGGAACGGGAAGGAATTCGGCCATGGCCTTTTTGGAGGAAGCATCCCGGCATTTACCTAGAGTGATTTGGGGAAACCTTGGAAAACCCAAATCTGGATGCCCGGACGGGGATTCGAACCCGCGTCCTCCCGAATGCGAGGCCAGAGCGTTAACCGTTCACCCACCACGCTCGGTACCTCAAGGTTGCCGAGGCGTAAAGCCATAACTAAAAAAAAAAGTACGTGGAGTACTGTAAGGCATTTCACGGCACACCAAGACTCGTTTATAGGAAAATCGAATGACCGAAGGTCCTACAAGTTGTACTGTGAATGTGCCGCTAGAGCGGTGGAAAGGCACGGAGAGGTGGCCTTCTGCTTGACTCTTGAATTAGCCGAGCCGCGACCTCCGCAAAGCTCATGCTAAAAGATTCTTTCTGTGGAAGCGTGCATAGTTATGTAAATAATTTAATTCACTTGTGAAATCATTGTGCGTTTTCTGTTGTTGAAATATGAGGCAAAAAAATAAATCAGTACGGCAGTATGATATGAAAACAGGTGTTGATTATTTTTAAATGTATAATGTGGGGTAAAAAATATACCTATTTCCATTTTCAGTTTATTTTCAAAAAATATTAAAATTTAAATAATTTTAAAACTATTTTCCCATCTCGGATGACGAGCAATCAACATCCGCATTTGCATCGGCATCCTCAAAGATTACTAATATATATATTGGCGTTGACCATCACAGACATACAGCCATCTACTGTGTATGTCTCTAACATCTGTCTGCAGTAGAATTCTGGAGCATGTCATATGCTCTAACGTTATGAAGTTTCTGGATGAAAACGAGTTACTTACAGCAAACCAACACGGATTTCGTAAGAACCGTTCGTGTGAAACGCAACTGGCTCTATTT
Source organism: Vandiemenella viatica (assembly GCA_031002005.1). Classification (NCBI taxonomy): domain Eukaryota; kingdom Metazoa; phylum Arthropoda; class Insecta; order Orthoptera; family Morabidae; genus Vandiemenella; species Vandiemenella viatica. Next base: position 1,539,606 of record JARYHS010006518.1, read on the forward strand.
TCGCATGACGTAATGAAGGTTATCGATGCAGGATCACAAGTTGATGATATTTTTTTGGATTTCCAGAAGGCTTTTGACTCTGTACCACATAACCGCCTTTTGGTGAAGATTCGAGCGTACGGTATATCTGATCAGATCTGCGAATGGATACGCGATTTTCTAACTGGTCGGTCACAGTATGTCGTTGTAGACGGGGAAGCCTCTTCTAAACTAGATGTTACTTCGGGCGTTCCTCAAGGAAGTGTAATAGGACCACTTCTTTTCTTAATTTTTATAAACGATCTCGGTGACAACGTTAATTGCAGGATGCGATTTTTTGCTGATGATGCACTTATTTATAGGGAAGTGGGGTGCTCTGACGATTGCTTAGAAATACAGCGCGATCTGGATGTTATTTCGGAATGGTGCCGTAAATGGCAATGCAAATAAGTAATAAAAAGACCCCGTTTGCTCACGAGTACAAATTTAACAATTCAGTTGTTGACACGGTCGATTCCCTGAAGTATCTAGGCGTAACAGTACAAAGCAACATGAAATGGGACTTGCACATAAATTCCGTCGTAGGCAAAGCTAATTCTAAACTACGTTTTATAGGTCGTATTTTGAGAAGCTGCAATGCTCATACAAAGGAAATAGCGTACAAAACACTAGTGCGTCCGCATTTGGAATACTGTTGTGCAATTTGGGATCCGTATCGCAAGGGATTGATTGACACGTTAGAGAAAGTACAGAGGAGAGCCGCTCGATTCGTGACCGCTAGTTACAGTCCTTATGTGAGTGTCACAGAGCTGATACGCGGGTTGGGCTGGGATTGTTTGGCGGACAGACGACGTCGTTTTCGTTTAAATTTGTTGGAGAATATGCGAAAATCTCTAATTTACGAGTGCAACGAAAAACTTCTTCCGCCAACCTATTTGGGTCGCAATGACAGAAGGGATAAGATTCGAGAGATAAGATGCTGTACTGATACATTTATGTATTCTTTCTTTCCTCGTTCTGTTCGGGATTGGAATACTCTAAAATAGGATTGGTGCTTAGCACCCTCTGCCACCCACAGTAATTGTGAATTGCAGAGTATAGATGTAGATGTAGATGTACTTTGCGATCGTTTTCTGTGGGGACAATACGTACAGGAGGGACAGTTAATTAAAACCACCCAGCCACGCCCTGGGAACGTGAGGCCGGCACGTTAGGCCGGCTCGTTAGGTACTACGTAACCAGGTCCGGCAGCCAACTCCTTCGTAACACAAAACAATTACAAACGGTGAAACGTTTTCCTAAAGAGAACCAAAAATATCCAAAGAGCACCTTACTCTAAACAACACAAACAGATTATCAATATATCTGTGATATGTACTGCTGCTACATAGCGGTAATGCGATCGTGTCTCTTACAAAAATATCGAAATGAGGTGCTGCTACCTAGCGGTAATGCAATCATGGTTGGTGCAAAAAAATTCGGAATGTGATGCCGCTATCTAGCGGTATTGGTTCGTGCAAATATATCTATATGTGGTGCCAATAACTAGCGGTAATGCAATCTTGGTTCGTGCAAAATTTCAATTTGTGGTGCTACTATCTAGCGGTTTGCAATAATGGTTCGTGCGGAAATATCGATATGTGGTGCCACTAACTAGCACTAATACGATCATTGTTCTCGCAAAAAAATTGATATTTGGTGCTGCTATCTAGCGGTAATGATACATGAATCATGCAAAAATATCGATATGTGGTGCCACTAACTAGCGGTAATGCAATCATGGTTCGTTCAAAATTTTCAATTTGTGGTTTTACTATCTAGCGTTTTGCAATAATATTTCGTGCGGAAATATCTATATGTGGCGCCACTAACTAGCGGTAATGCAATCATGGTTCTCAGAAAAATGTCAATATATGTGATGCCGCTATCTAGCGGTAAAGTAATCATGTTTCATCCTAAAATGTCGAAATGTGGTGTTGCTATCTAGTGGTAATGCATCAATGGATCGTTCAAAAATTTGGAAATGTGATGCCGCTATCTAGCGGTAATGAAATCATGGTTCGTAAAAAAATATCGATACCTGGTGCCACTAACTAGCGGTAATGCGATCATGGTTCATTCAAAAATTTCGATATGTGGTGCCGCTATCTGGTGGTAATGCATTCATCGATCGTACAAAAATTTCGGTATGTGGTGTTTTTACTAGCGATAATGCAATCATCGTTCGTGCGAAAATATCGATATGTGGTGCCACTAATTAGCGGTAATGTGATCATGGTGCGTGCGGAAATTTCGAAATGTGCTGCCGCTATCTAGCGGTAATGCAATCATGGTTCGTGCAAAAATTTCGATATGTGGTGGTGCTATCTAGCGGTAATGCAGGATCAAGGTTCTAGCGAAAATATCGATATGTGGTGCCTCTAACTAGCGGTAATGCGATCATGGTTCTTGCGGAAATTTTGAAATGTGGTGCCGCTATCTAGCTGTAATGCAATCATGCTTCGTGCGAAAATATCGATATGTGGTGCCACTAACTAGCGGTAATGCGATCATGGTTCTTGCGAAATTTTGAAATGTGGTGCCGCTACCTAGCTGTAATGCAATCTTGGTTCATGCGGAAATATCGATGTGTGGTGCCACTAACTACGGGTAATACGATCATGGTTCGTGCAGAAATTTCGATATGTTGTGCAGCTATCCAGCGGTAATGCGATAATGGATCGTGCGGAATTTTCGATATATGCGGCTGCTATCTAGCGGTAATGCGATTATGGTTCGTGCATTTCGATATATGGGGCCGCTATTTATCGGTAATGCGATCGTGGCTCTCGCGAAAAATTGGATATGCTCTGCCGCTATTTAACGGAACTGTGATTGACTCGTGCGAAACTAACGAAATGTGGTGCCGCTAATGGAATCATGGTTCGTGCAAAAATTCGTTATATGGTGCCGCTATCTAGCGGAAATGCGATCGTGGCTCTGGCGAAAGTTTCTATATGTGGTGCCGCTATTTAATGGTAATGCGAAAGTGGCTCATGCGAAAATTACGATATGTTGAGCCTCTGTCTGTTGGTAATGCAATCGTGGTTCATACGAAAATTACGATATGTGGTGCCGCTATCTAGCTGTATTGCGAACGTCGCTAATTCGAAAATATCTACATGTGGTGCTGCTATCTAGCGGTAATGCGTTCATGTATAGTGCGAAAATTTCGATCCCTGGTGTTGCTATCTAGCGGTAATGCGAACGTGGCTCAACTGAAAGTTTCGATATGTGGTAGCGCTATCTACTGGAAGTGCGATTGTGGCCAGTCGGAAAATTTCAATATATGGTGCTGCTATCTAGAATTAAAGTGATCGTGGCTCGTGCGAACATTTCGATATGTGGTGTTGCTATTTAGCGGTCATGCAATCGTTGATCGTACGATTATTTCGAAATGTGGTGCTACTATCTAGCGGGAAGGGATCATGGCTAATGTAAACATTACGATATGGGATGCTGCTATCTAGATGTAATGCGGTAATGTTTTCTTTGAAAATTTCGATCCCTGGTGGTGCTATCTATCTGTAATACTATCATGGTTCGTGCAAAAATTCGTTATATGGCGCCGCTATCTAGCGGAAATGCGATCGCGGCTCTGGCGATAGTTTCTATATGTGGTGCCGCTATTTAATGGTAATGCGAAAGTGGCTCATGCGAAAATTACGATATGTGGTGCCACTATCTAGCTGTATTGCGAACGTGGCTAGTGCAAAAATTACTTTATGTGGTGCTGCTATCTGGCGGTAATGCGTTCATGTATTTTGCAAAAATTTCGATTCGTGGTGTTGGTATCTAGTGGTAATGCGAACGTGGCTCAACTGAAAGTTTCGATTTGTGGTGCCACTATCTACCGGTAGTGCGATTGTAGCTAGTGGGAAAATTTCAATATATGCTGCTGCTATCTAGAATTAAAGTGATCGTGGCTCGTGCGAACATTTCGATATGTGGTGTTGCTATTTACGGTAGTGTGATTTTGGTTTGTGCGAATACTTCGTTATGTGGTGCTGCTAACTAGTGGTTATGTGAAGTTTAAACAAAATGAAAAAGTCAAGCTTGACAATTTGTGAAGATAAAAATTAATAAAAATATTTGATTTGGAATCGGGTCAGAAAATTATGAAACTAACACCCTGTCGGATAGACCACGCTGCCATTTGATGAGATAAGGCAATAATTTAGTATATAAAGATTATTTATAATTTTTTGTTTCTATGTATGCGAATATCTGAAAAACTAGGGCGCATTTTGAGAAACGACTACAGCACAGACATATAAGCTGTGTACCCTTCAACATATATGAAGCAGATCGAAATCCGTTCTTAACATGTCTCATGGTCTCCAAGTTATACTGGTATCAAAGGTAGAACCTAACCTAGTCCAGTAATTTTACCAGCTAAAGGGGGCTTACAGTTTAACGTGCAATAGAAACCATGGAAGCTCGCTGGCATATTTCACAAATCACAGGAATCTATGTTGGAGCTAAAGGTCAGTTCATTACGAAAAACAAAAAAAAGATTTTCAGGAAAAAATGACGCTGATTGTAAGTTATATCACTGTTTTTCCATATTATTTGAAGCAATACAATTATTAAATGAAGTTTAAATAAAGTAAAAAATTAATAAAAGTATTTGATTCTGTGGGGATTTGAACTCGGGTCATAAAATTAATCCATCGCACAGACCACGCTGCCACTTGATAACACGGGGCAATAATTAAGTATTTACATGCAATTTAGATTTTTTTATTTCTTTGTATGCGAATATCTAAAAAAAATCAGGGCGCATTTTGAGAAACGGCTATACCTAGTGTTGTAAACAAACGGTTTTTTTCTGACTTGAAAAAAAAAAATCATAAAAACATTATGAAACTTTTTTTTCATAACTACTAAATTTCAAATTTGTAAGGCATTTATCGTTTAATACGACTGTTTTAGAGTTTATGCTATGTACTTATCTTAATTTTTAAATCTACTATATTTCTCTGGTTCAGTAGAAAAGAAAATTACGAAAATATTGGCAACATTGACTGAAGTTTTCATTTACGAACGGGGACTTCCCGAAGAGGCTAGGTTGCACAAGAAGGAATCCCCGTTCCCCGTTGTTTGGATTGATACTCGCTATTTGAACTAGTGCTGCCAACCCTGCGAATTTATCTGTAGACCTACAGATCTTTTCAAAAAATTAGGAATTTTAAATTTATCTACGGTTTCTTGCCTCTTTTTATTACTTATTGTGCTTTCCTTATATTCGTATACTTGTTAAACTCTCAGCGTATAGTGATACTGAGTCATTAAATAGTCAGTAATTATGAATAGTTTCCTTGCAACTGTTGGCGTAAACCAACGATTGAAAAAGAAATAAAGCTCCTATTTTGCATGATAATAGATTTAAATTCAAACTTAAAAGACCTTAACACAAAATTATCGGCGCAGTCTTTATGCACAGTGTGTACTTAGCTCATAATTTAAAATTGCAATCTCAAAATCATTTGCGTACTATACAAGAACAACCAGTAAAAGAAAATGTAACTATTTCTGAAGTTATGGATCTAGAGGAGACAGAAGAAGAAACAGAAAATTCTGACTCCGACCGAACTAGTGTTGGTAGTGCTGATACTAGTGAATGTGGTATTGACATAAAGGATGAATAAAATTATGTTTCCTATATAGATACATTTATGAATCATTATGTAAGACATTGTATGATTTAGTAAGATTTAAAACACAGATGTAAATAGAACTATAATTTATTAAATATACTGTTTTCTGAAGAAGAAAAAAAAAAATTAGAAAAAAAACAAGGGTGCTAAGTTTTTTTTCATGTTTTTTTTCACAAAGCTGAAAAACGTCATTTTTTTTCAGTTTGCAAGACTAGATATACCATAGACATATATGCTGTGTATTCTTCAACATATGGTATGTGCCAGTAGATTGAAATCCGTTTTTAACATGTCTGATGGTCTGGAAGTCAGTGTTTTACTATAATCACAGCAAAGCAGAGATAGACAAAAGAAGTAGTTCCCAGACCGGAGGTTAGTTAATTCTGTAGTGTGCCAAGGCGCGCTTACTCATACTGTTTATTTCGAGATGTCTCCTGGCTAATAGACAGAGCGCGTCTTATGAAATCATTGTCCACTACCCACGACCCGCCCTTGGCACCAAAAACTAATATCTCGCATAATAAACCCAGCAGGTGTCCGCAACGTGATGTACTAGAATCCGTACCACTTCGACGACTGGCTGTCAATTGGCCGCTCAGTCCACCTCTAACCCGCAACTTGACCTGCTGAATAGTTGGAGACAGGTGTATACCACAAAAACAATTCTTCTTAAAATAGGCCAAGTCTCATGTCTGTGCAGCGCAAAACGTTATGAGATCTTGTTGTGAGCCAAGTCTACACTTTACAGCGCGTATTCAGTTCACGTTCTCAAACAGAATGGATTCTCTCGGTGTTATAGATCGTTTACCTACTATACAGGGTGTTACAAAAATGTACGGCCAAACTTTCAGGAAACATTCCTCACACACAAACAAAGAAAATATGTTATGTGGACATGTGTCCGGAAACGCTTACTTTCCATGTTAGAGCTCATATTGTGGACGGCTGTGATACAACACGCCATTCTCCAGGGCTGCATCAGCGCATCAGGGATTCCATGCGACGGAGGGTGGATGCATGTATCCTCGCTAACGGAGGACATTTTGAACATTTCCTGTAACAAAGTGTTTGAAGTCACGCTGGTACGTTCTGTTGCTGTGTGTTTCCATTCCGTGTTTAATGTAATTTGAAGAGAAGTAATAAAATGAGCTCTAACATGGAAAGTAAGCGTTTCCGGACACATGTCCACATAACATATTTTCTTTGTCTGTGTGTGAGGAATGTTTCCTGAAAGTTTGGCCTTACCTTTTTGTAACACCCTGTATACGAGGCATGTTTTTCTAAGTAAGTACCGTTTTGAAATTAAAAAAAGACGTGCAAATATATCTCAATAATTTTATTTTTACATGAAAGCCTGTACCTTACTCTACTTTTCTATATAATTCCCTTCAATATTGGGGCACTTGTCATAACGTAGTACCAGTTTTTGAAAACCCTCCTCATAGAAGTCTGCCGCCTGACTTGTTAACCACTGCATCACAACTGTTTTGACTTCGTTATCGTCTTCAAGACGCTGACCGCCCAGGTGTTTCTTCAAGTGCAGGAACAGATGGTAGTCACTGGGCGCCAGATCAGGGCTGTACGGAGGATGATCTAGAGTTCCCCATCGGAAAGATGTGATGAGATCTTTGGTCTGATTAGCCACATGTGGACGGGCATTGTCATGCAGCAAAACGATGCCCTTGCTCAACTTGCCACGTCTTTTGTTCTGGATTGAACGGCGCAGATTGTTCAATGTCTCACAATAAGCTGCTGCATTGATTGTCTCATTACGAGGCAGAAATTCCACAAGCAATACTCCTTTTCTGTCCCAAAAAACTGTGCACACGATTTTCCGGGCAGAAATCCTTTGCTTGAACTTCACTTTTTTGGGTGAATCTGAATGCCACCATTCCAAGGACTGTTGCTTTGATTCAGGTGTGAAGTAGCTCAAAAAGAAAAATCTTGTCTACATGTGGCTTACGAAAACATAACTTCTCTCCTCATTTCTTCCCCCCCCCCTTTTTCCTTAATTTTTGCTAACGTTGTTTGCACACACCCATAGTTTACAACCGGTTTTGATTGTACTTAGCACAACTATGCTTAAGAACTAGTCCAGTAACGGGGTCGTAAAAAGGGGGTCTCACAAACATCACATCACGTAGAAGATTTTTTTTTCTTATCTTGTATATATTGGTGAGAGTATGCAGAAACCAAGTTTTCGACCTCCAGCACCCTCGGCACAATTTTCTGTGGCCAAAAAACATCAACATTTTGGTACTTTTTTCAGTTTTTCGTCTATAACTCCATCCTGATAAGTCCTATCAAGAAATATTCTATTTTCAATTTGAAACAGGACAAAATTTCCTACAACTTTCGTATTACAAACTTTTTTCTAAACTCAAAATTAAGTGAGCTACAGTTCTTCGAAAATCAGCCAAATTTCACACTTTTCCTAAAAGTTGGGTTTTTACCTACTTTGCAGCTCAAAATGACCTGAAACCCCTGTATATATAACTGATATATATGTATTTCTGTATGACATAGTATATATATGTACTATAGTACTTTGATTACTGATGGTCCATTCAATAATCATATAGCATTGTTGGCCGGGAGATCCCGAAGAATTATTCGGCCGCCAGGTTACAGTGTTATGGATAGGCCGCGCAGTGCGCTTCTTGTGGCTATCTAACCTGACCAAGTACTAGTACCGCATATGGGGACCTACAGCTTAAGGTGGAATTAAAACCACAGAATCGTTCTGGCTTTCTCCATATTACACAGCAAGCTGCGGCAGAGGTAAAGGTCGGGTTAATGGCCTTTGAAAATTACTGCTGAAAACGGGATTTCGATCTTCAGTCAGATACCTTAACCACTGAGCTACCATTTCGTTCTATTACCTGATGGTATTTGCACCAGTTTGAAAAACGGATTTGCAAAACTGAAAACATAATGTTATGGCACAAAGTTTATTTATGCAGTCAAAATTAAGTCATAATAAGTCAAAAAATTAGTCATAAATCCATTTCTTTTCCGTTTTAATGGATTGAAACAATGTGTTCCATTTGAATTTGTTCCGTACAACAATGGAAAAAAAATTGTCGCTATATGAAGCATTTAAATCTCTTCAAGATACAACACCCAACACAAAAATTTTTGCTATGCACGGATGATTCCTCCTGCATAAGGTTATGTGGCATAGTAGTAAATACCTTGGCTGCTTCTGTGGAAAATATGAAGCCTATTTGACAACGAACTATAGATCCAACATCACAGTTATATTTGACGGATACCGAAGTTATGCTGCGCAGAGAGGAATAAAGTCATCTGAAATGATTTGTAGTTTGAAAACATCAAATACTTCAGCAGGCATCATTTTCAGTGAGGAAACAAGTGCTACAGTGACGCAGCAAATGAGAGCAGCAAGAACTGTGTAATGTTGATACTAATGCAAAAACTGAAAAAGGAGGCATCCAAGATCAACAGGCAAAACAAGATGCTGCTGGATTGATCGTTGACGCAGCAATTTCCCAAGCAGCAAAATTCTACAGTGTGATGATTCTAAGTGAGTATATTGGCTTTCTCATTTTGCTAATGGGCTTTGGTACCACGAGTTTGAACCCACACACATCCTCTTCATCCATGCATTTGCTGGATGTGATACAATATCAGCATATTTCGGCTATGGGAAAAAAAACTTCTACTGCATGATTCAATACCAACCATATCTGAAAGTAACATGCATGCTAACTTCTCAGAACTCTAGCCTCCAGAGAACATTTGAAGAACACGCAGGGGAACATATCATCTTGGAACGGTACGGAAAAATTGCTTGTGGAACATTGGAAGGCTCAGATATGAAATGATTAAGAAATCTGCCCAAAAAATGCATTCAGACTAGCACGGTTGCCACCAAAATCAGATGCGGCAACGTTTCACTCAATATGCACGTACCACCAAGTAAAGGTTGGTTGGGTCGAGAAACGTACCCATTGCCGTGAGGATGAAGGTAAGGCTCGTCCAGTCTTATTACAGTTACAATAATAAATGCATTCAGGAGGACGTCGGTTCGAATTCCCATCCAAGCATCCAGATTTGGGTTTTCCATGGTTTCCTCAAATCACTCCAGCCGAATGTCGGGATGCTTCCTTCAAAAGGCCATGGCCGAAATCCTTATCCCCAGTCCCATCGTGCCACTAATGAACTCGACGTCGACGAGGCGTAAAGTCATAAAAAAACAATAATAAAAGACGATGCACTTGAGTTTACTTCGAAGGTTGTATCATATTCCTTCCAGAAACCTTGTTCTCCTCCATGCAGCTGTCGCTTATCAGGACTTTTACCTCTGCCACAGCTTGCTGTGTTATATGAAGTATGCCAGAACGATTCTGTGGTTTGGATTCCACCTTAAGCTGTAGGTTCCCCATATGCGGTACTAGTACTTGGTCAGGTTAGATAGCCACAAGGAGCGCACTGCGCGGCCTATCCATAACACTGTAACCTGGCGGCCGAACAATCCTTCGGGATCTCCCGGCAAACAATGCAAAGTAGGTAAAAACCTAACTTTTAGGAAAAGTTTGAAATTTGGCTGATTTTCAAAGAACTGTAGCTCGCTTAGTTTTGAGTTTAGAAAAAAGTTTGTAATACGAAAGTTGTAGGAAATTTTGTCCTCTTTCAAACTGAAAATAGAATATTTCTTGATAGGACTTATCAGGATGGAGTTATAGACGAAAAACTGAAAAAACTACCAAAATTTTGATGTTTTTTGGCCACAGAAAATTGTGCCGAGGGTGTTGGAGGTCGAAAACTTGGTTTCTGCATACTCTCACCAATATATACAAGATAAGAAAAAAAAATCTTCTACGTGATGTGATGCAAGTGAGAACTACCCCGTTACTGGACTAAACAGAGTGGTCTGGTGGCTAAGTGTTGAAGGCTCTAACTTTCAAAAGATTCTTAGTCACGTTCAGGGTTCAAGAATTTTTAAGAGTTGTATATGATTAATAGTATATAAGAATTAAGTAGCTATAATAAAAGTAGAGAATCATGAGAGACATGCATCAGTTAAAAAGGGTGTGAGACAAGGTTGTAGTCTATCCCCGTTAATATTCAACTTGCATGTAGAAGAAGCAGTGAAGAAAGTCAAAGAAAAATTTCCATGTGGCATAAGTTTTCAGGGAGAAAATGTCAGTTTGCTACGATTTGCTGATGACATTGTCTTGTTAGCAGAAAGGGCTGAGGATATTGAGAAGTTACTGAATGGCATGAACAAAATACTGAAGGGAGATTTTGGACTAAACATAATCCAAACCAAGACAAAAGTGATGAAATGTAGCAGAAATGATACCAATCACAGTAGATTAAATATAAAAATAGGATCAGATGCAATATGAAAAGTAAGTGAATTCTGCTATTTGAGAAGCAAAATTACAACCGATGGCCGAAGCAGGAATGTTGTTAAAAGCATAATAACACTAGCAAAAAGAGCCTTCATGAAAAAGAGAAACCTTTTAGTTTCAAATATTGATCTAGGAATTAGAAAGAACTTTTTAAAACTCTATGTGTGGAGCACAGCACTTTACGGTAGCGAAACATGGACTTTAGGAATACCGGAAATAAAGAAAATTGAAGCATTTGAAATGTGGTGCTACAGAAGAATGCTGAAAATTAAGTGGACAGACAAAGTAAGAAATGAACGAGTTATGGAAATGGTGGGTGAGAAAAGAAGTTTATGGAAAAGCTTACAGAAAGAAGAGACAGTCTGGTAGGTCATATTTTGAGACATGCTGGATTAGTTAATTTGTTAGTGGAGGGAACAGAACTGTAGAGGAAGACAGAGATTAGAATAAATGAAGCAGATAATTGAGGACGTGGGTTGTAAGGGGTATGTAGAGATGAAGAGGTTAGCACAGGATAGGAAGGGATGGAGGATTACATGAAACAGGCAAAAGACCGACGACAGCAAAAAAAAAAAAAAATAATAATAATAATAACAAAGAATGGTAAAATCTAACCTACCATCGAATTGTGGACTAAGTAATCTTTTTTTAGTTTAAAACAAAGTTGCTTTAAAATAAGTAAAAATTGATTTTACTTTTAGTTCACAAAAATTTCACTCGCTCTTCCAGTTTGTCCCTGTTAAGCCTAATTTACCCCAGCAACTTTTCCGTTTTTTTGGATCGGTAGGAAAATCTGCTACGTGGATGGTGAAGTATTTAATTATTTATTTGTCGTAGGGCTAAGCTACTAATGTAATACATACAGGGTGTTTAAAAAATGACCGGTATATTTGAAATAATCAATAAAAACTAAACGGGCAGCGACAGAAATACACCGTTTGTTGCAATATGCATGGGACAACAGTAAATTTTCAGGCAGACAAACTTTCGAAATTAGTTACAATTTTCAACAACAGATGGCGCTGCGGGCGATTTGAAAGATATAGAGGTAAACGCAGTCTGTGAGTTCGCCATTCTGTGAGTCGTCTTTCTGCTGTAAGCGTGTGCTGTTCATTGCAAGTTTGCTGTGTCTGAAAAAACAGTAGAACGTGTGCGCGCCAGTTAAGTTCATAGTCCACAGAAGTCTACTCCTCGAGTGAGCAGGGAATCAGGTTTTCCACAGAACACCGTTTGGAGAATCCTACGGAAGCGACTGTGTATGAAGCCTTACAGGTTACAGTTGGTACAAGCACTGTCGCACAACGATGAAGTGCGTCGTTTTCAATTCTGTGCCCAATGTCGAGAACAAGACGAAACATTCGCAGAAAAACTTGTGTTTAGTGATGAGGCCACTTTTCATGTGAGTGGAAAAGTGAACAGCCACAATGTGCGCATTTGGGGGACCGAAAACCCCCATGCTTATGTGCAACACATTCGTGACTCTCCCAAAGTGAACGTGTTTTGCGCGATCTCACGAAATAAACTTTATGGGCCTTTTTTCTCTAATGAGGTGACGATCACAGGGAAAATCTATCTGGAAATGTTGCAGAATTGGCTCATGCCACTTCTGGAAGATGACCAGGACCGGCTTAAGGAATTTTGGGGCCCCCTGCGAAGTTTGCTTTCGGGGCCCCCTACTTATTTTCCAGGTATATTTTTCCCTACACTTTTGATAATTTTCGTGACTTTACACACACACACAAACACACACACACACACACACACACATATATATAAATACAGGGTGTTACAAAAATGTACGGCCAAACTTTCAGGAAACATTCCTCACACACAAACAAAGAAAATATGTTATGTGGACATGTGTCCGGAAACGCTTACTTTCCATGTTAGAGCTCGAATTGTGGACGGCTGTGATACAATACGCCATTCTCCAGGGCTGCATCAGCGCATCAGGGATTCCATGCGACGGAGGGTGGATGCATGTATCCTCGCTAACGGAGGACATTTTGAACATTTCCTGTGACAAAGTGTTTGAAGTCACGCTGGTACGTTCTGTTGCTGTGTGTTTCCATTCCATGTTTAATGTGATTTGAAGAGAAGTAATAAAATGAGCTCTAACATGGAAAGTAAGCGTTTCCGGACACATGTCCACATAACATATTTTCTTTGTTTGTGTGTGAGGAATGTTTCCTGAAAGTTTGGCTGTACCTTTTTGTAACACCCTGTATACACTTATTGTATACGACATTTCTTTTCTTGCCTTTCTTTGCTAGTACACATAGGTTTTTGTGGCTGGAGACACGTGAGCAAGCATAAACATTTTAATTCAATAACTTTTTACATGAAACTTCAAAGATGAATGAGTTTATTCGAACGGAATTACATAAATTGCTGAAACAGGCTGTGAGTAATAGACTCCTTTAAACATATAGGCCTATTGTAATAACATCAGATACGACTTTCCCAAAACTGAATCTGATGAAGGACTTCTCGTGGAACTCCACGCTTCGGAAAAGTCTATTGTGAACGCAGGTTGTTAACATTCTAAATTTGTAGATTATTTATTTTAGCAGGAAAATTGTTCGTTAAGTAAGGACAAATTTTGAAGGGGATCGTGGCGGGGCCCCCTGAAGCTTGGGCCCCCCCACGACTGCGGTTCTTGCGGTAGCCTTAAACCGGCCCTGAAGATGACAGTGAAGATGTCATTTTCCAGCAGGACGGTGCTCCACCCCATTTTTCTCTAGTTGTCCGTAATTTCCTAAACACCAGTATTCCAAACAGACGGATTGGTCGTGCTGGGGATGCTGATCGTCAGCTGATGTCATGGCCTCCTCGTCCCCAGCGACTTCTTTGTTTGTGGTTTTGTAGAAGACACAGTGTTCGTGCCACAAGTACCAGTTGATCTCGCAGACCTGCGGGTTCGCATCACCAATGCATTTGCTCTCATTGACAGAGACATGCTGCATCGGGTATGGGAAGAACTCGATTATAGACTTGAAGTGTGCACAGTCATTAAAGATGCACATATTGAGCACCTGTAGACACTCAAAAAAACTTTCACAGTTTGTTTATACATCTGTCTCATCTTGTATGTATATGTCAAATAATAAATCTGTAGTAATTTCCTGAAATCACTGCAATCATTTTGACTAACCCTTTATGTCATCCTGATCTCACTTGATTTCAATACTACCAACCCCCGCACTATCTAAAATCCACTGAAACTCCATTTCTTTCTATAACTGCTTTTTCTTCATTTTAATTCCCTTATGATCTGAGTAATTGATTTATAGCATATTAGAAAGTGTGATTTTCTTTTGGTTTTACGTCACTTCAACGTCGAGTTAAATACAAGGGTTATTCCAAAAGTAAGGTCCGGTTAAAAAAAAAAAAAAAAAAAAAAAAAATCATTTTTTTTTTAAAAAACAATTGTTTTATTTACGTTCCTTGCATATTCCTCTATTTTTCTACATAATTTCCATGCTTATTTAAACATTTGTCATATCGTTCAACAAGCTTTTGAATGCCTAAGTCGTAGAAATCGGCCGCCTGCGAAGATAACCAGTTTTTAACTGCTTCTTTCACTTCATCATCTGTGTCGAAGCGCTTGCCGCCAAGAAACTCCTTTAGGTAGCAGAACAAGTGGAAATCACTTGGCGCCAAATCCGGGCGGTCAAGCTGTTCCCATCCAAATTTCTTGATTAGAGCTTGCGTTTCTTTCGAAGTATGGGGTCTGGCATTGTCATGCAACAACAACACACCAGACGACAACAGACCACGTCGCTTATTCTGGATTGCACGTCGAAGTTTAGTCAGGGTAGCGCAGTAGGCTGCTTTATTGATCGTTGTCCCTCTTTCCATAAAGTCGACTAACAATACTCCATGTCTATCCCAAAACACGGTCGCCATAACCTTGCGTGTTGAGATTGTCTGCTTTGCCTTGACCTTGACTGGCGATGACGGGTGACGCCATTACATCGACTGACTCGGGGGTTATGTGAGAAACCCATGTCTCATCCCCTGTGACAATAAACAAGAGCATAAGCAATTCTTTCCATTTGTTGGGACTCAGTAAGCAGCCTGGGAACCCAACGGGCACACAATTTGTGAAAATTCAAATGTTCAGACACAATTCTGTACAAAGTCGTTCAACCTTTTTTTTTTTTTTTTTTTTTGTAACTGCTTTACGTCTCTTTTTAACATCGAGGTCTTTAGAGACGGGAAAGGATGGGGGGCAAGGATGGGGGCAAGGAATGGGAAGGAATTCGGCCATGGCCTTTTGAAGGAAGCATCCCGGCATTCACCTGGAGTGATTTGGGGAAACCATGGAAAACCCAAATCTGGATGCCCGGACGGGGATTCGAACCGCCGTCCTCCCGAATGCGAGGCGAGAACGCTAACCGTTACACCGCCCCGCTCGGTTCGTTCTACTCACATTCGGGAAATCTACTAGTACGAGTATTTCGAGATCTGAAATAGTGAATCGTCGATCATCATGAATTTTTTGGTCAACCGCATTGACCAAATCTTCTGAAATCACTGATGGTCGGCCAGACCGTAGTTCATCATGCACATTTTCCCGTCCTTCATTAAAAGATCGAACCCACTTGCGCACTTTACTGTCACTCATTATGTTAGGACCGTAAACTTCAGTAATCTGGCGATGAATTTCTGCCGCTGAAACGTTTCTTGCAGACAAAAACCGTATCACTGCCCTTACTTCACAATTGGCGGCCGATAAATTGTCTTAAACATTGTGAACTGACACTACAAACAGCACACAGCAACAGTAACAACGCTAATGGCGGCGCTTGACGCGCAAGGCATGCCGGGAGTCGGCGCGCATGCGTGTTTTGTCCTTGGCGCCCAATTCAAATAGTTACAGCGAATCGGACCTTAGTTTTGGAATAATCCTCGTATATGCGGAAAGGATTGCCGACAAGGAGCGGGAAGAAATATGACCAAGTCCTTTTGAAGGAAACATCCCGAAATCCGCCTGGAATTATTTGTGGAATCCTTGGATAACCCAAATCTGGATGCCCGGACGGGGATTCGAACAGGCGTCCTCCCGAATGCGAGGCCAGAGCCTTAACCACTCTCCCAGCACGCTCGTTCGTAGACTCCCGTTTTACCTTACGGAGAGGAAGTTTGCCGTCTGTTGATATTGTTGTGTTTGGCCGTTCTGATAGCTGATTGGCTGTCGATTCGCTTTGATCTTCCGCAAGGTGGATATAGTCAACTGTCCAAATATTAGTGTGTTGGCAATCCTGCCTTCTTGCCTTCACATCACAGACATTTAATCTCTCATCGCACAATAATCACATCGCGGGCGCTGTGAGTTAAATCTCCAAGGTGCTTCCCTATCCAAGAAATCCTGCCGCTGCTTTACAGGTCATAATAACAAAAGCGATTAGTCGTATAGTTGCAGCTAAAATGTTTTAAAAATTACACGTTCATCCTTCCTTTCTTCCCAGACAAGATTCTTAGAGTTATAAGCGTTTTCTTTTATGGTTTTAAGACCAAATTGGCAAAAACAGAACTCTTGGTAATAGAACTTCGAGATTTACCCCACGTAACACCACTCTGTGAAGCGTTGCCCGCATAAGATGCAATGAATTTAGGTTTATCAATTTAAATTGCCTTCCACTCTGCCATAGTACTAAAAATCCAAGTGACATAGTCGACAACAATATTAACAGAATCCACAGAGTGGAGTGTTTGTTTTTGATGTAATGTGTTCAGGTAACTATAGGAGTGTTCATCTCTAATGCTAAGTGATCTTTGGCGTTTATCTCTTCGGGTTACCAAAGCGGTGGTCATCTCTGATGCACTGTGATCTTTGTTATCTACCTGTTCGAGTGCCATGTTACTGAAAACTAAAGTTTCATAGCCAATAATAATATTAACAGAATCTAAAAACCAGAGTGTTTCTTGTTGTGTAATGTGATCTTTTGTGCCTGTCTGTTCAGCTTGCGAAAGAAGTGTTCATCTCTGATAAAGCGTGTTCTTTGGCGCCTATTTTGGTTTACTAGAAGGAGAAATAGGGTTCAATTATTATACAATATGATCTTTGGCGCCTGGTTGTTCGGTTTATGAATGGAAAGTTCATCTCCGATGCAGTTGTGATCTTGAACACTTCTCTGTTTAGGTTACTAAAATCGGGGTCATCTTTATAATAATGTGATCTTTGACATCCGTGTGTTTAGGTTACTAAACAAGTATTAATGTATTATGAAGTGTGTTCTTTGGCACACATCTGTTTAGGTTACGAAATCGCTGCTCATCTCTTATGTAGTATGATCTTTGGCGTCTATCTGTTGAGATTAGAAAAAGTGTATCCATTTCTAATGCAGTGTGATCTTTGACGCCTATCTATTCAACTTATGAAAGTAATCTTTGGTGAAGTGTGATATTTCACGCCTATCTTTTCAGATATTGAAATAAGAGTTTTATCTCTGATGTAATCTTTGGCACGTGTTCACGCCTGAAGCGGTGTAATCTTTGTGCTTATTTGTTCAGATTAGTAAATAAATGAACATATCTGATGTAACATGTATGGTCTTTGGCTTCTAACTGTTCATATTATGAAAGGAATGATCATCACCGATGCAGTATTATCTTTGGTAGCTATCTGCTCAGGTTACGAAAGAAGTGTTTATCTCTGATTATCTGTGATATTTGCAACTTATCTTTTCAGTTTATTAAAGGAGCGATAATCCCTGATACAGTGTGATGTTTGGATCTTTAAAGCTTTCTGTTCAAGTTACCAAATGTGTGTTCATCTCCGTTGCAGTGTTATCTTTGGCGCCAATCTGCTCAAGTTACAGAGGAAGTGTTTATCTCTGATTAAGTATGGTCTTTGACACCTACCTGTTCAGTTTGCTAAAGGAGAGATAATCTCTGATGCAGTGTAATCTGTGGATCTGTGGATTTTTGACGATTATCTGTTCAGATTACTAAATGGGTGTTTATCTACGATGTTGTGTTATCTTTGGCACCTATCTGTTCTTCTGTCTTTCGGAAGCATAGTCCTGCATGGGCCGGTACTGTTTTTCACCCCGTCCCTTCCGTTATGTTTCATTTATTCTGAACGGTAACAACACACTACTCTGAACAAATACACGTCACAGTCAAACACACAAAACATTACACTGCTGTCAGTTCATGGGACAGTGTGTAATATCATGTGACAGACGAACACTGTTTAGTAAGGCTGTCTTATGAGTCAAGTGACGTCACGGGTGGGATCACGGTTTCATTCTATTCTACGGTTTTCTGACATGGGTCAAGTTGTTAATTACAGAAGTGACTGAACAGGAATGTATACAGGTACAATTGTAGATCACAGGTTTATCGGGATCAATTTAAGCGACAAACAGCTTCGGATGAAATTGTAAACGAGTTGAATATATCAGGTAATTACAATTCATTTTATTTTCTGCTGATGATGTTACGTAGTTTGCTTTTCAGTTGATCGATACGATGTTTCTTAAGCTAGATAATGCGAATTTTGGCGTTTGGAACGTAATGAAGAGTTAACTGCAAAATATAAAATATACTATACCCTGTTCATTTAGTACTGGCGGCTCAGCGTCACGTTCCCCTTGCGCCACTCCTCACCTCACCACCCGGGATGACCGCTGTGTCCACGTACGCGTGTGGCATATTTCCCCTTAGTATGTAGTGACTGGTGAGGGCAGTGGAGTGGGGATAGAGCACACTGACCTTGGCCGCCTCTGTTAAGTCAACGGGCTACAATATTTTTATTTTAACATATTTCTCTCTTTTTCACAACACAACATGCAGTGCTCAATACCTATGCCATCATTTAGAATATTTTTGAAAGTGACGAAGTATATAATGAAATTCATCCAATTGTTTACTCTTTCTATTAATGTTTTTTATACAAAAACGATTATGTTTTTTTTTTTTTACGTTTAGAGCTGTGAAAGAAGCCACTATTTCCAATTCTTATTTCCATTCTGGAGATACAGGGTGTCCCAGAATTATCTTTACAACTTTGACATTGAATAAATTATGTTTGGAACCAGATATCACAATGCAGTTTTTTGCATTTTGAAGAGTATCTATCAAAGTTTTGTTTCTGTCTCTAGAACACTTCTTTGGAGCATCCCTTTATCAATTGTCTTAATTGCTGCAGAAATCCTCTGCCTGAGATCTGCCAAATTTCTAACCGGGGTTTGATACACGATGACTTCTACATATCCCCAAAGAAAGAAATCCAAGGGGGTTATGTCAGGTGAACGAGGTGGCCAGTCAATTGGACCCCGACCAGGAAATTGTTTATCTAGAAAATCACGGACATCATGAGCCCAATGTGGAGGTGCACTATCCTGTTGGAAGATGACTGTTGGTTGAAGGACTTCCAGCTGGGGAACAACAAATTCTGTTAGCATATCCAAGTAAACTGGGCCTTTGATTGTCTTCTCAGCAAAGTAGAAGGGGCCAATGATTTGGTTGTGCATAACACCGCACAACACATTAACCATTGGGCTGTCGCGCTCTCTCTCTCTAAATGCATGCGGAGGTTCAGAACCCCAAATTTGAATGTCGTGCCTGTTAAGTAACCCGTGTCTCTATAAACCAGAAAACACAGTGAGCTTTTTCCTGTGGGGTGTACATTTTCAATAAATGTGATGTAACTACCTACTTGTCAGCAAACCGCACCTGAAATGAAACAGAAAAAAACTTTGAGAAATACTCTGTAACATGCAAAAAACTGCATTGTGATATCTCGTTCCAAACATAATTTATTCAATGTTCAAGATAATTCTGGGTCACCCTGTATAAATAAACTGCAATTTCCATCTTTGAAAATACATACAAAACTGCATGTAATAGAAGCATCCCAGAAGGTGAGCTCAAATGATTTAATACCAGTGACAGTAATATTACTCTAAGCATGTTGAAACAATACTGTTTCTGAAAATTGCAACACACAGAAGGAGAGGCCTGAATCACTTCACAATCAGAGGATTTGTACGACATTGGAGCCATAATGAATGACTGACATAGCAGAGATATAGCGTGCACGTAGGCCCAGCATCGACCTCCTGCGTGTGCCCAGAGAGGTCATTATTACGCCACGTACAATCGTTGCAAAGTCGTCAACCGAAGTGGAGTCGTTGAATTAAGAGTCAAATCCATATCACCATGTGAGTGTCCTTGAGCGTGGTGGAATGATTGGTATATGCGAATCGGGTTTGTCGTACTGTGCCGTAGCGGCTCGTACATAGATGCTTGTGTGGAACCAGTGGATGGAATACGGTCATGCACAGCTACGAGCGGGTACTGGACCACACAATGTGACCACAGTGCGGGATAACAGCCATCTGGTCCGCGTGGCCGTAACCGACAGAACAGCTTCGTCCATAGTGTCAGCTCGACGTCGGAGCATTGCAATCGGTGTAGACATGTCTGATGAGGGCTAGGGCAGAAGCAGGCATGCCGTTGCGTCGACCTCCCTTGGTCAGAAACCACCAACGCAACAGACTCAAATTGCCACGTACACGCCATCACTGGAAAAATGCAGTGCACGCTTCAACTTGTCCTACATTGATGGGCGCGTACCTGTTAGACGCTACGATTGTGAAAAAAAAAATCGGGCACACGCCTTTGTTGGACGGACAAATGCCACGTATGATGGTTTTGGACGGCATTGGCCACAATATGCGATATCCCGTCTTATGTTCTGAGAGCAATAGGAACAGCAACCGCTACATCAGGGAGGTTTTAAAGCCCGAGGAACAGGAACGCAATAGCAGAATGCCCTGCACAGGATGTGAGGAATGTCAAAGCCCTCTTAAGGCGCGTTCCCACGACGTCTTGTAACGGAGGCGGGACGGGACGGATACTCATCAATACGCCATGGGAACAGGGCCGCCTCTGCTAGTGGAGACGAGACGCAACTAGCCACTCTGAGTCGGTAAACATCACAGGCGTGTGTAGCGGTGCGCTGTTGCCATCGGTTCGCAGCAGCGGTGCGCACCCCTTCTGTTGCTATAAAGTGCTCTGTATCAAACGACACTAGGCAACGTGGTGAGGAGGTGGCGGCGAGGTAGCGAGGGCTAACCTGCGGCGCGCGCTCGTTCCTACACTTCGGTTATGAGGTGCCGCCTCCGTTACAAGGAATCGTGGGAACGCAGCTATAGAAGTTTCTCTGGCCCTCAAGATCGCCTGGCATGTCACCCATCGAACATGTTGCGATATGATTCGTGGGTAAGTTGTTCGTTGTGTTGTTCCATCTATAAACTCCGTGGCACCCCAGCTGCCAGCAGCATGCCCAGACGATATCTAGAGGCCCTGATTGCAGAACGTGACGCCTTCGCACCGTATTGAATTCACATGGTCAAAGTGCATGCATAGTTATATTGTTGTTGTTGTGACTTTAGGGTGCGTTGACAGCAGGTCGTTAGCGCCCTACATAGTTATGTGCTTTTAATCATTAGTATATAGTTATGTGCGTAATCCCTGTAGTAGATATCATTGTAATTACTTGTTTCCTCGTTGGTGTTGCAGTTTTTCACAAGCAGTAGTGAACATGGCGACCGTGACAGTTAAATCTGTTTATTTATCGCTCGCAGGCGGTGCCTCAGGAGACGAACGACGGCCGCCGGCGGAGGAGTAGCAGCCCGCAGCTGCTGGGCCGCGTCAGCATGTTCGACAGGGTGGCCCAGGAGCACGCGCAGAGCCAGGCCACCAACCCCTTCTCCGACCACTACTCGGGCAGGCTATCTCCCAGGCCGGAAGACCCCGACTACGGCAGGTCAGTCAACACCCTTTATAGTCTGACACTCTCGGCTACCGTGATCTGATCGAACACCCTGTATAGTCTGCATAATCGGTCGAATTGACTACGGTCAACTAATCGAACACCCTGTATAGTGTGGTCAAGTTACAGTACTGTAACATCCAAACTGCAACCCCTTCACGAGCAGGTTTTCTTCCAGGCCTTTAGACCCCGACTACGGCAGGTCAGTTCAACACCCTGTATAGTCTGCCACTCTCGGCTACCGTGATCTCACCCTGTATAATCTGAACTAATTGGTCAAATCCGCTACGGTCTACTAATCGAACACCCTGTATGGTGTGGTCATTACAATACTGTAACAACCATACTACAACCCCTTCACGAGCAGGTTTTCTTCCAGGCCGTAAGACAACGACTACAGCAGGTCAGTCAACGTCCTTGCATAGTTTCGCAGCACCACGGCACCTTCGTCTACGGTCAACTAATCGAAACACCCTGTATAGTCGTGGTCAAGTTACCAAGGAACAGTACTGCAACAACCACCTCCTCACGAAAGTTTTTTCTTTCAGACCTTAAGACCACGACTACAGCAAGTCAGTCAAACACCCTGTATAGTTTGCAGTCACCAAGTCTCCTTCGGCTACTGTGACCTAGTCGAAACACCCTGTATAGTGTAGTCAAGGAACAGTACTATAACTTCCAAACTACAACCCCTTCACAAGCAGGTTTTCTTACAGGCCTTAAGGCCACAACTGCAGCAGGTCAGTCCAACACCCTGTATAGTTTGCAGTCACCACTTCTCCTTCGGCTACTGTGAACTAGTCGAACACCCTGTACAGTGTGGTCAAAGAACAGTACTGTAACATCCAAATTGCTACCCCTTCACGAGCAGGTTTTCTTCCAGGCCTTAAGACCACGACTACAGCAAGTCAGTCGAACACCCTGTATAGTTTGCAGTCAGCACGGCACCTTCGGCTGCTGTGAACTAGTCGAACACCCTGTATAGTGTGGTCAAGGAACAGTACTGTAGCAACCATACTTCAACCCTTTCACCAGCAGGTTGTTTCGCTGATCAATCAAACACCCTGTATAGCGTATTGACATGTAGTCCTAATAAGCTATCCCCTATTCAGCATAATTCCTCCCATACAATGTTACATCGTGTACATCTACACTAAAATATTATAAATGTGAAAGTCACTCTGTCTATCTGTTATGTTCTCACGGGTATTCGGCTGAACCGATTTCTGTGAAATTGGACAACGAAATACTATGTACAATCAGGAAGAATGTAGGATACTTTTTCTTGGGATAAATAACATATTCTGTTATATTTTGTTTTTAAAAAAACACCTAAAACAACTTAAATAAAAAATTTTATACCTTGTATTGAGGAAAATAAATTTAAATGGATAATATGTTAGGATACTTTTATAGAAATTTCGACCTTTTTTTTTTTTGACTCGGTGTCAACTTTCACTCAGTGGGCAGCCTGTCATCGCGAGGAACGAATTACTGCACTTTATTTGCTGTTAGAGGCTACACGGGAAGTACGTACGAAAATACCGAATATTTTACAGCTTATAGTGAGGCGGAAATTGTCGTTGCGGGGGACTGTTTAGTGAATGAAATTTGATGGTATTTTAATCTGTGGCTCGGGCTCGTTGGTGGTCGATGCATATCTCTGGCGCTACAGTATCGAGTGGCAAACTGCATTATACAGTAAAAGCTTCACATTTAATCAAAGGTATTATTGTCATTTTTTTTCCTTTGCCTTTTCTGGCACAGACTCTCATACAAAATGGGCGAACAGATGAATGTCTTTTTGTATAGTAGTATGATCTTTGGTTGGTGAAGGACTATTCATCTGAAATGCATTGTGATCTCTGGTGCCTATCTATTACCGGTACAGACGAATTAGAACCACTTCTTTCCTTAATTTTTATAAACGATCTCGGAGACAAAGTGAAAATCATGTTTAGATTGTTTGCTGATAATGCAGTTATTTATAGGGAAGTAGGGAATTCGGCCGATTGCTTACAAATTCAGCGCGATCTGGATGTTATTTTGGCATGGTGCGCTGAATGGCAACTTACACTAAATCGTAAAAAGTGCAAGACAATGTGCATAACTAACAAAAAGAATCCAATTGTTCAGAAATACGAGGTAAACAGTTCAGTTATTGATATGGTCGATTCTGTGAAATATTTGGGAGTAACAGCACAAAGGAACATGAAATGGGACATTAATTCGGTAGTAGGTAAAGCTAATTCTAGGCTGCGATTCCTAGGTCGAATCTTAAAAAACTGGAATGAACAGACAAAGGAGGTAGCGTACAAATCTCTTGTGCATCCACATTTGGATTATTGTTGTGCCATTTAGGATCCGTTTCGTAAGGGGTTGGTCGAAAGTATAGAGAAAGTACAGAGAAGAGCCCCTCGATTCGTGAACGCTTGCTACAGTCCTTATGAAAGCGTCACAGAACTGATTAGTAGACTAGGCTGGGAGTCTCTGGTAGATAGACGACGCACGTTTCGTTTAAACTTATTGGTAAACATGTGTACTCCCACTTTCACTTACGAGTGTAGTGAAATACTTCTTCCACCAACCTATTTGAGGCGGAATGACACGAAAGATTAGAGAAATAATGTGCCGCACTGATTCTTATATGAATTCTTTTTTTCCTCGTACCATTAGGGATTGGAATGCACAGAACGCGCCCTCGGCAACACAATATATAACATTTACCATGGTAGTCCCGAGCAGAACTGCTGAGTTACTGTCTCATTGTTGTCTGTGTCGGCAGGCCTATCGCGGGGTCCAAGACGGAGATGCGAGGCAAGAAGGCGACGTCGCAGGTGCACAAGGAGATGATCGAGCTGTGCTCCATCATCGCGGAGCACGGCGAGCCTCTCAGCGAGGGGCCAGATGATCCAGACCCCCGCACCGTCATCAGCTTCGGAGAGCTCTTCCAGGTCAGCGCAGTATCAACAAGTGGAATCGTCCTCAGCTACCGACCACCTCACCTCCATGCCATCACTGTGTTCCAATCTATGTTCGTTCTTCATATCCTGAGCTTCAAGAAATCTAATCATCATACTCTGTTTTGACTCTTGTCATCGTTCTTTCGATCAGCTGTCCCTTCCATCCTCTACTCCTTGATCCTCCCATTCAGCCTATCTGCCATACTTATTTCTCAATCTTATCTCAACTGGTCTTTCGCATGGTGCTGGCTGTTCCAATCTATATTCGTTACTTGTATCCAGATCTTCA
Source organism: Vandiemenella viatica (assembly GCA_031002005.1). Taxonomy (NCBI): domain Eukaryota; kingdom Metazoa; phylum Arthropoda; class Insecta; order Orthoptera; family Morabidae; genus Vandiemenella; species Vandiemenella viatica. Next base: position 1,564,709 of record JARYHS010006518.1, read on the forward strand.
CTGAATCCAACCATTTTGCTCTGGTTTGCTTCTTGTCAAAGTTTCATGAATCATCTATCCCTTTCATCCTCTTTTGGTCCAACGCCTTTACACAACATACATTGACGTTTCTTCATTCTGTCATTTACCCTCAGAACTACATTCTTTTTTCTGATATCCTTATTTCTCACTTCGTCTCATCTGGTCTTTGGTATCATGCTAAATCTTCCAGTCATGTTAGTTCTTTGTTTTCTGTTCTTTACTGAAACCAAACATCTCGCTCTGGTTTTCTTCTTGGCACCTTTCCTTCAATCATCTGTCCCTTTCATGCTCTGCTACCTATCGTATTTACATCATCTTCACTGATGCTTGTCAGTTCTTCCATTCAGCTTCGGAACTCCATTATCTTTTCTGAGATCCTCATTTCTCATCGTCTCACCTCCTCTTTCGTATGATGCTAGCTGTTCCATCCTAGGTTCGTCCTTTGCATTCCGTTCTTCATTGAATCCAACCATGTTGCTCTGGTTAGCCGCTTCCTTCAATCAACTGTCCCTTCCATCCTCTCTTCCTTCATCACTTTACACCATCTTCATTGATTCTTCGTCATTTTCCCATTCAGCTTATCTGCCATCTTCATTTCTCATTCTAATTCTTCCAGTCACATTCGTCCTTTGTACCCTATTCCATTAGACAGTAACTCAGCAGTTTCGCTTGTGACTACCATGGTAAATGTCATATATTGTGTTGCCGGTTGCTCGTGAGACTAACAGAGAGGCTGTCTGTAACTGTACAGTGAGGTTTCTTCTTCGGGCTGGTTCGTAACGGGCGCCGCATCCCCGTTGCTCCCCGTGGGCACTCTTATAGTTTCCATAATCTTTATTTCAATTATGTGTCCCCTTCATCTTCTCCTCCTTCATTTTTTTTGTAACTGCTTTACGTCTCTTTTTAACATCGAGGTCTTTAGAGACGGGAAAGGATGGGGGGCAAGGATGGGGGCAAGGAATGGGAAGGAATTCGGCCATGGCCTTTTGAAGGAAGCATCCCGGCATTTGCCTGGAGTGATTTGGGGAAACCATAGAAAACCCAAATCTGGATGCCCGGACGGGGATTCGAAGCGCCGTCCTCCCGAATGCGAGGCCAGAACGCTAACCGTTACACCACCACGCTCGGTCCCTCCTTCATCGTCGATGTTTGTCAGTTCTCCCCTTCGGCCATAGAACTCCATTCTCTTTTCTGGCATTCTCTCACCTAGTCTTTCGTTGGATGTCAACGGTTCCAATCTATATCCCGTTCTTCACTGAAACCATCCATCTTAACTTGCCTCGTGTTATCTTTCATTCGATCATCTGTCCCTTTCACCCTCTCCTCCTCCATCACCCTTACACCATCCTTTTTAATGCTTGTCGATTCTCCAATTGAACCTTGGAATTCCATTCTGCTTTTTGACATCCTCATTCATCACTCTAGTTCACTTGGTTTTTCATATCATTCTTATTAAGAACTTCATCTCACTGACCTCCATCTCTTGTTTGTCGCCATTCCCATAATTCTGATGCATAGTTCTACAGGAGAACATAGCATATTTTATACATTATTTCCTTATGGATGATCACTCTAAATAGACACAGTTATGCCATACTTTGAATTTAGCCGCTGAACAATCACCTACCAGTGACATTGTCAACAGGTGAGAGAGGAACGAACAAAGTCCAAGCATGCAAAAATGAAACAGTTTGGCGAGGATACTTTGTCAGAGAAATAAATTTTTACATATGCCGGAGTAGGTACTCTCGACGTAAAAAACCAAGCATAACAACGTCAAAACCTTTTCAGTCATTAAGTTCCGCCAGATTGTAGATACAACATTTGTAAATTCGGAAAGATTTCAATTATTTGCCTGCTCTGGTGCCAGATCTACCTCAGATCCTAAACTTTGAAATTGTGAGAACCTATAAAATGTTTTCAGTAATTTTTGGATGATTTTGGAAAACACATAGAAATGATGGAGGGCGACAATAAACCACCATCACTGTAGGAATGAGGTTTTGGAATGTCTCCTACCCAGTTACAATACTGTTGTTAGCTTTAGTATGCTTGGTATGTTTCCAAATGAGGGAGATGTTGACCGTTGGTGCTTTCCGTTTGTTCCAGATCTACACTTACGTTTCTAACAAGTTGGTAGGCCTGCTGCTGAGAGCCAGAAAACAGAAGCTCGTCGACTTTGAAGGGGAGACTCTCTTCCAGGTAAACATAAACAAATACTTCCTGCGCGTTATTATTTTCTTGCAGATTTGTGTCTTAGTTTCTACTAATTTTTACAGTATTTACATGATACTAAGTACACTACCCATCTCTTGCTTTCTAGTACTGTATTTATAAAAGGACAAAGATGAGATGACGCCCCTTTCTGAATTATTCTGCTAGGAAAACATTCCATCCTACTGAGCAATAGTGTTTCATAAATATTTAGAAACAGCGTATCATTTGTCTAATTTCGGTGTTGTTGGTCATTATAGCAGTGGTAGTTATTATTTCAGTCAGTATTTCAGCATAGTTAATTGTGGTGACCCTGACGGGACATCCCATATTTTTCATTTTCCACTTTCAACTGAGGAATAATACCTGATAAGTGCAAACGGACAGCGTATACTATGTCCCAATTCCCGTGTTTTGTAACTTTGTTATTTCACTTTCTGTTTTCCTTTAACTAACATAAAATTACTATATGGCGACCGTGACAGGACATCCTACTTTTTACACGCTCTATATTAGCTTGACCTATATGTATGTATCAATGAATGTAAAGGACTCTTTCAACTCAATTTTCACCAACTTTTAGGTGAACTAGTGACAGTACAATAATTTCATAGCGATGTCCTGCTATTCTCATTACTTTGACAGTATGACGTGTTGCGCGTATGATTTTATTATTTTTAAGTTTTCACTTTTTTCGGCAGTCCCCATTGACTGTCTTGTGGGTTTTTTTTTAGTAGTGTTGTTATCATACTCTTTGTGCCGTTTCAGTGTTTTTCCACATTTTCTCTTTTTCAGAGGAAAGACGACCATGTCCCGGTAGTCCTGCTGATGCCACTGCACAGGGTCAAAGAGCACTTCATCAAGATGGATGAACAGTGATACCAACCTCACCGCAACACATACACCATCGTCGTTAGTAACTCCTGTTCCACTCAGTTCCTACTCTCCATGCCGCCAGCTGTAATGGTCTGTCGACATCAGGGTGATTATATCTGCGACAGAACTGTTATCAAGCAACGATAAAGAAATTTTTCGCTGTCTATTTTCAGAAACTCATTATTGTGGAATGGTTTCGGGGAAATGTTTGGGTAGTGACAGTCAGTGACTTAACCTGGATTCGAACCCTGGTCTCTGATCTACTTAACAACTATTGGAACTAAACTTTTTATTTTCCTGACGATGGTGTGGCAGTGGCGTCATCGCAACAGTACACGCTGTTTGTAAACTTGTAAGTGGCCGCGATTTTAATTTACAATGAAGCCGCTTAGACATGTCAAGTTTAATTTCTTAGGTGTGGGGAGGCCGACTTTGGGAAATTTACCGTTATTTGACTTCACAGTTGGTGTGGGTTGCCAGTGGCGGCCGCCAGATGGCAGCACCTGTCGGACTAATTCGTAAACGCATGGTTCGCGTGACGTAACAATGGATGGGCATCGGCGCGTTCTGAAATGCTGTCGGCTACACCACCTGTGACGTCAAATAACGGTAAATTTCCCAAAGTCGGCCCGCTCCATTGCTTTTACTCTAGGTTTCCATAGTTTACGTGATGAGTTCTAGTTTTTCTCAGTTCCAGAAAATAGTTAATCACGCAGTTCTGTTGTGTTTGGACATTAGTTCAGGTCTAAATTGAAAAATGGACTGTATAAAATCGTTAATGGTCACAAGCTATCCAGATATCTAGGAATTTGGAGAAACTGTTAAATATCAGCATATTGTCTCAGTATTTGTACAAAGGAATTAGGCTTTGTATGAGAACATTGAGCCAAATTTTGGATTGGTGGTCCAGGAACCAGTTTTTTAAGGAATAGACGAATCAGCACCGACAGCATTTCCATGGTAGATTAACTACGATATGTTCAGTTCTGAGATACAATACCAGTAGATACCACTCGTTTAAATTACATAAATCTGCTTCAACAATTATATTCCGTGCTTTAAATGGCTTCTACTGTATAAAGGGTGGTTAAAAAATTGTGTATCTCGTCATTCTTATACTGTATTGTATACAGGGACAGTAAAAAAAAAAATTTATCTTTTTATTGTATGTACATTCTGTTATACACAGGGTCGTGCACAAATTATATTCCGTTATTGTTGTTTAAGTATTGTTATTTACAGCGTAATTAACAAATTACAGGTGTTTTTAAAAAAAATTACACGTACAGTTGTGAAGCACAGATTGTGTTTCAATTTTATATACGTCCTGAGTCTTATACACAGGGTGATTCAGAAATTTTGTTTCATGTTGTATATTCTACACGTGATTGTATACAGATTCAATCACAAATTTTAATTAGCGGCTCTATTATATATATATATATAAATTGTAATTTATTTTGTTATATGTACAAGTTGCATTTTGTACCGTCAGGATCGTTCACAAATTATATTTCGTTTCCTTATGTGGTGTCTATTAGATACTGTATCCATTTTTATATATACTCTGTTATGTTCAAAGTGATTCGCATATTACCTTTCTCATCATCATCTGTGCATATACATACTGGCATATACAGTATATTCCTCAAATTATATTTTATTTTCCTATAAAGTGTGGTGCGGAAATTATGTAACATTTTGTTAAATATATACTACATTATATACAGAGCGAATCTTGAAATAAGTTTAGTATTTTGCCTGTACATTCGGTTCTACCTAGAATATGCGTTTGGATTGCTGTATTTTATTCTACTTTATTATATGCAGGATGATTTATGAAATTATATTTTATTTTGATATATGCCCATTAGTTATATTTAAAAATTGTATTTATTGCCTTGAACACAGAAAGCTAATATATAATATATATATATATATATATATTTCGTAATGTCTATGGACAGCAAAACAACGGTTTCTTATGTTTATAGTATGTATGATCAACTGGAGTACACTTTGCTGTGTTTAATCTCATTCATATATTGGAGATTTGTAAATTGTACCGTTTCTTTCACTGTATCTATTGCTTATGCATAATACTTTCGGTTATTATATGTTCAAATGGCTTTTAAAGTGTGATAGAGAAATTATATATTGTTTTTCACCCCCTCCAACTCGCATAATGTGGGTCCCATACACTACCTCCATACTCAAGCAATGATCTGGCTAAAGTTTTGTAACCCAATTTCCTCATTTTTCTGGTTCATCCATTCATCATTCTCGCCAATAAATAAGGGATTTTGAAACAGTTCCCTACCATTATTCTGTTTATCATCAAACGATTTGACAGCATTCCCCAAATTAACCAAAATAATTGCTCTCTACTAATTCCCGATGAGTTGACGCGCGTGGATAGTTTTGTGAATTCACAAGCAGACAAATGTCAAGGGAATTTCGTATTTGATGCCTCTAGTTGAATAACTTTTTTCTCAGAAATAACTTCGATAAGTTTTAAACAAATTGTGAAGAAAGTAATATTACAAACACAGGAAGTGAAAGGAATTGTCGAACTATTTGCTAGCGAATTTTTTCGTACTAAAAATGTATCTTTCGAATTGTACAATATCTGTCACAATCTACATAGGTATCAGTGAAATAATTAGTCTGTAACAGTTTCACTATTTTAAGAATCTCACTACAATTTATTTATTTGATTACGAAGGCTTCCGCGGTCACTGTATGTAATTATTTATTTGGTTGGAAATTTTCTACTTGTTACAATCTGACAATTCTTTAACTTTTAACTTGTTTCATCATTGGCCGGTATATTAGACGTTTTTGTTGATGCATATTTTCTCTGGGAGATGGCAGCACGTGTGCCGGAGCATGTGCTGCCACTAGCGGAAAATTTCCTAACTATGTCACGACGTTTATCTGTGACAAAGAAAAACAGTAATTATTTGTAAGTAACAGTTTTAAACAAAAGCAATAATTATTTCAGTTACAAATACATTACGCAGGAATTTTTCAGTGAAAGAAAGGTTGACAGTTGCAATGGTTTCAAGAAGAAAATTATAGTATTTAGAGATACGAAGTTAGAATGTGTTAATGTCGTAGACTGATGCAAAAACCAGGCGGTGAAATGACATTGTTGTAAGTTTTGATCATTGTGAGCAGAAATTAAATTAAAAGACTTTTCAATATGGCGGTTAGTATTACATTAACATCAATGGGCAATTCAGTAGATGCTGAATATCTAATCTTTGTTATTTAGTAGAAAATAATATATATATATTACTGTATATTACATCCGAGACTAGATAAAAATTTATTTATTAGTCGTATTGTAAAGACAATAAAAATACTTAGTAATTTAGTATTACAGCTGATAATGTGTAATGAAGACAATTGTAATTGTGTAAAAAGTTGTAAATGGTCTATTAAATGAATAGTGTACTAAGAATTTTTGTAAATTTTGTTCATTGTCGTTTGTGAGAAAACATGGAGCTGTTTAGTTTTAAGTGTTGAATTAATCGATACCT
>JARYHS010006518.1:1572364-1592288 GCA_031002005.1 Vandiemenella viatica
CATTTCGTTAATGCCTCGCCCAATGTTCATTACTTTTGTTTTCTTAGTGTTGATTATTGCGCCCGACGCTTTACAATATGATTATGCTGCCATTGCTCTCCAACATTAGGCATTACAAAGAGACATAGATATTATGCGTTTGTCTTTCACAGTTCAGATAGTTTTCATAATTTAATGACAATATGTTCTTATCTATACAGAATATGGTATCCTATGTCCATCCTAATGCCAAATAGCATCTCCTTGTCAAATTTCAACAGGATTGGAGTAGCCGTTTAGGCCAAGAAACGTAACAAACACACATACAGACAGTGTTACTTTCGCATATATAATATAAGTATAGATACCTCTAGCTATAAGTATGACGTCTTGCGCCTTTGATATTAATTGTCTGCAGTTCCCAGTGACTGCCATGTGTGTGTGTGTCTGTGTTTTTGTCGTTCTCTTTGTGGTATTTCAGTGTTTTTCGATGTAGTAGTTCACATTTTCTCTTTTTCAGAGGAAGGACGACCATGTCCCGGTAGTCCTGCTGATGCCACTGCACAGGGTCAAGGAGCACTTCATCAAGATGGACGAACAGTGATACCAACATCACCGCAACACATACACCATCGTCGTTAGTAACTCCTGTTCCACTCAGTTCCTACTCTTCATGCTGTCGACATCAGGGTGATTATATCTGCGACAGAACTGTTATCAAGCAACGATAAGAAATTTCTCACGGTCTATTTTCAGAAACTCTGTAGTCATTATTGTGGAATGGTTTCGGGGAAATGTTTGGGTAGTGACAGTTAGTGACCTAACCTGGATTCTAACCCTGGTCTCTGATCTACTTAACAACTATTGGAACTAAACTTTTTATTTTCCTGACGATGGTGTGGCAGTGACGTCATCGCAACAGTGCACGCTGTTTGTCAACTTGTAAGTGGCCGCAACATTAATGTACAATGAAGCCGTTTAGACATGTCAAGTCAAGTTTAATTCCTTAGGTGTGGGGAGGCCGACTTTGGGAAATATACCGTTATTTGACTTCACAGTTGGTGGGGGTTGCCAGTGGCGGCTGCCAGATGGCAGCACATGTGGGACTAATGTGGGGAAATTAAACTCGGTACAACACTAAATGAACACTGAGGCACATCTTGACACTATTTATTGAACGCAATATACACAACATCACATTTACTAAGTTCTACTCGGCACGTAGTCTCGCTGACGACTGCCTCTTGGTAGTTAAGCTAGCTCCCACCTGTCCTTAGTTGGCGCTCCTGTCGGCTCGACGTGGATTGCCATATGGTAGCTAGGAGAGGTACCGCCCACAAGCCGCCAGCAACGCCAGCTTTCGGCGAAGAGGCGTACTTCAGGCTCCGCCACACCAATTCGTAAACGCATGGTTAGCGTGTGGGCATCGGCGCGTTCTGAAATGCGGTCGGCTATTTCTGACTGCCCCGTTTTCACCAGCCGTGACGTCAAATAACGGTAAATTTCCCAAAGTTGGCCCGCTCCATTACTTTTCATCTACGTTTACATCTACATCTACATCTACATCTATACTCTGCAATTCACAATTACTGTGGGTGGCAGAGGGTGCTAAACACCAATCCTATTTTAGAGTATTCCAATCCCGAACAGAACGACGAAAGAAACAATACATAAATTTATCAGTACGGCATCTTATCTCTCGAATCTTATCCCTCCTGTTATTGCGACCTAAATAGGTTGGCGGAAGAAGTATTACGTTGCACTCGTAAATTAGAGATTTTCGCATATTCTCCAACAAATTCAAACGAAAACGACGTCGTCTGTCCGCCAAACAATCCCAGCCTAACCCACGAATCAGCTCTGTGACACTTACGTAAGGACTGTAACTAGCAGTCACCAATCGAGCGGCTCTCCTCTGTACTTTCTCTAATGTGTCAATCAATCCCTTGCGATACGGATCCCAAATTGCACAACAGTATTCCAAATGCGGACGTACTAGTGTTTTGTACGGTATTTCCTTAGTATGAGCATTGCAGCTTCTCAGAATACGACCTATAAAACGTAGTTTAGAATTAGCTTTGCCTACGACGGAAGTTATGTGCAAGTCCAATTTCATGTTGCTTTGTACTGTTACGCCTAGATACTTCAGGGAATCGGCCGAGTCAACAACTGAATTGTTAACTTTGTACTTCTGAGCAAACGGGGTCTTTTTATTACTTATTTGCATTGCCTTGCACTTTTTTACAGTTAAGTGTAAGCTGCCATTTACGGCACCATTCCGAAATAACATCCAGATCGCGCTGTATTTCTAAGGAATCGTCAGAGCACCCCACTTCCCTATAAATAAGTGCATCATCAGCAAAAAATCGCATCCTGCAATTAACGTTGTCATAGTGTATGTGATGAGTTTCTAGTTTTTTCTCAGTTCCAAAAAATAGTTGAATCACTCAGTTCTGTTGTGTTTGGACATTAGTTCCGGTCTAAATTGAAAAGTAGACTGCATAACATCGTTAATGTTAACGAGCTATCTAGATATCTAGGAATTTGGAGAAACTGTTAAATTTGAGCATATTATCTCAGTATTTGTACGAAGGGTCAAGGGAATTAGGCTTTGTTTCAGAACATTGAGCCAAATTTTGGATTGGTGGTCCAGGAACCAGTTTTTTAAGGAATAGACGAATCAGCACCGACAGCATTTCCATGGTAGATTAACTACGATATGTTCAGTTCTGAGATACAATACCAGTAGATACCACTCGTTTAAATTACATAAATCTGGTCCAACAATTATATTCAGTGCTTTTAAATGGCTTCTACTGTATAAAGGGTGGTTAAAAAATTGTGTATCTCGTCATTCGTATACTGTATTGTATACAGGGAGAGTCAAAAAAGTTTTCGTTTTATTGTATGTACATTCTGTTATACACAGGGTCGTGCACAAATTATATTCCGTTATTGTTGTATAAGTATTGTTATTTACAGCGTAATTAACAAATTAAAGGTGTTTTTTTTTAATTACACGTACAGTTGTGATGTACAGATTGTGATTCAGAAATTGTGTTTCATTTTGTATATTCTACACATGATTGTATATAGATTCAATCACAAATTTTAATTAGCGGCGGTTAATAAATTAAATTACATACCTCATATTTACGCTCTATTATATATATATATAATATATATATACATAAATTGTACTTTATTTTGTTATAAGTACAAATTGTATTTCGTACCTGCAGGAACGTTCACAAATTATATTTCGTTTCCTTATGTGGTGTCTATTAGATACTGTATCCATTGTTATATATACTCTGTTATGTTCAAAGTGATTCGCATATTACCTTTCTTATCATCATCTGTGCATATACATACTGGCACATACAGTATATTTCTCAAATTATATTTAAATTTCCTATAAAAGGTGGTCCGGAAATTATGTAACATTTTGTTAAATGTATACTACATTATATACAGAGCGAATCTTGAAATAAGTTTAGTATTTTACCTGTACATTCGGTTCTACCTAGAATATGCATTTGGATTGCTGTATTGTATTCTGCTTTATTATATGCAGGATGATGTATGAAATTATATTTTATTTTTATATATGACCATTACTTATATTTAAAAATTGTATATATTTCCTTGAACACAGAAAGCTAATATATATATATATATATATATATATATTTCGTAATGTCTATGGACAGCAAAACTAACGGTTTCTTATATTTATAGTATGTATGATCAACTGGACTACACTTTGCTGTGTTTAATCTCATTCATATATTGGAGATTTGTAAATTGTACCGTTTCTTTCACTGTATCTATTGCTTATGCATAATACCTTCGGTTATTATATGTTCAAATGGCTTTTAAAGTGTAATAGAGAAATTATATATTGTTTTGCACCCCCTCCAACTCGCATAATGTGGGTCCCATACACTACCTACATACTCAAGCAATGATCTGGCTAAAGTTTTGTAACCCCAATTTCCTCATTTTTCTGGTTCATCCGTTCATCATTCTCTCCAATAAATAATGGATTAGAAAACAGTTCCATACCATAATTCTGTTTATCATCAAACGATTTGCCAACATTCCCCAAATTAACCAAAAAAATTGGTCTCTACTAATTCCCGATGAGTTGACGCGCTGGGATAGTTTTGTGAATTCACAAGCAGACAAATGTCAAGGTAATTTCGTATTTGAAGCCTCTAGTTGAATAACTTTTTTCTCAGAAATAACTTCGATAAGTTTTAAACAAATTGTGAAGAAAGTAATATTACAAACACAGGAAGTGAAAGGAATTGTCGAACTATTTGCTAGCGAATTTTTTTCGTACTAAAAATGTATCTGTCGAATTGTACAATATCTGACACAATCTACATAGGTATCAGTGAAATAATTAGTCTGTAACGGTTTCACTATTTTAAGAATCTCACTACAATTTATTTATTTGATTACGAAGGCTTCCGCGGTCACTGTATGTAATTATTTATTTGGTTGGAAATTTTCTACTTGTTACAATCTGACAATTCTTTAACTTTTAACTTGTTTTATCATTGGTCGGTATATTAAACGTTTTTGTTGATGCATATTTTCTCTGGCAGATGGCAGGACGTGTGCCGGAGCATGTGCTGCCACTAGCGGAAAATTTCCTAACTATGTCACGACGTTTATCTGTGACAAAGAAAAACAGTAATTATTTGTAAGTAACAGTTTTAAACAAAAGCAATAATTATTTCAGTTACAAATACATTACACAGGTATTTTTCAGTGAAAGAAAGGTTGATAGTTGCAATGGTTTCAAAGAACAAAATTATACTATTTAGAGATACGAATTTAGAATGTTTTAATGTCGTAGACTGATGCAAAAACCAGGCGGTGAAATGACATTGTTGTAAGTTTTGATCATTGTGAGCAGAAATTAAATTAAAAGACTTTTCAATATGGCGGCTAGTATTACATTAACATCAATGGGCAATTCAGTAAATGCTGAAATCTAATCTTTGTTATTTACTAGAAAATAATATATATATATTACTGTATATTACATCCGAGACTAAATAGTAATTTATTTATTAGTCGTATTGTAAAGACAATAAAAATACTTAGTAATTTAGTATTACAGCTGATAATGTGTAATGAAGACAATTGTAATTGTGTAAAAAGTTGTAAATGGTCTATTAAATGAATAGTGTACTAAGACTTTTTGTAATTTTTGTTCATTGTCATTTGTAAGAAAACATGGAGCTGTTTAGTTTTAAGCGTTGAATTAATCGATACCTTCATAGCTGAACTCCACGTGTTTTGTGATCATTCTCCTAGGTTAAGTTGGGTTCAACACATTTCTATGCAACCACATCAGAAATATATGTGAGGAACGTAAGTGGTTTTCAAGTGGCTATAGGCAAGGATATTCATGCGAATCTCAGTTGGTGGGATATATGCAAGATATTTCAGATGAAATGGACAAGGGAGGCCAAATTGATAGTGTAGCACTAGATTTGTCAAAGCCTTTTAACATAGTCAGCCATAAAATAGTATTAAATAAGGTAAAAACTATTGGAGTGGTAGAGAAAGTGATTTTTTGGGTAGAAGAGTGTTTAAAAGGTAGAAAACAGAAAGATGGGATAAGAAATGCAGTATCAAAAGAAGTGGAAGTAAAAATGGGTGTGCCACAGGGTAGCGTATTGGGACCACTGCTATTCATTATTCTAATGAATAATTGTGTTGATTGTTTACTATCTGAAATTAGATTGTTTGCAGATGACATAATGCTGTATAAAAGAATCAAAACGATAGAGGATTGTAAACAGTTGCAGGGTGATCTGGACAGGATATCTAATTGAGTTGGTAAACATGGAATGAAGATAAATGCAAAGAAGAGTCAGCTTATTAGATACACAAATAAAAAACAAAAGGTTGATTATGATTATAAGGTGGGGAAAGAATTGCTTGCTGAAGACTTGAAATGTAAATATCTTGGCATTACATTTGATAACAATCTTAACTGGGCAGGACACATCGGACAGGTGGTAGGAAAAGGTTTCAAAATCCTGCACTTGTTGGAGAGAGTGATGAGGGGATGTACGAGAGAAGTCAAGGTATTGGGATACAAGACTTTGGTCAGACCATTGCTCGAATATGGTGGTGTAGTATGGGACCCACATTTTACGTATCAAATACAGGAGTTGAAGAGGGTGCAAAGAAGGGCTGCTAGATTTGTTTCTGGAAATTATCGCAGAATGCAAATCAGTGACGGATATAATAAAGGAGCTGGAATGGGATTCATTGCAAGACAGGAGGAGGATGAGGAGGGTCATGGGAGTGTACAGGGCATATACTGGCGATGAGGCATGGAAAGATATTGCAATAGGTATGAAAAGTAGTGCATGGAAGGGAAAAGATGACCATGACCACAAGCTGGCACTCGATTTCAGGCACAAGGGTGTGGGAAGATTCTCTTTTTTAGGTAAGGGTGTCAGGGATTGGAATAAGTTATAATGGTAAATTATGATTAATTTGCCGAAAAGTTGAAAGAATTTAAAGTTAAAATTTTGTAAAGGACAAATGTAGGTGGGTGCAGGAAAGGGGGAAGATGGGTGTGTAGGGAAATTGCCACCGGAGCGTGCGCTCAATTGCAATTTAATTAAATATTATTATATTATTACTATCTCGCTTTTGTAATTTTTGTTAGCTGCTGCTAATTAACGTTTGTAATAATCAGTGGAAAGTAGTGTTTGCCTTAACATAGTGATGACGGGAATATCTGGCGAAATATGTGAGAAGTTGTTTGACTGGGTAGATTGTAGTAGCGTGAGAAATAGGGAAATTGTGGAAGTTCATTCGTGTTTTTCAGAGACTGTATTAAAAAAACTGGAAAGATTTGGGAACAGGAAGTAAGGGAGCGTGCACAAACTTCGCTTGGTCGGTCCAGGGGGGAGGGGGCGGGGGGTTGGCTGGGAGGCTGCGACGAGCTACGTGTGGTGGGGAGGGGGGGGGGGGTTGCCGAGCGAGGCCACGTAGCTTTCCTTTCATAACATTTTTCACATTTAAAACGAGGAACAGAACACACAACAGCATGTGAATATTTATTTCCCTCAGTTAATAATCACCGTATGTAATTTACAATAGTCTGACGAGAGAAAACAATACAAACTGTTTTCTAGAATCAAAAGTGAAAAAAGGGGGTAGAGGCAAAAGCCACGTAGGGCTACGTGAGGGGGGGGGGGGCGGGTTCACAATATGCTCCCTAAGTATTGAGGCAGAACAGGTACATTCTAGGAATTATGTGGATAGGCTGTGAAGATAGGAGCCATACGTATAGATGTATAAGGAAATTGTCACCGGACCGCGCATTCTATTGCAATTAAAGTTAATACAGTATGACTCCTTCGGGAGGAAACAACCAACTTTTGGGTTGTGGACTAAGTTAGTTAGTTTTATTGAAATAAACATTTCTTAGAGATGATACCAATACCAGTAGATTAAATATAAAAATATGATAGGATGCAATAGGAGAAGTAAGTGAATTTTGCTACTTGGGAAGTAAAATTACAACCGATGGCCGAAGCAGGAATGATGTTAAAAGCAGAATAGCAATAGCAAAAAGAGCCTTCATGCAAAAGAGAAACCTTTTAGTTTCAAATATTGATCTAGGAATTAGAATTTTAAAACTCTATGTGTGGAGCACAGCACTTTACGGTAGCGAAACATGGACTTTAGGAATACCGGAAAGAAAGAAAATTGAAGCATTTGAAATGTGGTGCTACAGTAGAATGCTGAAAATTAAGTGGACAGGCAAAGTAAGAAATGAACGAGTTTTGGAAATGATGGGCGAGAAAAGAAGTTTGTGGAAGAAGCTTACAGAAAGAAGAGACAGGCTGGTAGGTCATATTTTGAGACATGCTGGATTGGTTAATTTGTTAGTGGAGGGAACAGAACTGTAGAGGAAGACAGAGATTAGAATACATGAAGCAGATAATTGAGGACGTGGGTTGTAAGGGGTATGTAGAGATGAAGAGGTTAGCACAGGATAGGAAGGGATGGAGGATTGCATCAAACCAGACTGACGACAGCAACAAAAAAAAAAAAAAAAAGTTTAGGAACTCAAATTCTCAATATACAAGAGAACTTTAAAACCATAAATCATTTATTTGATTGATCAGCATAGTGCATGTTTCAGCGATTAATGTTAATTATGTCTTACCTAATATTTGAATCCCGTCTGATTCCTGCTGGAATTCCCGTTATTAACCAGGATATTGCACTTGACGATAGCATTTCGTTTCCTCTGTTTGCAAAAAAAGTTTAAACTCTACAACTTTTAAGCTTTCTTAAATGAAAAATATATTTTTTCTCTACTATAGGGGGCATCCATAAATTACGTGAGGTTTTTTCTGTATTTCCGGACACCCCCCCCCCCTGTCGTAAGATCTGGTCCGTGAGGCCCCCCCCCTCCCCCCCCTAGAAATCGCCCTGGTTCTACAGTCGAACAAATATTTCCAAAAGCTCACGTAAGATTTCCTTTGACCCCCCTCCCCCTTGGTGAAATTTGGCCCTACCCCCCCCCCCTATTTCACCTCCCGTAATCTATATATATGTTGGGGTAGAAAATCGAAATATTTTTTTTTACCCGCCTTTATTTTGGTCCCCCGATGCAATTCGTCAGTTGTGTAACCTTTTGATTCCAAAACGTTTTTCCCACTTAGAAACGGAAACATATTATGTGGTATTACAGTTTTCCTTAACTTTTTTCAGCCATCTGGCTGATGGAAACAGTAATCATACCGTTTATTATTATTTTATTATTAATTTTTAATTGTGATGGAGGTAAAAGTCCGGTGCTAATTTCCCCAGTCATTCATATACCCCATTTTTATATACGTATTTTTTTTTAAATTTCCTTTTATAATTGGAATGTAAATTCCTCCCCCATTTACTATTATGAATTACAAATTTTAATTCTAAATTCCTTAAACGTTTTTGGAAAATTATTCATCACTTCACTTGGTAATTTGTTCAAATCCCTGACACCCTTACCAACAAAAGAAAATTTTCCCACTCCCTTATGCATGAAATCGAGTGCCAGCTTGTGGTCATGGTTCCCCTGTTTTCAACTAGCCTCTAACGCCGTCAAAAATGACGGGTGAAAGTAATCTTGTGGCAATTCATTTCTTGGAGGTTACCTAAATAAATACAATTGTTGTTATGTAATGCTCAAAACCTTATTTCGTAATGTTGTACATATTTGGTTGTAGTTTACAAAGCCATACAGATGGAACTTATAATGAACGAATGATGTCAGAATTAGGAAACCAAAGAAATTAAAAATAAATTAGGAATCCTAAAACCTTGTACTATAGCGCGTGATATTGGTGTTATTCCTGGTCCAGGTCTCATTCAGCACGATAAATACGGAACTACTTGCATCCGTAACTCGGCGCTTATGAAAGCAGCTAAAATTATTTAGAAAACTAAATTCATTGTGATTTATTCTGTAAGAAATTGTGTCATTTGTCATTCTTGTCGAGTCTGCATTTCGACATAACCACAACTTCTACTAATATTGCTGTTGAAAATTCATGGCTTCTACAGGGTGTTTCAAAAATGACCGGTATATTTGAAAAATCAATAACATCTAAACAGGCAACGATAGAAATACCATACACCGTTTGTTGCAATATGCTTGGGACAACAGTAAATTTTCAGGCAGACAAACTTTCGAAATTAGTCACAATTTTCAACAACAGATGGCGCTGCAGTCTGGAAAAATCTAAAGTACGATATTTTCCACCATTTTTTCACAGCAAACTTGCAATCTGTGAACAGCACACGCTTACAGCAGAAAGACGACTTACAGAATGGCGAACTCACAGACTGCGTTTACTTCTGTATCTTTCAAATCGCCTGCAGCGCCATCTGTTGTTGAAAATTGTAACTAATTTCGAAAGTTTGTCTGCCTGAAAATTTACTGTTGTCCAAAGCATATTGCAACGAACGGTGTATTTCTATCGCTGCCCGCTTAGTTTTTATTGATTTTTCAGATGTACCGGTCATTTTTGAAACACCCTGTAATACCCGTGTACGAATACATTCAAAATTTGAGCCACTGGAAATATTTACTTGTGTCTCATATAGCGACTTATTTGATTATTTCCTTTTCATTTGAAGCTTACTGTATTAGTGTTGTCTGTGGACAGAGGGTTATAACATCTGTGGACGTTGCTAGGCCGGGCGCGCAACCTAACAGCGTTTCAGACACGATGACCAAGCTCGACTTTTATAAGTATTGACTTATTTAATTATTTCCTTTAATTTACAGTTTACTACACGCAACTGATGCTTTAACGAAGATAACTTGGCCTAACCGGCGAGCTGCCATTTTCGTAGGAATCCCGTAGGAGATTTCATACCCCCCAAGTCCGGGATGACAGCGCTTCAACAAGCTCGACCCGATTGAATAAGTTAGGCTGATCTGGAACACTTTACAGAGGGTACAGTTAATCCTAGCGGCGTCTGTTCTGTACAGAGAGGGCGAGGGGATTCCCATCACACCCGGACAGGTGCAGCACAGGGTGTCTCCGCAGTACTGTCGCCAGTACAGGGTGTACCGCAAGCACGTACACTTAATTCATTTCTTTCACTGTTTTTGTTAAACTATTCTGCACTTCTTCTCGTAATTTATCCCAATTCATTACTCCCTTACATACAAAATAAAAATTTTCCTTTCCCTTATCCCTGAAATCGAGTGCCAGTTTGTGGTCATGGTCATCTCTTCCCTTCTACCAATATCCATCCAGGCCTCATCGCCAATATACGCCTTATACACTCCCAGCACTCTCTTCACCCTCCAATGACTCCCAACCCAGCTCCTTTATCATATCAGTTGCTGATTGTGTTCTGCGGTAATTTTTACAGGCAAATCTAGCTGTTTGGTACTCAAAATGTAGGTCCTATACCACATGTTCATATTGATCTAATGGTCTGACCAAAGTTTTGTAACCCAATTCCCATACTTCTCTCGTCATCATCATCATTATCGTTGGGGACCATCTCCAGTTTCCCGGGTGTGGTTTACGAGCCTTGGTTGTTATAGACTATTGTTTTCCACCTTTTCCTGTCCAGAAAGGTTTCTCTGTCTGTGATGTACTCCCAATTCCAACCTCTTCTCTCTACGTCCTCCTTCAGTTGGTCTGTCCATCTTCTTCTTGGTCTTCCCACTGGTCTTTTGCCCAGTATCCTTTTTTCGAAATAAGTTTTTGGCACTCTTTTACTAGTCATTCTCTTCACATGCCCAAACCACTTAAGTCTTGATGACCTAAGTCTCTCTTCCATGGATGCCCTTAGCTCTAGGTTTGTTCTAATCTCATCATTCTTCATGCGGTCAAGTCTAGTTTTCTGGAGGGCCGTTCTAAGAAACTTCATTTCACATGCTTGGATCTTGCTAAGGTCCCTTGATGTTAGTGTGCATGTTTCCAAAGCATATGTGAAAATAGGAATGAGATATGATTTATACAAGACAATTTTTGTTGTTCTGGGAACCTTCATGTCCCATAGTAAGCCGTGCACGGTACTGTAGAAGTTGGCTCCTTTGGTTACTCTACTCTTTATTTCTAACTCACTTCTACCATTATTGGCAATTATGCTCCCCAGGTAGCTGAATTGGTCAACAACTTCAACTTCGTGGTCTTCTAATTTTATATGACAGTCTGTATTCTCTCGTACATCCTTTAATCAATCTCTTCAAAAAAAACGAAGGGTTTTCAAACCTTTTCTTACTACCTGTCCAATGTGTCCTGCCTAGTTAAGTTTAACATCAAATACTGTGCTAAGATATTTACACTTCAGGAATTCAAGAAGCAATTCTGTCCCCACCCCACAATCATAAACAATCTTTACGGTTTTTTATCTGTGTACCTGATAAGCTGACTCTTCTTTGCATTTAACCGAGCGTGGTGGTGTAACGGTTAGCGTTCTGTCCTCACAATCGGGAGGGCGGCGGTTCGAATCCCCATCCGGGCATCCACATTTGGATTTGCCATGGTTTCCGAAATCACTCCAGGCAAATGCCGAGATACTTCCCTCAAAAGACCATTCGTTGCCCCTCATCCTTTCCCGTTTCTAAAGACCTCGTTATTGAGAGACGCAAAGCAATTTAAAAAAAATCTTTGCATTTATCTTCATCCCATGTTGACTCACCCAACTAGATATTCTGTCCAGATCACCCTGCAACTGTTTACAGTCCTCTACCGTTTTGACCCTATTGTATAACATCTTTATGTCATCTGCAAAGAACCTAACTACTATCAGTAAACAATCAACACAATTATTGATTAGAAATAGGGATGTAAGGAACACGTTGTAACAACTACAAGATCGCTCCATAATACACATACCTCTTTGGAACAGTAAATATTCTTTGTGCGGAGAAACAAAATCATCTTTGCCGGTGAAAATAAACAGTGAATCAGTGTTCAAGTTTATCAAAAAAAAAAAATATAAATATATAGAAAACGATCGGGTGGCTAGATAGATAGAATCCCTGACGAAGGCTTCAGGTTGGTGCCGAAACGTTGGCGAGGTCAACAAAAAAACGCAGCGCAAACCCCGAAAAAAGAGACAAGTAAGTGCGATTTTTTACTAACCGAAGGTGTTAATTACCTAAGCGACGAATTAACAAATTTGAAATTGAATGTAAAGTAAAGCGGCTTATTCATGTTCCAGCTTACAGGACAGAACTGCCCGTAGAACTACTGTAGGATGCGCTCACCCATTCTCGCTACTAGAAGGAGTCCAACAAAATGTCCCCAGCAGTCCTTTCCACTCGCGGCACACCATGTGTCCTTATCGCACACTCGCAGGATGTTTCCTCCAATCACGATCCAACGCCATATAGTCCAGTCATTTAAGCTTAAATTAGGTAAGAATCTCGGAATTCGAGATACCCAGCTGTAAGTCTGTAAATACTTGTATATTGACACCCTAAAAGTTGTCTCAAAACCTACATATGGTAGGGTGTACGCAACTATTAAATTTCAAGGTCAAAGGTCACAAAAATCGTTTGTTTTTTTTGTAAATATCTCATTTCCTATGGGTTTTTTGCTATTTGTACTTATTATCAATATTTTAGAATACAAAATTCTCTACAAATTTTGTTTAAAATTTTTTTATACGGTGAACCGTTTTCGAGATAGAGGGCGGAGAGCGCGCGGTCACAGCATCACTTCAGGTCAACCGGAGCCTCCGGTCGAAAACGCGCCATATATAGTTGATGAACTATCGATAAATCAATGATTATAAATATTTGTCAATTTTTATTAACTATTATATTATATTTTATCATTTTCTTCATGCATTAAATCTATATCTATTCAATAATACTGATAACCATTTCCTAAAATTAAAAAAATAATTAAGGGAAAAACTTAAATCATAATATACGAGTAATTATATTCCCATTTACACTAATGACATTTTAAATAGAAAATAATTAAGTGCATCTTCTTTAAAATCTGTAAATTTTAAAATCCTTCCACTACGTCAAAAATTATACCTGGGAATTATACGGACCCCTATTATACACTACGGACCTTTCTATTTATAGCCAGTAGGGACAGATGTTCAATTGTATTGTATAGTTACGGCCGTCTTCTCTTTCTTTCAGTTTGAATCGTATCTTGGTAACTACGGACGTACAATAAAAAGAGGATAGGTTGGGAAAAAAATGATAAAATATAATATAATAGTTAATAAAAATTGACAAATATTTCGACCGGAGGCACCGGTTGACCTGAAGTGATGCTGTGACCGCGCGCTCTCCGCCCTCTATCTCGAAAACGGTTCACAGTATAAAAAAAATTTTTAGACAAAATTTATAGAGAATTTTGTATTCTAAAATATTGATAATAAGTACAAATAGCAAAAAACCCGTAGGAAATGAGATATTTACAAAAAAAAAACGATTTTTGTGACCTTTGACCTTGAAATTTAATAGTTGCGTACACCCTACCATATGTAGGTTTTGCGACAACTTTTAGGGTGTCAATATACAAGTATTTACAGACTTACAGCTGGGTATCTCGAATTCCGAGGTGAACTTACTATAATGACTGGACTAATAACATGTTGCACGGCAAGGACAAGTGTTGGCTGTCTGGGAGTCCAACATCCAAGACGTCCTACAAGTTGTCCTATAACCTTGTTCACGGACCAAGTAGAATCATTTAATGGAAAATCGGATCACCGTAGGTCCTACAAGTTGTACTGTGAATGGACCACTAGAGCGGTGGTAAGGCGGGTGGCGGGCACGGAGATGTGGCCTTGTGCTTGACGCTTGAATTAGTCGAGCTGCATCGTAGGTCCTACTAGTTGTACTGTGAATGTGCCGCTAGAGCGGTGGTAAGGCGGGTGGCGGGCACGGAGATGTGGCCTTGTGCTTGACGCTTGAATTAGTCGAGCTGCATCGTAGGTCCTACTAGTTGTACTGTGAATGTGCCGCTAGAGCGGTGGTAAGGCGGGTGGCGGGCACGGAGATGTGGCCTTGTGCTTGACGCTTGAATTAGTCGAGCTGCATCGTAGGTCCTACTAGTTGTACTGTGAATGTGCCGCTAGAGCGGTGGTAAGGCGGGTGGCGGGCACGGAGATGTGGCCTTGTGTTTGACGCTCGAATTAGTCGAGCTGCATCGTAGGTCCTACAAGTTGTCCTGTGAATGTGCCGCTAGAGCGGTGGTAAGGCGGGTGGCGGGCACGGAGATGTGGCCTTGTGTTTGACGCTCGAATTAGTCGAGCTGCATCGTAGGTCCTACAAGTTGTCCTGTGAATGTGCCGCTAGAGCGGTGGTAAGGCGGGTGGCGGGCACGGAGATGTGGCCTTGTGTTTGACGCTCGAATTAGTCGAGCTGCATCGTAGGTCCTACAAGTTGTACTGCGAATGTGCCGCTAGAGCGGTGGTAAGGCGGGTGGCGGGCACGGAGATGTGGCCTTGTGCTTGACGCTCGTATTAGTCGAGCCACAAAGTTCATATGACATAGATTGTTTTCTAGACGCGTAGGTAGTTATGTGAATAATTTAGTTTACTTGTAAAATCATCCCATGTATTTGTTGTTGAAAGATGAGGAAAAAAATAAATCGATGTGCTAGTATTATATGGAAATATACGTTACTTCTGAAAAAATGTAGAATTTGGCATTAAAAATATACTTATTTTGATTTTAAGTTTATTTTTGAAAAAATATTAAAAAACTAAATAATTATAAATTTATTTTTCCACTTCCGCATCCGCAAAACATCCGCATTCACTGATGTCAAGCATTGAACATCCGCATCCGCAAAGGTGACTTCCGTTACAATCCTGATTACAATACCAATGGTCCCGATACACTCCATTTTCACTTCCAGATTTAGGTTTTCCATGATTTCCCCAAATCACTCCAGGCGAATGCCGCGATGCTTCCTCCTAAAGGCCATGGCCGAATTCCTCCCCGTTCCTTGTCCCCAGTGCCATCCCGCCTCTAATGACCTCGACGTCGACGAGGCGTAAAGCCATAAGTAAAAAAGAAAATAATATTTCTTCCGGTAGTTTCTCTCTCCGGTCACGGGTTCAAACCCCGTGTTGAGCAGGTATTTTTATGAGTTGTATTTGATTATATGAGCTACGCCGGGAGGTTCCGTGGTTCTGATTCCACGTTAAACTGTAGGTCCCTGAGGAAAGGAACTGGCCTTCCTGCCTCTGACACAACAGCTGGGTACATCTCCTGCAGGAAGATTCGACCAACCTTCGGGTTGTGAACGAAGTTAGATTTTTAGTTTCTGAAACGAAAACTTCTTTAGTCGCGTTGGTAGATTTTTGAATGAGTAAAATCTTACTACTTCGCGTCACCGACATGCTAATGTTAACAGTATATCTGCTGCGATCTGGTAGCTCAATGGTTAAAGTTTCTGACGGGCAAACGAAACGTGCCCCTTTCGAATCCCTGTCTCGGCGGGGATTTTCATAGATCCTTAACCCGACCTTCACCTCTGGCACAACGCTTCCGTGGTTCAGATTCCTCGTTAAACTGCAGGTCCCCAGTTAGTGTGAAGTACCTTAGTACGCCCAGTTACTGAAGTCCTAGTAGGCATATCACACCATCATGGGAACTTGTTTGATACCATTTGTAACAGGTAGAGGTTTTATTAGATACCTATTTCGTTATTCTGAAGAATGAACAGTATCTTCGTAGCATCATGCTTGATTCATCTTACTTTCGCAGTCGTGATGTCATTGATTGTTGAACCGCGACCGCACGTGGCTGTGATTCCAGAGATTGTACTTAATCCGGTCTCAGATAAAATCAGAGGCGCTCTTCATTTTTTCCCCCGCTCTCCCCTTCCAGCTGACCGTTAAATCCGCTGATAATAGTTTCCGCGCCGCTGATATAAGCTCCTTTACCATTTTTTGAGCAGTGAACCAATTTCGAGGTATCACGTAAATATATAGTATTTCGTTCGCTAGAATTGGATTTAGAAATCTGTAAATTACGTATAATGTTGTTAGATTTCTCGTGGTTTTTATTACATATAATAAAATAACTTGTTTTTATATGAACTTCAAAGATACTGGACACATGTAAACAACACTCCAACGATTACAGTCGACACTTCTTCCAAAGACAATACTACTATAACTGTTGGTTCAAAATTGTCTTTGGTCTACGTAAACCATGGAGAAAGGAAATATATGGAGGAGAAATGACGTTAAATCTGTGACGCCGCCTCTAAACTCGCATGCGCGGTGGCGGCAGCGGCCATATTGCGAATCCATACAAATGCAAAGTTCACATTGTGTTTGATGCTGTGATTATCTCCTTTTCTAATGTGTATAAGTGTTTTATAATGCCATCTTGTGTTGCATAAGTGACAAAGAATTTATCTATTATTGTTGGTAATTTCATGAGAACCGTGTTAGTGACAAAACGTGTACCGGTATCGCGATGGAAACTACTTCCAGCTATTCCCAATTAAGCTCACGATGTATGGTAACAAGATAACTATTTTTATTCTGGTCTAGGCCGCATTTCAAACTAACCACAAGTGATAGTAGTAAAACTGAAATAACCATACTGCATGTCCACCATGTAATTCATTGCGGCTTTGGCAGATTTAATTTTTTGGTCCAGGCCGCGTCCCAGCCCAAACCCCTCAATTTGGAGACAGTATATCCCGAAAATTAAGCAAGATATCGAAAAATTTTATTCTTTATTTTCGATTTGTTTCGTCGTGTTACTTATGAATCGATCATCAAATTTGACTTTTGCGAAATTTTTCTTCTCCATTTCAACTCAAGACACCTCACTTTTGAGACAGTATATCTCGAGAACTAGGCGAGATATCGAAAATTTTTATTCTTTATTTTTTATTTGTCTCGTCTTTTTAAATAAGAATCCATCATCAAATTTGACTTTGACCAATTTTTTCTTCTGAATTTCAACCAAAAACATCTCACATTTGAGACACAATATCTCTGAAACTAGGCAGGATATCAAAAAAATTTATTCTTCATTTTTTATTTGTCTCATTGAGTTACATAATAATCCATCACCAGATTGCGGCGTCACGTTTATCCTAGAGTCCCCTTGAGGTTTTTGTACATATACCCCGTGTCTGTATGGGTACGGCCTAGCCCCCCACTCCTCCTCCGCCCGGCGTCACTTCAATGCGTGGTGAAGGTCTCTTGCGTCGTCTCCATATATTTCTTTCCTCCATGAGCATATCGAACTTCAAAGATACTGGATACATGTAAATAACACTCCAACGATTACAATCGACACTTCTTCCAAAGACAATACTACCAAAACTGTTGGTTCTAAATTGTCTTTGGCCGACGTCTCTTAGTTTCTGGTGGTCGCTTTATATAAACTCCATCGAAAGTTCTAGTACACTACAAAGGCTTCCGACAGATATTTCTCGAACATTAACAATACTTAAACAATTGAAAACATATTAAAAGCAATCAAAATTAATACAAAATCATTTACAATCATTACAAAATGCTTGGAAATGAAAATTAAAGATACTTAAACACAAAACTAACCACATAAATCATTTTTAACTGTAGTTAATCATCCTTTAAACATCGTGGCTAACCTCAATACTTACAATTACAAACATTTAAGCAATTCTCTGTTCAATAGTTCTGTTCTTAAACATATTAAATGGAATTTACATAATTTCTTTTCACAAAACAAAATCCAGTTACACTGATTTATAATAAAATACAAGAAAAATACACAAAACCATTTTCAATCACACTCTAACCTGTCACAAAGTACAATTCCAGTTAAAGTTTAGGTTTGAGGAGCTGTTACAAGGTGTAACATAAAACACGGAGTCGGGATGCCATTCCACCATTGAAACTGTTCAATCAACTAGCAACATCTTTAAAATTAGCAACAAACTAAAAGGGTGGGGGGTAGGGGGGGTGGGGGTTAATGTTAAGAATAATATCTGTCATCTTTTTTTTTATCAGTGATCAGCCTTATTTTTACAAGATTTGTTTTTATGAGAGTATATTTATAAAAGTGTCGATATATCAATTATTTTTTTCATTACATCGACAGCCGATATCGATACCCCTTAAAATATCGAAAATCAGATATGTTAAAAAATACCAACCACAGACCCTCATGCAGTTTGTGTTTAAAAAGTATGTCACTTTCTGGAAACACCTTACCGCTCTGTACACAACGCATTTGGTTTTGCTGCCCTTTGCTAAGATGTATATATCCTTTGGGGGTAGGATGGATAAACACGTCTTTTATAAGTGCACCGCTGCTTCTTCCAGTGCGTATCCGTAGGCTTTATTAAATAGTCATCGGTTTCAGCGCAAATGTAATACATGAAATTTATGAACAGATCATTCAAAAACTGATTACGAGGGAAACAATTTCTTTTATTGTATTAAATGGTCTTTGGCTTTTGCCAATTTGACCAACTACCAGAGATACATTTGTTTACACAAAAAATACAAACACTTGTAATACAGTAGTTATCATTGGCCATCGTTATGGTGTATTTTAGCAATAAGAACATTTTAAGTGCTTCTTCTATATTACAAACCGTTTTTAAATTTAAACAAAGGTACAATTATAATTTAATACTAGAGACAACATAGTCATTTATATTATATTACTAGTTCTCCTTAGCAAACAATTTGGCAGCAGTAACCTTCAGTCACTTACAAGATATTTTGCACATACTACCACTTATATATTTATGAGCTGCCAAATTGTTTGCTATCGATCATGGCATGACCATTTATAATATATTATTACCAAATATTTAGCGAAAAACATATATATACATATAGTACTTATATCACATTATACATACATCATTAGGGTTGAGTAGGAAAATGAAATTATTTAATATAATCCAAAGTATAATGATTTGTGTTATATTATGCCTCTGGAACAAGTATTTATTTTTAATTTATTTTATTTATTTTATGATCTTTGGCTTTCCCCAATTTGACCAGCTAACAGAAGAACATTACTTCGCATCAAAAATACAGACACTTGTGATACAGTATTTAGCAACAAAAGTATTTGAGCACTTGTACTTCATTATATCATTATAATATTTATCATTAAAATTAAACATTATTTAGTTGAAGCCATATATAAATTTTTTAATATATTATTGAGCCATCATTAAAAACATATTTTTGTAGCAATCACTTTCAAACATTTTTAAGATATTAGCATACATAGGCCCATATTTTTAACCCCCCCTTTTTTCCATCAAACACATTACAAACATCTATAACACATTATTTCGCCATCATAGGAACATAGACATAAAATGTTGTTTATCCCGATGTAAGTACCCTATGTCCTTCCTAATGGTACATAGTATTTCCTTGTGACATTTCATCAAGATCACTTTAGTCGTTTAGT
>JARYHS010006518.1:1593288-1613931 GCA_031002005.1 Vandiemenella viatica
TTTTTCTTTGTAGATCAAAGCTATCAGCCATTATCAATCATCGGTCCTCAGTCGACAATACACAGTAAACACGCAAAAATTAAATAGTGTGTTTAACACGGTCGCCATGAAGCGTGTCACGTTAGTTAAAGGTGGTCAAACACACAATAAAACAACAAACCTACAGAACACGAGAACGGGGGACACTGAATGTGCTGTCTATCAGCACTTATCGAGGTTTACTCATCTGTAAAAAGTGGGAAGTGAAGACATAGAAAGATAGCAGAAGGTTCCCTCTAGGGATTGCAATCCAGCAAAGCGGGATCCCGCACAAAATTAAGCGGATCCGCAATCCGCGAAATCCGGCTGAAACGCGTGTTAGTCTGCTGTTCTCGCTGCCCCACTCGGTCTCTGTCGGATATTTTGCACTGTTTGCCTGTACCCTTCCAGTCGCCATGTGACTCGTGTGAACAAGCGTTTGTTTTTGTCAACCTTCGTCATTCGTAAATAAATAAACACACTTTTACGTATTCATCAAAACTTACGTTTGTTTCGAGTACACATTTCTGTAATTTGAGTTATGGTGCGTATTTAGAACGATTTTCTAACTGTAATTATTTTTTAAGTGTCGCACACGTTATCTGAACTACGCGGTTACAGCTTTTTATTAACGGTTTCAATATTCCCATTTTCTGTATTTGCAGATAAAGTAATAGTGACAATTTCCTAATTTGCGGCTGAAAATTTGATTATTCGTTGATATCAAACTAATGTTATCGTAATTTTAACGATCGCGTACCTATTTATTTATCAGCTATCAAAAGGAAATTGTATATAACGTTTGACTTATTGTTGTTTTCGCTGCTGCCTCAATGCGTTTCTTTGACGAAAGCCACCTGCTTACATGTGCCGCTCAGGCTTTCGATTAATCCCTCTTCTCCTTGTTATTATTTCGACTAAAGGTAAAAAAAGTTGCAATCAAATTTTCACTGGTTTATCGACGAATTGTGTTGTAGGAACACCATACTTCGACCGCTGCCTCCGCCGTCTTCCTCACGTGTGTAATTTCGTATAGTCTCCTTTCTTACTAAAAAAAAATAATTTCCACTCTAAAAACGTCGTTACGCCACATAAGTAAATCTGAAATACTTGACAGTTTACATGTTGGTGAGTAGTGTCTTTTAATAACATTGGATCAACTGTAATATCAATCAAGGAATCAGGAGATATTATAATGAATAACGCAAAAAAAGGCCAAGTCTCGTGCTTGTGCAGTGACAAAAAGTTATGAGATCTTGTTCTGAGCCAAGTCTACACTTTACAGAGTATATTCACTTCACTTTGTTTTTCTCGGTGTTATGAAACGTTTATTTATATTTTTAAAAAAACTGGTAACTTGGCCACTAAGCAAACCATATTTTTAAACTTATGTGATGTATTCTAAGGCACATATTATGATCTAAGACTCAATATTTTCCATTTTTATTATTTATTTAAAAATTGGATTAGATTAAAAAACAAAAATGTGAAACCTCGAAATACACTTGAAGACACGCTAAAAAGTTTTAATGTCAGTTTTCCCAATCCAAATATTGTTAACTGTTAATGTTTATCATTTAACATTAAAAATTATTTATTAATTTAATTATTATTTAATTTATTGATGTTTTAAGTAACTATGTTTTAAATATACGCCTTAAAAAATTGTTTGTACCAATCCCGCACGGATCCCGCGGGATTGAAAACACTGCGGGATTGCAATCCTTAATTCCCTCACGGCCGCCATTGAGCGTGAAACATCAGTTAATTATTGTCAAGCAAGAAGTGAAATAACAAAGTTAGAGAAATACAAATGGGGTATAGAGTATGTTGTCTATTAGCACTTATTAGGCTTAGGTATTAATACTCAGTTGAAAGTGGGAAGCGAAAACACGAAAAGAAATTATGATTACCCTAATCGGTCGCCATATAGCCTGTAACGTTAGTTAATAGTAGTCAAATACAAATGAAATGACAAAAAAAATAGAACATGAGAACAGGAAATAGAATACGCTGTCTGTTACCATTTATCAGATATATTTCCAGCGCTAAAAGTGAAAAGGGAAACATTGCGAGATAAAGGAAAGTTCTGTCACGGTCGCCATGTAGCATGTAACGTCTGTTAATTATAGTCAAGCTTAGAACTAACAACTTGTATGAAGAGTGGAGAAAGGAGTGGCAAGCCAACAGCCCATACAATTGTGAGCTTATAAAAGATCTGATAACCTGTGTTCCCAGGATTTGACTTGCCTAGGCGTCTTTGGTGTCGAATGAACAGATTTCGCACAGGTCACGGAGTCTGCAATGCAACCACGCATAAGTGGGGTCTCTGTGAAGATGCGTTGTGTGACTGTGGTGGTATACAAAATGCTGACCACATTGTGATTGACTGTCCAGCAAGGAGACTATCTTGGAGGCCTGACCACACTGCATCAAGCTGGACCAGCTGCCAGAAGATGGCTTCAATCTATAGGTATAGTTATCTAATTTACATGTCTTTTGTTGTAAATGTCTTTTGTTGTACTTGGCATACGATAATAATAATACGGTCACCTTGTAGTTGTTACTTCACTTAATTGTAGTCATATGGAAAGTAGGACAACAAATTTACACAATACAGAATACTCTGTCTGCTTAACACTATAAGGTATTAATTATCAGTTGTAAAGGAAAGCGAAAACAGGAAAAAATTGGATGTTCTGTCACGGTCACCATGCAGCAAGTCTTGTAAGTTAATTATAGTCAAATAGAAAGTGAAATAACACACTTTCACATTGCGGAAATGGGACATAGTACATGATGACTGTTAGCACTTATCAGGAATGATTCCTCACTTTGAGAAATTGCAGATACTATCGCAGCTGCTTCTATGAAGGTATCGTCAAGTGCGGATGTGCAAAAAGTTGCGCAACAAAACCACTTTTCTCTTGTTACTGTCAAAGTACTGAGCATACCGGGTTATAGCTGTGAAATTGTATTGTTAAACATTGTTAATACGTGTGCAAAATTAAATTAAATGCATATGGCGATGTTGACCGGGAAATCTCCAAAGGGTCTGGCCGCCAAATGAAATTTCTCGAATTACAGGGCAAGTGCACTAATGTCGCGGTTACATTTGGCAATCCCATCAGGTATAGGTTATCTGCAGTTAAACCAACTGGATGCGGAAAGTGGGTGAAAATGAGCCATATCTGTCATAATACCGTTAAGCCAATTTTACTAAAATTACTGTCAAAGTAATGATAATATCAAGACATAGATATGAAATTACTGGATTGTTATCGGTTCTTAATACGTGTACAAAATTTAACACGATTGGGACTTTTTGAAGTGGGTGAAAATTGAACTGAAATTTTTTCATTTCATTCGACCACTTTTAAGTTGTTACTGTCAACGTAGTGAGAGTGATGATATTGTATTTTCATCGGTTCTTAATAAGTGTGAAAAATTTCAAACGATTCGGACGTCAGGAAGTACCGTAGATGAACACTGAAATGAAAGATTCCACTGCATGCGACCATTTTTCTATTGTTACTGTCAATGTAACAAGAATAGCAG
This sequence comes from Vandiemenella viatica, assembly GCA_031002005.1. Taxonomy (NCBI): domain Eukaryota; kingdom Metazoa; phylum Arthropoda; class Insecta; order Orthoptera; family Morabidae; genus Vandiemenella; species Vandiemenella viatica. The sequence continues at coordinate 1,596,865 of JARYHS010006518.1, forward strand.
TACGTTGCTATGAGCTTATCGTATTGTCACCGGTTCTTAGTACGTGCAAAAAATTTTCTATTGTTACTGTCAAAGTAATGAGAATATCAGAATATAGATGTGAAATTATTGTAATGTTAATCTTCTCAATACGTGAGCAAAATTTCAAACAATTCGGATATCTGGAATTGGGCTTAAATTTCAACTGCAATATTCCGTCACATTCAATCATTTTTTCTATTGTTATTGTCAAAGTAATGAGAATAGCAGGACATCGCTATTAAATTATTGTATTGTCGCCATTTCACCTAAAAGTGGGTGAAAATTGAGTTTAAAGATTCAGCTACATTCATTCATACATACATACAGATCAAGCTAATATAAAGCGTGTAAAAAGTAGGATGTCCTGTCACGGTCGCCATGTAGTAATTTTGTGTTAGTTAAAGGAAAACAGAAAGTGAAATAACAAAGTTACAAAACACGGTAATTGGGACATAGTATACGCTGTCTGTTTGCACTTATCAGGTATTATTCCTCAGTTGAAAGTGGAAAATGAAAAAAATGGGATGTACTACAACTGCTATAATGACCAACAACACTGAAATTAGACAAATGATACGCTCTTTCTAAATATTTATGAAACACTATTGCTCAGTAGAATGGAATGTTTTACTAGCAGAATAATTCAGAAAGGGGCGTCATCACATTTTTGTCCTTTTATAGATACAGTACCAGAAAGCAAGAGCTGCGCAGTGTACTTAGTATCATGTAAATACTGTAAAAATTAGTAGAAACTTAGACACAAATCAGCAGGCAAATAATAACGCACAGGTAGTATTTGTTTATGTTTACCTGGAAGAGAGTCTCTCCTTCAAAGTCGACGAGCTTCTGTTTCCTGGCCCTCAGCAGCAGGCCTACCAACTTGTTAGAAACGTAAGTGTAGATCTGGAACAGACGGAAAGCACCAAGGGTCAACATCTCCCTCATTTGGAAACATACCAAGCATACTAAAGCTAACAACAGTATTGTAACTGGGTAGGAGACATTCCGAAACCTCATTCCTAGAGTGATGGTGGTTTATTGTAGCCCTCGATCATTTCTATGTGTTTTCCAGAATCATCCAAAAATTACTGAACACATTTTATAGGTTCTCACAATTTCAAAGTTTAGGATTTGAGGTACATCTGGCACCAGAGCAGGCAAAGAATTTAAATCTTTCCGAATTTCTAAATCTTTTATCTACAATCTGGCGGAACTTAATTACTGAAAAGGTTTTGACGCTATTATGCTTGGTTTTTTACGTGAGAGTACGTACTCCAACATATGTGAAACTTCATTTCTCTGAGTAAGTACCCTCACCAAACTGTTTCATTTTTGCATGCTTGGACTTTCTTTCGTTCCTCTCTCACCTGTTGACAATGTCACTGGTAGGTGATTGTTCAGCGGCTAAATTCAAAGTATGGCATAACTGTGTCCATTTAGAGTGATCATCCATAAGGAAATAATGTATAAAATATGCTATGTTCTTATATAGAACTATGCATCAGAATTAAAGGGATTGCGACAAGCAATAGAGGGTAGTAAAATGTAAGTCAGTGAGATCAACTTTCTAATAAGAATAATACGAAAAACCAGGTGAGCTAGAGTGATGAATGGGGATGTCAAAAAGCAGAATGGAATTCCAAGATTCATTTGGAGAATCGACAAGCATTAAAAAGGATGGTGCAGGGGCGATGGAGAAGGAGGGGGTAAAAGGGCAGATGATCGAAAGAAAGATAACACGAGGCAAGTTAAAATGGATGGTCAGTTAAGAATGGGACATAGATTGGAACGGGACATAGATTGGAACCGTTGACATCCAACGAAAGACTAGGTGAGACAATGCCAGAAAAGAGAATGGAGTTCTGAGGCCGAAAGGGAGAACTGACAAACATCGACGATGAAGGAGGAGAAGATGAAGGGGACAGATAATTGAAATAAAGAGGATGGAAACTATAAGAGTGCCCACGGGGAGCAACGGGGATGCGGCGCCCGTTACAAACCAGCCCAAAAAGGAAACCTGACCGTACTGCTACAGATAGCCTCTCTGCTAGTCTCACGCGCAACCGGCAACACAATATATAACATTTAACATGGTAGTCCCAAGTGAAACTGCTGAATTACTGTCTAATGGAATAGGATACAAAGGACGAATGTGACTGGAAGAATTAGCATGAAGATGGCAGATAAGCTGAATGGGAGAATAACGAAAAATCAATGAAGATGGTATAAAGTGATGAAGGAAGAGAGGATGGAAGGAACAGTTGATTGAAGGAAAGGTACGAAGTGGCCAACCAGAGCAACATGGTTGGATTCAGTGAAGAACGGAATTCAAAGGATGAACCTAGGATGGAACAGCTAGCATCATACGAAAGAGAAGGTGAGACAAGATTGAGAAATGAGGATCTCAGAGAAGATAATGGAAGCTGAATGGAAGAACTGACAAGCATCAGTGAAGATGTTATTAATACGATTGGTAGCACAGGATGGAAGAGACAGATGATTGAAGGAAAGGTGCCAAGAACAAAACCAGAGCTAGATGGTTGGTTTCAGTAAAGGACAGAATACAAAGAACGAACATGACTGGAAGAGTTAGCATGATACCAAAGACCAATTGAGACGAAATGAGAGATATCAGAGTGAAGAAATGTCAATGTACGTGGTATAAATGCGATGTACTAAGAGTAGATGAAAGGGTTAGATGATTGATGAAACTTTGACAAACCAGAGCAAAATGGTTGGATTCAGTGAAGATCTGGATACAAGTAACGAATATAGATTGGAACAGTCGGCATCATGCGAAAGACCAGGTGAGATAAGATTGAGAAATAAGTATGGCAGCTAGGCTGAATGGGAGGATTAAGGAGGAGAGGATGGAAGGGACAGCTGATGGAAAGAATGATGACAAGAGTCAAAACAGAGTACGATGAATGGATTTCTTGAAGATCAGGATACGAAGAACGAACGTAGATTGGACCACAGTGATGGATGGAGGTGAGGTGGCCGGTAGCTGAGGACGATTCCACTTGTTGGTGCTGCGCTCACCTGGAAGAGCTCTCCGAAGCTGATGACGGTGCGGGGGTCTGGATCATCTGGCCCCTCGCTGAGAGGCTCGCCGTGCTCCGCGATGATGGAGCACAGCTCGATCATCTCCTTGTGCACCTGCGACGTCGCCTTCTTGCCTCGCATCTCCGTCTTGGACCCCGCGATAGGCCTGCCGACACAGACAACCATGAGACAGTAACTCAGCAGTTTTGCTCGGGACTACCATGGTAAATGTTATACGAGGTGTGTGTAAAAAGAAACCGAACTAATTAAATAGCGCCCCAACGGCTGCAGATAAAATTCTCTGACTTCCGTGCACACTAGTGACATCTCTCGGCAAGAGATTGCCTCTTGTCGCACTACGGTCGCTGCATTAGTTTACGAGTGACAGCCGGTTGAGTGAGGTCGTGCGCAGAGTGCTCGTCGGATTTGTGAGAAAGCGAGAATGAAGGAATTGGAGAAGCAACGCGTCTGTGTGAAATTTTGTGTTCAACTTGGGAAAACCTTTATCGAGACACTTCAAATGCTTAAACAAGCATACGGGGATGACTGCATAAGCCGAACACAGTGCTATGAATGGTTTAAGCGCTTTAAGGAGGGCAGGAGTTCGGTTACCGACGATCCAAAATCTAGTCGAGCCTCCACGACCACCATGTTGAGAGGGTCCGCACTGTGATTCGTGAAAATCGCCGTTTGACTGTCCGTGAGGTTGCTGAAGAAGTTGGCATAAGTATAGGCTCTTGCAATCACATCCTGAGAGAAAAACTTGGAATGCATCGTGTCAGTGCAAAACTGGTGCCGCGCTTGTTGAGGGACGAGCAGAAGGAGAATCGAGCTAGGATCTCTAAGGAGTTGCTTGAAAAATCAAATGAGGACGAAAACCTCCTCAAGAACACCATAACAGGCGATGAAACATGGGTTTATGGGTACGATGTGGAAACGAAGAGGCAGTCTTCAGAATGGGTGGGGGAAAGGATCTCCTCGACCAAAGAAAGCGCGGATGAGTCGGTCGAACATCAATGTGATGATGGTCGTGTTTTTTTATCACAAAGGAGTTGTGCACCATGAATTTGTACCACGTGATCAAGCGGTAAACAAGGAAGTCTACCAAAAATTCTGACACGATTGAGAGATGCTGTGCGTAGGAAAAGGCCTGAACTGTGGGAGAATCAGTCGTGGATGTTGCACCGTGACAACGCACCCGCTCACGCATCGTTGTTTGTCACGAATTATCTGGCAAAGCATCGCACTCTCGTTGTGCCTCAGCCACGCTATTCTCCAGACTTGGCTCCGGCAGACTTCTTTCTCTTCCCAAAACTGAAAAACACTTTGAAAGGACGTCGTTTCCAGACCGTAGAAGAAATTCGAGACAATGCGACGAGAGAACTGCGCGACATCGGAGAAATTGCATTCCAGGAGGCGTTCCAAAACTGGAAGAAACGATGGCAACGGTGTATTGATAGTGGAGGACAGTACTTTGAAGGGGACAGTGTGTAAAAGTTAGTATGATGAACAATAAAGCAATTACAGCAGAAGTTGGGTTTCTTTTTGTACACCCCTCGTACATTGTGTTGCCGAGCGCGCGTGAGACTAGCAGAGAGTCTGTAGCTGTACGGTCAGGTTTCCTCTTCGGCCTGCTCCGTGGCAGCCGCCGCTTCCCCGGCACTCCCCGCGGGCACCCACCTGATTGGCGAAGTGTGCCTAGCCTCACCATCCCCACTTTTTTCTTAAATTAGAAACAAACTATGTGTTTTAAGGTACATCTTTGAATTAACTTTATTAGCTTATGGCTTTACGCCTCGTCGACGTTGAGGTCATTAGAGGCGGAAAGGACTGGGGGCACAAGGAACGGGAAGGAATTCGGCATGGCCTCTTAAAGGAAGCGTCCTGGCATTTGCATGGAACAGTTTGGGGGAACCATGAAAAAATCAAATCTGGATTCCTGGAGGGGGGTTCGAACCCGCGCCCTCCAGAATGCGAGGCCAGAGCGTTACCGCTCACCCATCACACTCAGTGCCAACCCCTGAATCTGCCACAGCTAAAGCGAGAACAGAGATAATATACAGGGTGATTCACGAAGATATGCAAATATTTTAATATGTTATTCTACAAGTAAAACTAAAGAAAAACGTTTATATAAACATAGGTCCGCAAATGTTTAGTTACGGTTAATAAAAGATTTTTCTGAAATTTAGCAATCTCGCTAATATGAAGCCATCGCAAAACTGTACGAGGTTACAGTAAAGCATGATTTCCATTTATTTTGTTGTTATTGATCTGGTTAATGTAACAAATCAAGTCCCACACGTGTATACGCAGTAGTTTTCCAGAAAATCTATTCATGCACGTACAACTAAATACTTTGAACTCGGTGGAGACATTTTTGAACATTTATTGTGAATGTATTGTGAAATTGTATATACACTGTACAACTTCCTTCACACTGAGCTATATTCCGGCAGTATTGAAAAAAAAAATTTCATGGCTCCAATGTTTATTTTTTGGACTCATTGCTTGATCTTTGGAACCACAAAATTTGTAAGTAGTCACAGATCCGTAGTCACAGATCCATTGCCACCGACTGTCAAATGTCACGCGGGGATGTTTCGTGTGAACTCAGAAGGAAGAAATGGTTAGGACAACAATAAGCGCCGGGAGGGGGGTTCAAGAGGGTGCACTTGCACTCCCCTGCTTTGTAAGAAAATACACAGAAAAAGTATAAGAAACAAAAATTCTACTGTTAAATTCACTGTTTGAATAATAACTTAAGGCACCTAGGTTGTTGTCCACATTTGTTCTACACCTTACCAATAAATTCAGTATCCTTAGTTTAATAAGTGTTATATATTATAATGTATACATAAAAAAAAATAGATGCACCCCCTTAAAGTAATCCTGCCGGCGCCCATCACAATCAGCATTGATTTGGTAGAAAGACAGTGGATTATTGCGGAGAGTGATCATAAAATAAAGTTACATGGCTGATATTACCGTAGTGTCCCTCCCTTATAGGGAAATTAGTAGTTTGTGGTAATTTTAAGACGTGCGGTTGGCAACTGTGCAGAGTTTCAACCACCCGCCACGTACATCGCTAGTTGTATGTAAACACAAATGGCGACTCGTTTGGAAAACTGGTCTCGCCAAGAAATCCGCTCAATTATTCTATTTCTGTGGGTGAAACATGTAGCCACGACTGAAATTAACCGGCAGCTGGGAGAGGTTTACAGAGAGGTTGTAATGCCTCGTCGGCATGTCGCAAAATGGTATCGAAAGTTTGCGGCCGGTAGAGAAAACGTCACCGTCGAGGATCGCAGTGGCCGACCCAGCACTGCATCATCACCCTCCCTACAGCCCGGACCTCGTTCCAAGCGACTTTCACCCTGTCCCTGACTTGAAGGATCACCTGGAAGACCAACGATTCGGTGAAACACTTCGCGACAACGTGGTTCAATACGCATGGACAGGATTTTTACCAGGAGGGAATATTCAGACTCATCCCAAGAAGCGACAAGTGCGTAAACCAACATGGAGACTATGGTGAAAAATAAGCTAATGTATGATCTGTCAGTTGGCTGTATTGGTTGTATAAAATAAATGATAACATTTCTCTACACGCTTTGTAGGCATAGTTTCTGATCACCCTTCGTATAAATATGTCATCTGATATCGCGTGACATTCAACTACTCAAATTCCAACCACCGTGCGGAAACATCGAGGTAAAGAAACTTGTAGTAAACTTTCGAGGCGAAAGAGGTCGTATGGGAAGCTACACGTGGCTTAGACATTTCTCCCTGTCTCGCAAAATTCATTGAAGCTTTCCTAAGAACGTCCGTTAGTGAATGTACAGTAGTTCACTCAAATCGGGTCCGCGGGTTCGAACCCAAGTCCGGGCATACAGATTAGGGTTTTCCATGATTTCCCCAAATCACTCTAGGCGAATTCAGGGATGCCTCCTTCAAAAAGGCTATGGTCGAATTCCTTCCCGTTCCTTGTCCCCAGTCCCATCCCACCTCTAATGACCTTAGCCGTCGACAAGTCGTAAACAAAAGGTAAAAAAAAAAAAAATCTGGTCGCAATGATAAAATTCCTTTCCGGTCCTGCCTTACTTCTTACATCCCGTCTCGACTTTTAACGACGCCGATAACGAGAAAAGCAGATTTAAAAAAAAAAATATTATTCTGTGACAGTTAGAGCTCGAAGAACAATAACAAAAAGAGGGAGGAGATGAACAAACTGAGAAACGTTGTGTTTGGCGAATAAAAATGTAGTAAAAATTTTAAGAATGTGTGGATTATGTCATCCAAAATAGCACAACTAGCGCTCCCATCAGACCAGTTCAATTTATTTCTGCGTGCGAGAATGCTTTCCGTATGTTTTTTCTTATCTTAACCCATATTAACCTGTGAGCGGGCTAAGTGTGTCTTCCCCTTTGTCCATGTATTACACAAAACCTGCACAGCCAACTTGGATGTTGTTTTCACAATTTGAAAACCTATAATCTAGCTTAATTTTTTTTTTAAGAAAAAACTGCTTTACGTCTCTCAACAGCGAGGTCTTTAGAGACGGGAAAGGATGGGGGCAAGGAATGGGAAGGAATTCGGCCATGGCCTTTTTAAGGAAGCATCCCGGCATTTGCCTGGAGTGATTTGGGAAACCATGGAAAACCCAAATCTGGATGCCCAGACGGGGATTCGAACCGCCGTCCTCCCGAATGTGAGGCCAGAAAGCTAACCGTTACACCACCACTCTCGGTAATCTAGCTTAAAATCTGCGGTATAACTCAGTGGGGAACGGAGCAAGAAATGATAATCTACATCTACATCTACATATATACTCTGCAATTCACAAAATTGTGGGTGGCAGAGGGTGCTTAGCACCAAAACTAATCTGTCTGCTGTGCATTGCAATCCCTAATCGTACGAGGGGAAAAAGAATTCATATAAGAATCAGTCCGGCACCTTATTTCTCTAATTTTATCTTTCCTGTCATTCCGACTCAAATAGGTTGGTGGAAGAAGTATTTCTCTACACTCAAAAGTGAAAGTGGGAGTACGCATGCAGTGGCGTAGCTAGGGGGGGGGGGGCGGTGGGGGCGGTCCGCCCCGGGTGTCACCTGTTTGGGGGTGACACCCGCATTTCCAAACTAATAACCGAAATTAGTGTGATACAAAAAAAATTTTTTTTTTGATATTCTTTTATCCTTTGGTGTCGAAACACGTCTACATTGAATGTTTTGAATATTTGTTTAAAGTTGATCTATCGCTTTTTCAAGTACGATCCAGGGGGCTGTGCTCTTTCATTACAGTAGAGTATAATTATTGGAAACACCGCGCGCTTAAACAAAGAGAGCATCGCTCTGTAGCTCCAACAATCACAGGAACTCATTGTGCTTGCCGTTCGTCACTGTTGTTTAGTTTGTTAGAAGCGGCGGTGGATATATGTTAGTTTTCTTGTATAAACAGAAGTAGTTTTAAAATTAAAGGATGTATTATATCTAAAATTGTTAAAATCATGGTAATTAGACAGTTAAATTGTAAATCCTCTAAATAATTTCAAGAAAAATGCTAGATTTTCCTTTTTAAAAAAATAAAAAATAAAGGCAAACAAGCGTTTCAAAATTGTTTTGCTTATTTAGAATTCCATTAGCTTTCTAGCTAAGATTCACAAGTGCAATGAAGTATTTTCTAGTAATTTTTGAATTTATCATCTAACAGATTCGTGATGTATAAATTGAGTACATTTCGTGTTATCCGGTCAGCGTACCTACCTATTGTGACAGTGCACCTACAAGTATACTCGACATGAAACCGTATCATGTTCGAATTTATGCAAATAAAATGATTCGGAAAACTGCATTAAAGTAGCAATACTGTCAGATTTCAAGTCAATCCGAACGAGTCCAAGTTTTCGTTGATTGTATCGTCTGTCGTTGGTAATCAGATTTTGTAGGGCATGTGTTTAAAACAGTCGGAACCGCGTATCTTGAAAGCGAAATCGTAACATTAGTAAGCACTTTAACTCTAGGTTCACGTAAGTTTGCTATGCTTTATATTGATCGAGAAGATTTCTATTATGGGTAACCTCTCTGTCGAATACAGGTACCTAAATTCTTGCGGGTTCCTTAAATCGACAGGGATGTCGAACTTCCGTTACTGAACAAAAATTGAGCTTTAATCATAAACTGAACGAACATTCGAGCCGTTTACATCTTTATTTATACGCTACAGAGCGGTGCTAGAAATTAAAAAATCTTCAGTACATACAATGTCATATTTAGGAGTCTGTAGATACTTATTTCTTACGCGGGTGATAAAATACTTGTTAATTACTTCATGTAAAGACGGCAGATATCGCAAAGGCATGTTCTTTTACTATCTGACCCTTTGTTTTTTTAATTACATTTAATTATGTTTTTATATTTTATTTATTCTTCTATTTTTATGAAGGAACTTACAGTTGCTTCTCTGACTATACAGTATCCCCCAAGGTCTCACAACTTGTGGGACCCGGATCCTGGGTTTGCACCAATGGGAACCCATCTGGGTCTGGAATTGCTTCTACTTGGATCAAGCCACTTCTGTTAACTTTCCTCTCAATATCCCTTGGTCCTGCAAATACCGAGGTTGCAAAGTCATTTAAATACAGCCTATGTTAACGTTTCAATAACAAATGGCTAGCTTTCGACTTTTTTAAAAAATTAATAGAGGAATCTTATGGTCTCCCTATAGTTACACTGGCGGAAATTAAAATCACAACACGCATACATGAGTGGTAGAATTTTAGGAAACTTTTTGTGCTGGGTGACCATGTGATCTAATGTGTCTACTTCCAGTATCCTAGACATGCTCTATTGGGGATCGTGCTGTCCAAATTGTGATCGAAACTCCTTCCAAGGCATTTGTGACGATTGCCGCAGTATGAGGACGGGCATTATCTTGTTGGAAAATGGGATTTGGATGGTGAACATAAAGGGTATCAAAATAAGATGCAGTACCCCGTCCAGATAGTGGTGGGCTGTCATTGTGCCATCAACGACAGCCGACTCAGTCATGCTGTCGAAACTGATTGCCGCCAAAACATGACACCAGTGGCTACACTTGTGTGACGTTTTGAAATCACAGTAGGTAAGCCGTTTCTCCACTACGCCTGCGAACATGTCGTCGATTATCACTTTGCCACAAACAGAATTGATACTCGTCTCTAAACACAAATGTACGCCATTGACATGTCAATTTGTGTTTCGCATTACACCAGGTTAGATGATACTGGCAATGAAATTAGATTAATGGGACACAATGCACAGGGGCCAGAGAGTGTGACCCAGCTTCAAGCAATTAGTTTACAATCGTCCGGGGAGGGGGAGGGGAGTGACTATCTGTAACCACTGCTTGGATCTGGCCTGCAGTCAACCATCTGCCAGCAACAGCCACCCACACCATTTGGCAGTCTTCACGTGCTGTTATCCATCTGTATGGACACATACCTGCTCTAGGAGTATCATAACCTTCTTTCAATCACTGTGTAACAAGTCTGAATACTGACATTGCAAATCCTTCGGGAGATTTCACGATATGATGCACCCTTTAAAAACACGTCAATTCTCTGACCTATCTCACAGTTAGACATTTGGGTGTAGAGAGTTGTCACTCTTTGCCTTGGCATACTTAGCCAACAAAAACTTGTAGACAATAAAGTGTCATTTTACATGGTAATTTTTTTTAAAAATTGAAATTTATATAATAAATAGCTCCGTAATTCTCATATTATTACATACAAAACTTTCAATTTTTAACCATTTAATACTCTTCATGCGGGGATACTTGGGGCCAAATTTCATTCATTTGTCACAACACCGTCTGGGTGTTGGGATTTTAATTTGCGCCAATATGTGTCAGTTGCTAAGTGTAAAAGGTCGAGCTGCACTTTGCCAATACTGGCCTGTATCGTCACCGCAACAATAATCGGCTGAGTGATGGCTCGCCCCCTCGCGTCCACACCTTTCCAAAGCTCACCCCCGTTCCTACCCTGTCTTTAGTCTCCTTCAACGTTTTCAAGTGATTGTTTCAGGGAATAAGTGTTGAGGATGACAGGTAGGTCTGATACCTTACTTTATTATACTGTACTTTATTTTGCACAGTTTTGGTACGAAAGTACATAAAAATACTTTTTTATCTTACTCACGTAATCACCTAACTGGTTGATATTTTATGTACAAAAATAGTTTTCCATCACAGTATTAACAAATCGTCACCACACTGTACCGGAATGACACATTCTCGCGTGTTTCAACGCCATCAGAAAGAAATGTCAATCACTTCGCATTGACGCGTTTGTTTTGTTTGAGGTTCGTTTCGATTCTCTTAATTTTTTTTGTTAGTAAAGAAGGAGATTATAACATATTTTAATTTAAATATAGGTCGTAATGATTTTGTATAATAAAAATAATAATTTCAAGTTATCTCAAAGTTCAAGTCACAGAATTTCTTATTGAGAAACTGTCAGTGCACCTATATCGTAGTCACCTAACATGAAAATGAGACCTACAGATTAACGTGAAATTCGAACCACGGAGCTTCCTAGAATCTTCGCATTAACAGATAAAAGCTTTGCCAGATGTAAATATCAATTTTAAGACCCGCAAAAATTACAGTCGAGGCCTGGATTTGAACCGGGACATTCAGTACCCAAATCGCACGCAGTCATTTCAGTCACCAGTCCGAATGTAGGTGTAATGAAAAATAAGTATACAAACATGATAAAAATAAACATTTTTTCTATATCATCTATTTTTGCTATCAGAAAACACGAATCCACTTTTATGTGTTTGAATACATATTGTTCATTACTTCTAGATTTTTCTGGCGTCTGGTTCCGGCGTGCGATTCGGGTGAGGCACGTCCCCGTTACAAATGCAAATCTCGGCTGCAATTATTGTGGGTCTTAAAATTGATCTTCAGCTCTGGCAAAGCTTTGATTTTTTAATGGGAAGATGCTATGACTCTGACTACTTTTTACGAACATCCGATGAACATGGGTGTTTTAAAGCAAACATAACATGAAAACAACATTTGGTCGCAAGGTAATGGAAATTTCCGAACTCTCTCTATGCGCTTCTCCACATCCAGCAGGCTGACACTGGTCCGCACCTTCAAAACATAAACCAAACCAATGTTAGCCGGGTGATGGCCAAGTGTCGGATGAGACACCGTGTCATTTGGACAAACTTCCATTGAGTGAGTGCCAGCATTAAGAACTCTTTCGGTGCGGAACAGTATCGGGCAAGTGAGGCCCTATCTTCAGAGAAACTAAAATTAATCTAAAACCACTTTCGATCACCGATAGTGTCATATTGACTATTGAGCATGAAGTAACTCAAATTGTTAATTCTGAAAATGTGATTTACGAGTTTGCAGCTGTTAAAACTAGAAAGAGGAGATTGTGGATGCAGTTGTTTTTAGTTTATGTGTATATCTTTTAAATGTTGTTAATATTATAATTTTATTAACTATTATTTTAAATAATAATAATAATTTTTAATTATGTTTTATTAATATCATATTTTACACTTACAAGATATTATATTTTACTTAAATTTGAATTTAAGTTTTCAAGGGGTGACACCATCGATATCCGCCCCGGGTGTCACCCACGCTAGCTACGCCACTGTACACATGTTTACCAATAAGTTTAAACGAAACGTGCGTCGTCTATCTACCAGAGACTCCCAACCTAGTCTACTAATCAGTTCAGTGACGCTTTCATAAGGACTGCAGCAAGCGGTCACGAATCGAGCGGCTCTTCTCTGTACTTTCTCTATACTTTCGATCAACCCCTTAAGAAACGAGTCCCAAATGGCACAACAATAATCCAAATGTGGACGCACAAGAGATTTGTACGCTATCTCCTTTGTTTGTTCATTACAATTTTTCAAGATTCGAACATAAATCGCAGCCTAGAATTAGCTCTACCTACTAACGAATTAATGTGTAAGTCCCATTTCATGTTCCTTTGTACTGTTATTCCCAAATATTTCATAGAATCGACCATATCAATAACTGTATTGTTTGACTCGTATTTCTGAACAATTGGATTCTTTTTGTTAGTTATGCTCATTGTCTTACACTTTTTACAATTTAGTGTAAGTTGCCATTCAGCGCACCAAGCCAAAATAACATCCAGATCACGCTGAATTTCTAAGCAATCGGCCAAATTCCTTACTTCCCTATAAATAACCGCATCATCAGCAAACAATCTAAAAAGGCTTTTCACTCTGTTTACGAGATCGTTTATAAAAATTAATAAAAGAAGTGGTGCTAATTCGTCCGTACCAGTAATAGATAGGCGCCACAGATCACAATGCATTTCAGATGAATAGTCGTTCACCGACCAAAGATCATACTACTATACAAAAATATATATTCATCTGATCCTCCATTTTGAATGAGAGTCTGTGCCAGAAAAGGCAAAGGAAAAAAAATGACAATAATACCTTTGATTAAATGTGAAGCTTTTACTGTATGATGCAGTTTGCAAGACGATACTGTAGCGCCAGAGATATGCATCGATCACCAATGAGCCCGAGCCACAGAATAAAATACCATCAAATTTCTTTAACTAAACAGTCCTCCGCAACGACAATTTCCGCCTCACTATAAACTGTAAAATATTCGGTATTTTCGTATGTACTTCCCGTGTAGCCTCTGACAGCAAATAAAGTGCAGTAATTCGTTCCTCGCGATGACAGGCTGCCCACTGAGTGAAAGTTGACACCGAGTCAAAAAAAAAAGTCGAAATTTCTATAAAAGTATCCTAACATATTGTCCATTTAAATTTATTTTCTTCTATACAAGGTATAAAATTTTTTATTTAAGTTGTTTTAGGTGGTTTTTATTTTTAAAACAAAATATAACAGAATATGTTATTTATCCCAAGAAAAAGTATCCTACATTCTTCCTGATTGTACATAGTATTTCGTTGTCCAATTTCACAGAAATCGGTTCAGCCGAATACCCGTGAGAACATAACAGATAGACAGAGTGACTTTCACATTTATAATATTTTAGTGTAGATATATACGATGTAACATTGTATGGGAGGAATTATGCTGAATAGGGGATAGCTTATTAGGACTACATGTCAATACGCTATACAGGGTGTTTGATTGATCAGCGATACAACCTGCTGATGAAAGGGTTGTAGTTTGGTTGTTACAGTACTGTTCCTTGACCACACTATACAGGGTGTTCGACTAGTTCACAGCAGCCGAAGGTGCCGTGCTGACTGCAAACTATACAGGGTGTTGGACTGACCTGCTGTAGTCGTGGTCTTAAGGTCTGAAAGAAAAAACTTTCGTGAGGAGTTGGTTGTTGCTACAGTACTGTTCCTTGACCACACTATACAGGGTGTTTCGACTAGTTCACAGTAGCCGAAGGAGACGTGGTAACTGCAAACTATACAGGGTGGTGGACTGACCTGCTGTAGTCGTGGTCTTAAGGTCTGAAAGAAAAAACTTTCGTCAGGAGGTAGTTGTTGCAGTACTGTTCCTTGACCACACTATACAGGGTGTTCGACTAGTTCACAGTAGCCGAAGGAGACGTGGTAACTGCAAACTATACAGGGTGTTGGACTGACCTGCTGTAGTCGTGGTCTTAAGGTCTGAAAGAAAAAACTTTCGTGAGGAGGTGGTTGTTGCAGTACTGTTCCTTGACCACACTATACAGGATGTTTCGACTAGTTCACAGTAGCCGACGGAGACGTGGTAACTGCAAACTATACAAGGTGTTGGACTGACCTGCTGTAGTCGTGGTCTTAAGGTCTGAAAGAAAAAACTTTCGTCAGGAGGTAGTTGTTGCAGTACTGTTCCTTGACCACACTATACAGGGTGTTTCGACTAGTTCACAGTAGCCGAAGGAGACGTGGTAACTGCAAACAATACAGGGTGTTGACTGACCTGCTGTAGTCGTGGTCTTAAGGTCTGAAAGAAAAAACTTTCGTGAAGGAGTTGCAGTTGTTGCAGTACTGTTCCTTGACCACACTATACAGGGTGTTTCGACTAGTTCACAGTAGCCGAAGGAGACGTGGTAACTGCAAACTATACAGGGTGTTGGACTGACCTGCTTTAGTCGTGGTCTTAAGGTCTGAAAGAAAAAAGTTTCGTGAGGAGGTGGTTGTTGCAGTACTGTTCCTTGACCACACTATACAGGGTGTTTCGACTAGTTCACAGTAGCCGAAGGAGACGTGGTGACTGCAAACTATACAGGGTGTTGGACAGATCTGCTGTAGTCGTGGTCTTAAGTTCTGAAAGAAAAAAGTTTCGTGAGGAGGTGGTTGTTGCAGTACTGTTCCTTGACCACAATATACAGGGTGTTTCGACTAGTTCACAGTAGCCGAAGGTGACGTGGTGACTGCAAACTATACAGGGTGTTGGACAGACCTGCTGTAGTCGTGGTCTTAAGGCCCGGACGAAAACCTGTTCGTGAAGGGGTTGTAGTTTGGTTGTTACAGTATTGTAACTTGACCACACCATACAGGGTGTTCGATTAGTAGACCGTAGCCGATTTGACCGATTATTCAGATTATACAGGGTGTTCGATGAGATCACGGTAGCCGAGAGTGGCAGACTATACAGGATGTTGACTGACCTGCCGTAGTCGGGGTCTTCCGGCCTGGGAGACAGCCTGCCCGAGTAGTGGTCGGAGAAGGGGTTGGTGGCCTGGCTCTGCGCGTGCTCCTGGGCCACCCTGTCGAACATGCTGACGCGGCCCAGCAGCTGCGGGCTGCTACTCCTCCGCCGGCGGCCGTCGTTCGTCTCCTGGGGCACAGCCTGCGAGCGATAAATAAACAGATTTAACTGTCACGGTCGCCATGTTCACTACTGCTTGTGAAAAACTGCAACACCAACGAATAAACAAGTAATAACAATGACATTTAAAACTGAGATTATGCACACGACAATATATTAATTATTAAAATTTCATAAATATGTAGGGCGCTAATGACCTCGCTGTCAACGCACGCAACAACAACAACAACAACTACAATATAACTATGCATGCACTTTGACCATGAGAATTCAGTACGGTGCGAAGGCTTCACGTTCTGCAATTAGAGCCTCTAGATATCGCAGCATGGAATATAAGAGAGCCTGGACATGCTGCTGGGGTTTATAGGCAGCGATGTTGGAGGAAGAACACAACGAACAACTTACCCATCAACCATATCGCAACATGTTCGATGGGTGACATGCCAGGTGAACGTGGGCCCAGAGAACCTTCTATAGCTGCGTTCCCACGATCCCTTGTATCGGAGGCGGCACCTCATAACAGAAGTGTAGGAACGAGCGCGCGCCGCAGGTTAGCCCTCGCTACCTCGCCGCCACCTCCCCACCACGTTGCCAAGTGTCGTTTGGCACAGAGCACTTTACAGCAACAGAAGGGGTGCGCACCGCTGCTGCTAACCGATGGCAACAGTGCACCACTACGCACGCCTGTGAAGTTTACCGACACAGAGTGGGTAGCTGCGTCTCGTCTCCGCTAGCAGAGGCGGCCCCGTTCCCATAGCGTGTTGCTGACTATTCGTCCCGTCCCGTCCCGCCTCCGTTACTAGACGTCGTGGGAACGCGCCTTAAGATGGCTTGGACATTCCTCGCCTCCTGTGCAGGGCATTGTGCTGTTGAGCTACTGTTCCTCGGGCTCTAAAACCTCCCTGATGTAGCGGTTACTGTTCCTATTGCTCTCAGAACGTAAGACAGGATATCACATATTGTGCCGTCCAAAACCATCATAATTGGCATTTGTCCGTCCAAAAAAGGCGTGTGCCCGATTTTATTTTTCGCCATCATAGCGTCTAACACGTACGCGGCCATCAATGTAGGACAAGTTGAAGCGAGTACTGCGTTTTTCCAGTGATGGCGTGTACGTTGCCATTTCAGTCTGATGGATTTCTGACCAAAGGAGGTCGGCGCAGTGGAATGCGTGCCTCTACCCTAGCCCTCATCAGACATGT
>JARYHS010006518.1:1614931-1633582 GCA_031002005.1 Vandiemenella viatica
AACGGAATTTATTAACAAATTATACTCTAACATAATGCGCGAGGAGCATAACTTGAGCAAGCGACGTAACATTACAGACTAACACACAACACACACATCCGTCTCTCTGTCACCATTCGATAAGTTCTCAAAATTTCGTGACTACAACTGTTAATCATACCAAAAAAAAATATATATATATATGTCCTGTCCCCTCCCTACAGATTTTCTTGTCAAATTCCGTCAATATTGGTATAGGCAATTAGTTGTCAAAACGTAACATAAGACAGAGACTTACTTCCGTATTTATAGTATTATTACTGCAGATCTCTCACACACATTGACTGTGAATCACCCCTGAGGGATCAACATGACGCAAAAAAGTGTACACCTACAGCATTGCAAGACTACCTACGAATTGCCTCGCATTGCACCCCTAACTTTGTGATATCTACAGTTTAACATTCAATCCGAATAACCGACGGCCCAGGCGTGACTCTTACGATCAAAAACAATTTTTAAAAATCCTAGTCTCCACTGGGATTTGAACTCGAGAACACGACACAAACATTAGTAAGCAAGCGCTTTAACCACTGAGCTACATGACCGCTATACGGAAAAACAGTACAGAGACCTCCATATCCAACGCGTCTGTCTATCGCCGTTCAGTAATGTTTCGAAATTATAAGACAACATGTATTATTTATACAGATAATTTTTCAACCAAATATAGACAGTATTTTTCTCCTTGTTTCAAAGGATAAGTGTGCAAAGTTTCATCGAGATCGGATGAAAACTGTGGATTTCTATGAAGAACAAACAAACAAACATATGTACATTCATCTTTATACATATAGATTAGGCTATACCACTCTCTGGGGACATCTTAATGCAATACACATCGTTTTTTGTTTGCTGTCATTTGCTAAAATATATAGTCTTTGGGGGTTGGTGATCTAGCAATATAAAAGTCCATGAGAAAATCACGTTTTTTCTAGATATACGCTTCCTACTTTCCCCGGGCTTTATTGATAGTCATCGCATGCAGCGCAAATCCACAGCTACCATACAATAAGCTGCGTTTCTACATGAAATTGATAAGCAGATCATATACAAACTGATTACGAGGGAACGAAGGATAAGTCGCCGATATAACATTACACGCTATCCGTCTGTTTGTCACCGTTGTGTTAGTTTTCAGAATTTCATCACGAAATATGTTTCTTATCCCGAAAAAAAGCATTATTTGTCTTTCATGTATTTCCTTGTAGAGTTATCAAGTTCGACTTGGTCGCGAAAGCGTAACGATCAGTCAGGGAGACACTTACTTCTACATTTATAATTTACTTGTGAATCGAGAAAGCTACCAGTACTGACCGTTAAGTTTGGGCAAAGTCTTCGAGATGTTGCTGACAGTTCATTTAGTTGTTGGATCTACTACAAATCTTAGGACAGGCATACAAACGTATAAGGTGTGTTCATGCAAACTCTAGGATACTTTTTGATTCTGGCTCTACAACGGTGAACCGACAAGAAATTGTGCTATCGGTCTAAAATTCGGTGCTCATGTTCCTTAGGGTGTTCCTTAGGCGATACTATTCGAGAAGAAAATGAGCTGTCATGTCACGTGAGCTCATGTGACGCCGTGATATCACGTTTTAAACGTGAGGTCATGCTTACAATCACGGTAATGTCACGGTACGCGGTTATGATGACATGTTATCTCATTTTGTTGACTGTATATGTAAACAGTTTTGTTTGTTTTCTCAAAAATAAATAATAATAATAATAATTGATAAAATTGCGATGGAGTGCCCGCTCTTGTGGCAATCTCCCTACTCACACCACTTTCTCCTTTACTCTTCCAAACTACTTTTTGAGTGTAATCGCTGAGCTTGTGTTTTCATGTCCAACCAGTATCTTTGGAGTCTGATGTTTTACCGGAAATAAAAACCGTTAAAGTCTGAAAGGTATCTGGACTAATTATTTCATATATAATAAACGACGTAATATCTAACAGCATTTCCGTAAAAACGTTTACGCAAAGCACTGATAGCGTATCTGCAAGACCCTGCAAACTACAAAACACGTCATCTCTTTGATATCTGCAAGTTGCCAGAATACGCCTACAAATTAAAATGTGATCTGACTCGGGGACCAAGGTACGGATTTTGTTAGTGTGCTCTATTCTCTTATATAAAATGCGTTGTCTGGAGTCTGCGCATGTCGTCTATAGCTATTGGCTAGAGAACGGTCACGTCCCACATGTCCCAGCCATTATTAGCGAATCAACAGTCACCATATTACAATCGTTCCTTCATTTGCTTCTTGTTTTTGTTTTTGTTTTTGTTTTTTTTACGACAAATAGATGCAGAAATTCATTAAGGAGAAGGTTATTCAATGTTTATGCATCAGTTATAAGTATTAGGTTAAAACATAACGTAAGAATTTTTTTGGCAGATGATAAGAAACAATGAAGTTTATTAAAAACACGGAGAAAGTTTACAGGAAATGTACGAATCACGATATGCATCACTCAGATAAATGATAGTTAATCGTTTTTGATATTATACTTTTTGTCATTTAAAGTAAAATTTATTTAAATAAATTATAGTCAAATACTCCGACTATCTAACCACAGTATTGTACTCATATCACGAAAATATCATTAAAATTGATCGTTATTCGCTTTTCCATTAAAGCTTTTCCGGATTAAATTCCGACTACCACCATAGGTGATGCCCGTCGTTATTCATATGCGGGTAACAGGAGCTCTGATTTTCGAATGCAATATTAGTGGTGGTTGTGGCTAAGTAGACCAGTGTGGGTCCCATACTACACCACCATACTCAAGCCATGGCCTGACCAAAATTTTGTATTAACTGCTATACCTCGTCTCCGCTTGCTACCGGTCGTGTGTCTGCTGTTCGATAATTACGAACTCGTGCGTCAACAGGTTGGTACCCCTGATCGGGGCGGCCTGTTTGCACACGTGTGGCTGCAAAGTGCTCGCACGTGTCCGCGCCCCCTCACAGTTAATACCAGATTAGAACTACTTTGCAGGGCTGCGTCGCGCTTTCTGCTACCTACGCTGCGGTGTCACAGGCATTGGGGTTCGAGTCCCCGTGCAGTCAGTTAGCCCTAATTCAAGTCCTGCGGTCATAATCAGGTCTGTAAACCTTTCGTAGGGAGCGTCCTATAAACTACGTCACTCGATATAGGAGTGGGGGGAGGAGGTCCGAGCCAAGCCACCTAGGGGCATCCATTAACTACGTGAGTTGTTTCTCCAGAATTACGCACCCCCTTGTGGTGTGATTTGGTGAGATCTAGTGAGATTCGATGAGATTTTGTGAGATTTAAAGGAACTTGTTAAGATAGATTTGGTGTGATTTACTGAGATTCGATTTGATTTACTGAAATTCGATTAGATTTGGTGAGATTTAATGAAACTTGGTGAGATTAGATGAAATTTGGTGAGATTTAGTGAGATTTTATTAGATTTGGTGAGATTTACTGAAACTTGGTGAGATTAGATCAGATTTACTGAGATTTAATGAAACTTGGTGAGATTAGATGAGATTTGGTGAGACTTGATGAGATTTGGTGAGTTTTAGTGAGATTTGATTAGATTTGGTGAGATTTAATGAAACTTGGTGAGATTTAATGAAACTTGGTGAGATTCTATTAGATTTGGTGAGATTTACTGAAACATGGCGAGATTTAATGAAAGTTGGTGAGATTAGATGAGATTCAGTTACATTTGATGAGATTTAATGAAACTTGATGAGATTAGATGAGATTTGGTGAGACTTGATGAGATTTGGTGAGATTTAGTGAGATTCGATCAGATTTGGTGAGATTTAATGAAACTTGGTTAGACTTACTGAAACTTGGTGAGATTAGATGAGATTTGGTGAGATTTAGTGAGATTTAATTAGATTTGGTGAGATTTACTAAAACATGGCGAGATTTAATGAAAGTTGGTGAGATTAGATGAGATTCAGTTACATTTGATGAGATTTAATGAAACTTGGTGAGATTAGATGAGATTTGGTGAGACTTGATGAGATTTGGTGAGATTTAGTGAGATTCGATCAGATTCGGTGAGATTTAATGAAACTTGGTGAGATTTAATGAAACTTGGTGAGATTAGATGAGATTTGGTGAGACCAACCTCGAAGTTTTCTTGAAAACTTTCTTTTTCCTAGGGCGATTATACTTCCCCCCCCTAAAGTCGGTATGGGCGTCTTTCATATTTTTAGGTATACTGTCCTTCAAGAAATTATAAAGAAGACTTGAGATTTCCGTCGGCTATCCCTCCCCCCCTTCGAATTTCACCTCACGTAATTAATGGATGCCCCTAGCTTATCATTAATATTATTTGTCATAGTTAAAATAAGGGACAGAACACTCAACAGCGTGTGAATATTTATTTCCGTCATTTAATGATCTCCGTATGCAGTTTAAATATCCTATATACTGACAGTGCCGCGCGTGCGTGTGACTTGTAGTCATAGCGTTGGGTTGCACGCGGCCGGCGCATTACGATTAGACACGCCGCACCTAGACTCTAATTCGCTTACAGATGTCACCCGTGATTTTCCAAGTCATTGACAACTCTTATTGTTTTGTTGTTTGAA
Source organism: Vandiemenella viatica (assembly GCA_031002005.1). Lineage (NCBI taxonomy): Eukaryota > Metazoa > Arthropoda > Insecta > Orthoptera > Morabidae > Vandiemenella > Vandiemenella viatica. The sequence goes on from JARYHS010006518.1 coordinate 1,619,551, forward strand.
GTAAAACTGTTTTGATTAGGATCACATCGGTCGATAATAAAATAATTCTAATTTTGATATATCAAGTAAATATTCAGTGCAACTTTAATTATAGTGTTCGCTAAAGTATTATTTCTACATGAAACGAAGTGACGCTTTATTATAAACTTTAAGATGGTTAAAGAAAATGTTTTTTCCGACGAGTTTTCATTTTCGAATGACTTATAAAAATCTTGAGTTATAGAATCATTCCCTGGTTATGTAGGTAACAGAACTGCAGCGAAAGAAAACAGAAAATACAGTGCATCTTTGTTTTATTACGCGGCAAGTACAGTCTGTTTTACTTGATCAATTAATGAACAATGATGAATAAGATTAGCAGAGTGTTTTTAGTAACACCTCAAGACCAGAAAGATCCTTGACTGTATCTGAGAAAGAGGTTTTTCCCAATAATTGATTATTTGCAGGCGTGGCTAGTGTGAAATATCACTGTTGTTAACAATATACACAATAATTTTTACGATAGTCTGTGAAGAGAAAACGGTACAAATATCTTCTGGAATTAATATGGTAAAAACTACGTGACATATAAAAGGGGAGGGGAGGATGTAGAGACAAAAGCCACGGCAGGCCAAAATGGGGCCACGTAGTTTGTGGACGCTCCCACACGACTCACGGGAGTACAAGTGAAAGCCCGGCACTACCCGGCACAGTTATACGCCTTTACCGCGGTACTACCGCCATCTAGGTAAATTCTATTCCGCGACTTTTATCGCTTCAATACACACACGAAATGAATAATAACCATACTGAAAAACTATTGTATTTTACAGACAAAAAATATTAAACATAAAAATTTACAACTGAATTTGCAAAAGTCATACTAGCCAGTTAATTCCTTTGTACAAATTCTTTGACAGACTAGAAGGAATAGCCAATAATGTAATTTTTCAGGTTTTATGGTAGTACATCTTTAAAAGAAGGGCTCCTAGATTTGTCTCTGGAACTTACCGCAGAACACAATCAGTAACTGATATGATAAAGGAGCTGGGTTGGGAGTCATTGGAGGGTGAAGAGAGTGCTGGGAGTGTATAAGGCGTATATTGGCGATGAGGCCTGGATGGATATTGGTAGAAGGGAAGAGATGACCATGACCACAAGCTGACACTCGATTTCAGGCATGAAAATAAGAAAGCTGAAAACACATAAGGGGGCTGGTGCAGATAATATTACTACAGATATCTTAAAGATAGCCGGATGTGACATTGTACCTTATCTTGAAATATTATTTAAATTGAGTCTGGATACTTGCTGCTTACCACAGGACTGGAAAAGTGCGATAGTAGTACCGGTACATAAAGGAGGGGTGAGAAATAGAGTCGAAAATTACAGGCCAATCAGTTTGAGTTCAGTGGTAGGTAAATTAATGGAAAGATTGATATGCAACCACATCAGAAAAATATGTGAGAAATGTAAGTGGTTTTCAAGTAGGCAACATGGGTTCAGGCAAGGATATTCATGCGAATCTCAGTTGGTGGGATATATGCAAGATATTTCAGATGAAATGGACAAGGGAGGCCAAATTGATAGTGTAGCATTAGATCTTTCAAAGGCGTTTGACAGAGTAAGCCATAAAATGGTAGTAAATAAGGTAAAAACTACTGGAGTGGATGAGAAAGTGGTTTGCTGGGTAGAAGAATTTTTAAAAGGTAGAAAACAGAAAGTTAGGGTAGGAAAGGCGGTATCAAAGGAAGTGGAAGTAAAAATGGGAGTGCCACAGGGTAGCGTATTGGGACCATTGCTATTCATTATTCTAATGAATAATTGTGTTGATTGTTTACTATCTGAAATTAGATTATTTGCAGATAACATAATGTTATATAAAAGGATCAAAACGGAAAAGACTGTAAACAGTTGCAGGGTGATCTGGACAGGATATCTAGTTGGGTTGGTAAACATCGGATGAAGATAAATGCAAAGAAGAGTCAGCTAATTAGATACACAAATAAAAAACAAAAGGTTAATTATGAATATAACGTGGGGGAAGAATTGCTTGCTGAAGACTTGAAATATTAATATCTTGGCATTACATTTGATAACAAGCTTAACTGGGCCGGACACATAGGACAGGTGGTAGGAAAAGGTTTCAGAGTTCTGCACTTGTTGGAGAGAGTGATGAGGGGATGTACGAGAGAAGTAAAGGAATTGGGTTACAAAACTTTGGTCAGACCATTGCTCGAATATGGTAGTGTAGTATGGGACCCACATTTTGAGTATCAAATACAGGAGTTTGAGAAGGTGCAAAGAAGGGCTGCTAGATTTGTTTCTGGAAATTATCGCAGAATGCAATCAGTGACAGATATGATAAAGGAGCTGGAATGGGATTCATTGCAAGACAGGAGGAGGATGAGGAGGGTCATGGGAGTGTACAGGGCATATTCTGGCGATGAGGCATGAAAAGTAGTGCATGGAAGGGAAAAGATGACCATGACCACAAGCTGGCACTCGATTTCAGGCACAAGGGTGTGGGAAGATTCTCTTTTTTAGGTAAGGGTGTCAGGGATTGGAATGAGTTACCAAGAGAAATGATGAATGACCTACCGAAAACGTTAAAAGAATTTAAAGTTAAAATTTGTAGAAGGCAAATGTAGGTGGGTGCAGGATAGGGGGAAGTTGGGTGTGTAGGGAAATTGCCACCGGAGCCTTTGCTCCATTGCAATTAAAACTAAATGAAATTGTGGGAAGATTTTCTTTCGAAGGTCAGGAATAGGAATAAATTACCAAGATAAATGATAATCGACATCCAATGGTCTCCGGTTCAAATCTCGGCCTTCACATCTGGTATAGCTTGCTGTGTAATGTGAAGTACGCCAGAACACTTCCGTGGTTCAGATTCCACGTTAAACTGTAGGTCCCTCTATGACTAACAACCCCAGTTGAAACACGGGTAACCACGGGTAACTCAAGGCAAACGAAGGTTAAACGTGATCCAAGAGAACGTATTTATACACAATAATAATAATAATAATTACATTCAAATTAAAAAACAGAGTTTATTATTGTAATCAGTACCACCTTGTATGCAACATTTGATGTCAATATCTTCAACCTTTTCTAATTACCGATAGCTGATACAAAAATGTAGTTAGATTTTTAGTGACTGTTAAAAATGTTACATTGAGTCTTTTATAAGTATGGAATTTCATAATTAAATACAACCATTTTTAGCATTTGTCATAGGTATAAAAAAAAAAAAAAAACTTCTAACCTCTGAAGTTGCCGCTACTAAAGCGTTTGTTGTGCGCGGCGGGTTGTATGTCATGCACGCAGGCGTTGCGCTGAAATAAAATGTGTGCCGTACAGACGATGTATTTCAACGTACAATGGGTATGCTGTGTCACAAGTCGGTACAAAATCCTATCAACTGATACTTTATTCAAAATTGTAAACTTTCTATTGTTTGAAAAAAAGGAATGTTGACGACAGAAACAATGCACGGCATACTCCTTGAATTGTAAATTCTCGGATCATATTCTTGTAAAATTTGAGGATGACATTATATATTTTCAACCATATTGGAGCACACGGAATTTGCGACTAAATCTCCCAAGACAACAATTAATGAGTTGTTAATACCTCATCAACGATATTACACTTAGTGGTAGTTAGACCTGTTTTGCAGTGAATAACAGCTTCCTGGTGGTTCATGGGGTGTACATGGCGAAATTATGAGGTTTTACATTTTGCCGTCTCTGCTGTGGAATCTATAAAATTATCGTCAGAGAAAAGTGAAGCGTCGTCACTTATACTATCGAATAGTACAGTATATTGGTTGGTGGCGACAGATCGATCCACCATGACACTCCAGGGTGTTATATCGATATCTCGGGAACCACTATCGATATGTATGGGTGTTCATGCCGATATGTAGGAGTTAGTGACGGACCTATTGTTGTGTATACAGGATATTTCTATCCATGTGTATGAGTTAGTCATTGACTTCATGTTTTGTATACAGGGTGTTCCAATCGATGTTTATGAGTAAATCATCGCCTCCATATTCTGTATACAGGGTGTTCCAATCGATGTTTATGAGTTAATCATCGACTTCATGTTCTGTATACAGGGTGTTCCAATCGATGTTTATGAGTTAATAATCGACTTCATGTTCTGTGTACAGGGTGTGCCTATAGATGTTTATGAGTTAATGATCGACTTCATGTTCTGTATACAGGGTGTTCCAATCGATGTTTATGAGTTAATCATTGACTTCTTGTTCTGTATAAAGGGTGTTCCTATCTATGATTATAAGTTAATCATTGACTTCATGTTCTGTATACAGGGTGTTCCAATCGATGTTTATGATTTAATCATCGACTTTATGTTCTGTATACAGGGCGTTCCTATCGATGTTTATTAGTTTTATTAGTTATGATTAGTTTTATTAGTTATGATTAGTTATCTATGATTATAAGTTAATCATTGACTTCATGTTCTGTATACAGGGTGTTCCAATCGATGTTTATGATTTAATCATCGACTTTATGTTCTGTATACAGGGCGTTCCTTATTATTAGTTATAGATCTGGTTTTTGTATGCTGGGTGTTCTTACCAATATGTAAGTGTAAGAGATTCCTTGGTGTTCTCTATACCAGGAGGACGCGGGTTCGAATCCCCGTCCGGGCACCAGATTTGGGTTTTCCATGGTTTCTCCAAATCACTCCAGACGAATGCCGGGATGCTTCCTTCAAAAAGGCAAAGGCCGAATTCCTTCCCGTTCCTTGTCCCAAGTCCCATCCCGCCTCTAATGACCTTAGCCGTCGACGAGACGTAAAGCAATATGTAAAAAAAAAATGTAGGAGTTAGTGGTTCACTTGTTGTTGTGTATACAGGATATTCTTACCAATATTTAGGAGTTAGTGAGTTAGTGATTTACTTGTTGCTGTAAATACAGGTTGTTATTCTTGATGTGTAGGAGATAGTGATTCGCTTGTTTTGCATACAGGGTTTTCTAACCAATATTTAAGAATTAGTGATTCACTTGTTACTATCGATATATAGTCAGTGGTTCACTTGTTACTGTGTACACAAGATGATCCTATCTACGTATGTGAGTTAGTGATCCAGTTTTTTGTGTATAGGGTATTCTTACCGATATTACAGTTCCTGTTGTGTATACACGGAGTTCCTACCGACTTGTATGAGTTGTATGAGCGTGTTCTTGCCATTATGTAAGAGTTTATACAGGGTGTATCTGGCGATGTGTTAATCACTCACTTGTTTTTATATATGCAGACTTGTATGAGTTGTATGAGCGTGTTCTTGCCATTATGTATGAGTTTATACAGGGTGTATCCGGCGATGTGTTAATCACTCACTTGTTTTTATATATGCAATATGTTCCTATCTTAGTATTAAAGTTTGTGATCCATTTGCAGTGTATACAGTGTGCTGATAATTGATATGTAGGATTTAGTGATCGACTTTGCTGTTGCATATACAGGCTCTTGCTATCTGTTGTTTGAGTTAGTGATCATATTGTTCTACATACGGAGTATTCCTATGTTCCGGATGTAGATATCGATGGGCTGCTGTATATACAGGGTAGTAATATCATTGTGTAAGAGTTAGTGATTCACTAGTTGGTGCATATACAGGGTGTTCCTATCATTGGGTAAGAGTTAGTGATTCACTAGTTGCTGTATATACAGGGTGTTCCTATCATTGTGTAAGAGTTAGTGACTCACTAGTTGCTGTATATACAGGGTGTTCCTATCATTGTGTAAGAGTTAGTGATTCAGTAGTTGCTGTATATGCAGGGTGTTTCTATCATTGTGTAAGAGTTAGTGATTCACTAGTTGCTGCATACACAGGGTGTTTCTATCAATGTGAAAGAGTTAGTGATTCCCTAGTTGCTGTAAATACAGGGTGTTCCTATCAGTGTGTAAGAGTTAGTGACTCACTAGTTGCTGTATATACAGGGTGTTTCTATCATCGTGTAAGAGTTAGTGACTCACTAGTTGCTGTATATACAGGGTGTTCCTATCATTGTGTAAGAGTTAGTGACTCACTAGTTGCTGTATATACAGGGTGTTCCTATCATTGTGTAAGAGTTAGTGATTCAGTAGTTGCTGTATATGCAGGGTGTTTCTATCATTGTGTAAGAGTTAGTGATTCGGTAGGTGCTGTATATACAGGGTGTTCCTTTCCTACCTTTGTGTAATGCACGAGTTGGTTGTCCACTTGTTGTGGTGGTGTGTACAGGGTGGTGCTGTGGCGTCGCCGCCGCCCGCGCTGTTTCTGCCGTGCAGCCGGCTGGGCCTGTATATACAGGGTGTTCCTACCTTTGTGTACTGCTACGAGTTGGTTGTCCACTTGTTGTGGTGGTGTGTACAGGGTGGTGCTGTGGCGTCGCCGCCGCCCGCGATGTTTCTGCCGTGCAGCCGGCTGGGCCTGTATATACAGGGTGTTCCTACCTTTGTGTACTGCACGAGTTGGTTGTCCACTTGTTGTGGTGGTGTGTACAGGGTGGTGCTGTGGCGTCGCCGCCGCCCGCGCTGTTTCTGCCGTGCAGCCGGCTGGGCCTGTATATACAGGGTGTTCCTACCTTTGTGTAATGCACGAGTTGGTTGCCCACTTGTTGTGGTGGTGTGTACAGGGTGGTGCTGTGGCGTCGCCGCCGCCCGCGCTGTTTCTGCCGTGCAGCCGGCTGGGCCTGTATATACAGGGTGTTCCTACCTTTGTGTAATGCACGAGTTGGTTGTCCACTTGTTGTGGTGGTGTGTACAGGGTGGTGCTGTGGCGTCGCCGCCGCCCGCCCTTTTTCTGCCGTGCAGCCAGCTGGGCCTGTATATACAGGGTGTTCCTACCTTTGTGTAATGCACGAGTTGGTTGCCCACTTGTTGTGGTGGTGTGTACAGGGTGGTGCTGTGGCGTCGCCACCGCCCGCGCTATTTCTGCCGTGCAGCCGACTGGGCCTGTATATACAGGGTGTTCCTACCTTTGTGCAATGCACGAGTTGGTTGTCCACTTGTTGTGGTGGTGTGTACAGGGTGGTGCTGTGGCGTCGCCGCCGCCCGCGCTGTTTCTGCCGTGCAGCCGGCTGGGCCTGTATATACAGGGTGTTCCTACCTTTGTGCAATGCACGAGTTGGTTGTCCACTTGTTGTGGTGGTGTGTACAGGGTGGTGCTGTGGCGTCGCCGCCGCCCGCGCTGTTTCTGCCGTGCAGCCGGCTGGGCCTGTATATACAGGGTGTTCCTACCTTTGTGTAATGCACGAGTTGGTTGTCCACTTGTTGTGGTGGTGTGTACAGGGTGGTGCTGTGGCGTCGCCGCCGCCCGCCCTTTTTCTGCCGTGCAGCCAGCTGGGCCTGTATATACAGGGTGTTCCTACCTTTGTGTAATGCACGAGTTGGTTGCCCACTTGTTGTGGTGGTGTGTACAGGGTGGTGCTGTGGCGTCGCCGCCGCCCGCGCTGTTTCTGCCGTGCAGCCGGCTGGGCCTGTATATACAGGGTGTTCCTACCTTTGTGTAATGCACGAGTTGGTTGTCCACTTGTTGTGGTGGTGTGTACAGGGTGGTGCTGTGGCGTCGCCGCCGCCCGCCCTTTTTCTGCCGTGCAGCCAGCTGGGCCTGTATATACAGGGTGTTCCTACCTTTGTGTAATGCACGAGTTGGTTGCCCACTTGTTGTGGTGGTGTGTACAGGGTGGTGCTGTGGCGTCGCCGCGGCCCGCGCTGTTTCTGCCGTGCAGCCGGCTGGGCCTGTATATACAGGGTGTTCCTACCTTTGTGTAATGCACGAGTTGGTTGCCCACTTGTTGTGGTGGTGTGTACAGGGTGGTGCTGTGGCGTCGCCGCCGCCCGCCCTTTTTCTGCCGTGCAGCCAGCTGGGCCTGTATATACAGGGTGTTCCTACCTTTGTGTAATGCACGAGTTGGTTGTCCACTTGTTGTGGTGGTGTGTACAGGGTGGTGCTGTGGCGTCGCCGCCGCCCGCGCTGTTTCTGCCGTGCAGCCGGCTGGGCCTGTATACACAGGGTGTTCCTACCGTTGTGTAATGCACGAGTTGGTTGTCCACTTGTTGTGGTGGTGTGTACAGGGTGGTGCTGTGGCGTCGCCGCCGCCCGCCCTTTTTCTGCCGTGCAGCCAGCTGGGCCTGTATATACAGGGTGTTCCTTTCCTACCTTTGTGTAATGCACGAGTTGGTTGTCCACTTGTTGTGGTGGTGTGTACAGGGTGGTGCTGTGGCGTCGCCGCCGCCCGCGCTGTTTCTGCCGTGCAGCCGGCTGGGCCTGCGCCGGCCGGTGGCCACGGTGCCGATGCTGCACTTCCCGCCGCTCACCGAGCAGCAGCCGCCGCCGCCGCCCCCGCCGCCGCCGCCGCTGTCGGCCGCCGGGTCCTGCTCCTCGACCGCCTCCTCCGCCGACCTGTTCCTGTACGACGACCTCGACGACGAGGAAGACGATGTTGACGAGGAGGACTGCGACGACGACGACGAGGACGACGAGGACGAGGAGGCGGCGCGCCAGGGCGGGCCCCCGCGGCGCCGCCCCCGCCTGCACCGCCTCCCGGAGGACGACACCTCCTCCAGCAGCGGCGGCTTCAGCGGGCACAGCGACCAGGAGAACGCCGGCGGCTACGCCCCCAGGTGCGCCATCCCCTAACTATTATTTCTATATAAAAAAAAATTTTGTTTTTGTTTGTTTGTTTGTATCTAGTCATCCATCTCCGATCACACTTAACCGAAACCGATAAATGAGGTATCATTTTAAATAGTAACGTCTCCGCTTTGTTAACATAAATTAGAAAGGATTTTTTCGGAATCTGAATCTTAAAGGGCAACAGTATCACTATTACTAAAACGTGATATTGGTGACAAGCGACTTATATTCATTTATACATAACCGAAATCGATAAATGAGGTATCATAACAAAGATTCAGGTCTCCGCTTTGGCAACAACTCAAATTAACAAACTTTTTTTTTTGGAATTCGGCCATAAATGGCAAAAGTATCATTATTTCTAAAAGGTGATTTTTGTGACAATCCACTTAGAGAATGTGCATAAACTGCGTGGCTCGGTCTAGGGGGGGGGGGGGAGGGGTTGGCTGGAAAGCTACGCTGAGCTACGTGTGGGGGGGGGGGGGGGAGGTTACCGAGCCAGGCAACGTAGCTTCTATTTCATGTTATTTGTCACAGTTAAAATGAGATACAGAACACACAGAAGCATGTAAATATTTATTTCCGTCATTTAAGTATCTCCGTATGTAATTTACGATATTCTGACAAGCGAAAACAGTACAAAATGTCTTCTGGAATCAATATGGAAGGAAGCCACGTGCTACGTGCAAAGGGGGGGGGGGGTAGAGACAAAAGCCACGTAGGGCTACGTGGGGGGGGGAGGGGGGTGCACAAGAGGCCAAAATGGAGCTACGTGGTTTATGCACGCTCCCTTATCTGCATTTATACCAAACCGAAATCGAGAAATGAGATTGTTAACATATTAAATTAGAAAGCAAAAGAATCATTATTTCTAAAAGTTGTTATCGGTGACGAGTCACTTATATTCCTAACCCAAATCGATAAACGAGATATATTTTTAAAGATTAAGCTTCCCCGCATTGACAACATTATAAATTGAGAAAAGATTTTTCTGGAATTCGGCTTTTAAAGGGCGTAAGTATTAACTATCAAGGTTACGTGCAAGAGACAGTTCACAGCCAAGCAGCTAGGCTCCACTGGTGTCGAAAAGGATTGATCGCGTTAACGCTAGATTGCAGCACCACATATCACAGTGATGTGGGCAAACTGTATCTGTATCCTACAGTAACGAATTTTCCGGATTTTTTTTAATGTTTTGTGTTTCGATTTAGAGTTTCTATGTCGATATTTTGTTCGTTAAATTTTCGCACGGGTTATTAATATTATTATTATTACTCCGCGATTCAATAAAAGTGTGTGGCGGAGGGTGCATTGCACCTATCGAAAAGGGTTATGGTTTGGAAGGGTTGTAAGGGATATGGCAGGAGGCGCCCATGGGCTATTGTGAGGAACCATCCCCGCATTCGCGTGGAGTGATCTGGGAAAACCATGGAAAACCCAGATCAGGATGGCCGGAGAGCTTTATCGAAAGCTACTCCTGTCGGATTTTAAGTTTACTCGCCCGGTAAATCCTTTCTATTCAATTCCCTAATCGCTCGTGGGAAAAATGAGTACAGAAATGAATCGGTTCTGGCCCTGATTTATCTTATCTTACCTTCGCGGTCATTCCGAGATATGAATGTTGCTGGTAGCAATATTTGCTGACTGTCATTCTGAAATAAGTCAATCGAGAATTTTTCAATTAGCTTCCGTCGAGAGCAACGCCTTCGGTGCTCCAGGTCTTCCCAACCTAACTCCTTCAACATCGCACTTACGCTTTCCCTCCAACTATATATACCTGTCACGAATCGGGCGGCTCTTCTTTGGACCTTCTGTAATGCCTCCATTAATCCCTTTCGATGGGGACCCCATACAGAACAACAATATTCTATGTGAGGCCGCACTAGTGACTTGTATGCAATCGGTTTAACTTCCGGAGTGCATTGATTTAAATTACGACCTAGAAATCAGGGCATACGATTTGCTTTCCCAATTACATCCTCGATATGCTCATTCCACGACAAATTATTACGAATTGTTACCCCTAGGTATTTAGCGGAATCTACCGTTCTAAGGTCAGTAACATTAATTGTATATTCAAAGCTAAATGGTGTCACCTTTTTACTTACATGCATTACTTGGCACTTTTTAGCGTTTAACTCCAACTGCCAAACTTATGATCACTAGATAGCAGCAAATATCGACTCTCAAAAAAAAAAAAAAAAAAAAAAAAAAAAAAAAAAAAAAAAAAAAAACTCTTGTTTGTTCTTATTCTGCATCTTTGCACGTTTCCCGAATGAATTGACAAGCATTTCTGTAAATTTCTTATCCCTTATATACGAGGCGTGTTTTTTAATTACGTGAGGTGTTTTTCCGGATTTCTGGACCCCCCCCTCCCCCCCGTGGTGAGATTTCGTGAGATCGGCCGGCCCCCCCCCCCCCTCTGGTGATATCTGGCAAGTGAGAACCCCCCCTAGAAAACGACCTGGAAACTTTTGTAGACCTTTTTTTTTAGGTCACAACCTAATTTTTTTGACGAAATACCCCCTTAAAATCGACTTTGGCGCAAATTGTAGACCTTTTTTTTGGCTCTACTGTTCCCAAATTTTTCGCAAAATCTCTCGTGAGATTTCTGTAGACCCCCCCCTCCCCCCTAGTGAGATCTGGTGAGATTTCGCCGGACCCCCCCCCCTATTTCACCTCACGTAATTAATGGATGTCTCCTAAGGTCCGTTTGAACATAAGTACACAACAAAGGTTATTTCAAAAAAGTCAAATTATTTTCAGAAAGTACACACTTTGACAATAAATTTGGCCGCCGCTGAAAAATTGTATCACTCTTATTTTGCACAATCTGACATCAATGTCAGATTGTGCAAAATAAGAGTGATAGAATTTTTCAGCGGCCAAATTTATTGTCAAAGTGTGTACATACTTTAATCTACTTTTCGACATAGTTGCCAAGTTTGTTCAAATACTTATCATACCTCTCAACCAATTTTAAAATACCGTCTTCATAAAAACTTGCCACCTGCTCCGATAACCAAGAGTTCACTGCCTTTTTCACGTCGTCGTCACCATGGTAACGGTTGTCACTGAGATTTTGTTTGAGGTGGAAGATCAGATGGTAATCGCTCGGCGCAAGATCAGGACTGTAGGGTGGGTGGGTCTAAAGGTGGCCATACACGATCGCTCCATCCGTCCAAATGGAGCGACGCCACTCCATTATCGCGTCGTCTGTGATGACGTGGAGTGACGGGATTATTTGGATATCCGGTCAGTCCAATATCCATCAGTTTCGTCCATCAAGCTGACTGACGGTGTGTGGGGAAAACCACGTGGAGCGACACCAAGCCATCACTCCAGTCGGCTCGTGTGTGGCGAAACCAAACTCTTCTCATTCTGTCACCGACCACCGACCAGACAACATCAGTGCCTTGAGTGGACTATGCACCATCGTACAATTTCTTTATTGTTTTGAATCTGCTGAGAAATATTTGTTTTGCTACAAGTTAAATATTAATTTGAATGTAGAATTGAAAATAATACAGTTTTAAATATTGTTAAGTAACAATTATAACGATTATTTTCTTTTTTTACTTTTTTTTTAAATAAATAATAACGTCGTCTCAATAAGACTTTGTGCTGGAGATTATTGAGAAGTATAAGGACTTACTATGCTTGTAGGATCTCTAATCCTGACTACCATGACAAAATATAAATAAATGTGGCAATAGATCAAATGCTAATATTATTTAAAAACTAGCTGACCCGGCAAACGTTGTTTTGCCATATAAATAACTTTCAAGTAATTTATAGTGTATACAAAAAATAGCTTACTTATTGTAAGTATGTATGTATGTAAGAATGTGTATATTGTATGTATGTAAGAATGTGGTATATGCCTGAAATAGGCATGGAGCGCTGTGAACGATGAGGGAATATAAAAATAACAAAACGTCTACATTTTTTGCCACTAAAATTGCTCTTTCTGCAAGCCACTCATGATTTATGTACTGTGTGTGTACATCGGGAAATATTTGTTCAATGAGAGTATCTTGCGAATCAGCGATTGTGAAGAAATCGGTCGGTAATTTTACGTATCCAGTTTCATCTATAGCAACTTTTCCATCACCGATATCTAAGAGTTGTTTTGAAAATGTTCCAGCTGATGGATCTTGAAGCATTTGAACGCGCATATTTACTTTTAGCTGTAATTTTTCAACATTACGGCACAATGGAGATGATTTTAAGCAAGCGTTGTACTCATCAGCGTATGTTGAACGTGGAATGACTGGAAGTGTTTGTCTGAAATCACCTGAAAGGACCAATAGAGTTCCGCCAAATAGTTTGTTGTTGTTTTTAATATCTTTCAATGTCCTGTTCAACGCCTCAAGCGAATGTTTGTGTGCCATAGTACAGTCTTTGACATTACTTTTGGCCGCTGCTGAAATATTCTATCACTCTTATTTTGCACAATCTGGCATCAATGTCATCCCAGGCAACAGGAACGCAATACTGGCTCCACCTCCTCGCAATTTCATTGGTGGATATTTTATTCAGAGCCATCTATACTGCAGATTTTTCATTTCCTTAAGTCAATGCAGGAAACAATTGGCTAACAGGTAGGAATTAAGCTCCTCCCACTGACGATTCTTATTGGCAGAACAGTTCATCAACCTTCAATTATATTTCTATAATACTTTACCAAAATTCAGATCTTGAAACGTATCCCACAAGTTGTAATTAAGGGGGTTGCATTAAAGTGAGGCAGGAAACAGGCTCAATGCTATATATTACTACGGTTGATTACCATAAAACTATAACGATAAGATTGTTATACTCATTTTGATAATTCCTTCGGATAATATTTCACTCATATATCTGGTCAGTCCACAAACCAAGGGATAATCATGTTCCATTAGGTAGAATTTTTAGTACTACGAAACAACAGAAACAAGAAATTATTTCGGAACTGTCTCTCTCCAAGATGGATTGAATGAAACAGTCTTACTTCGCTGCGTTGTATACACCTATACGAGGAAAGTAGCACCGAGCGTCCAGTGGTCCTATGGTTAGCGTTCCGGGCTGCTGAGCGAGCGGTTCCGAGTTCAAATCCAAGTAGTTCTTATTTTTTTTTTTTTTAATTTTGAAATTTATCATTACTTGTATTTTCTTTTTAAGCGTATCAAAACTGCACATTGCTTATGAGTATAAGGTATCCATGATTCTTTCCTAACTGCGTCAGGAAATACGAAAAAGATCTGCGAAACTACCCAATGTTTCGTAATTAATAGCCAACGTAAGCATGAAAGATTTGCGGCGGCAGAACTGACGAAAATCTACACAGGTTTCAAGCCGCGCCGAAATCATATCATCTGTCCCTTTTCAAAAGACACACATGTGTCCAAA
>JARYHS010006518.1:1634582-1657929 GCA_031002005.1 Vandiemenella viatica
ATCACAATGGGGACTTTGAGGAGTTGCGTTTGACCATATGAGCCACTTCAGGACATTCAGTAATTCGGATTCCACTTTAATGTGTAGGTCCTGCCACGGCAGAGGCGGAAAGCGCGGCGAATTGAAACTGTATCACCGGGTGGCAAGACGACAGGAATTAACTTTTCACAGCACTGTGGGTGCCCCCGTTGTTAGGTGACTTAGAGCTGGGATGCCCTGGAAGATGTCATAAATGCATATTAACAACACCCAGTGCCGACTACACTGCTAACGTTCGAAACTGTTATCGGATAACCAGTGATAGCGGCTACGAGAGAACAGCTACTCCATACAGCTTATCTGTCTTAATAACGCGCTCCTGATAACACCAATCCAAAGCATGTTAACTAAAGGTTGATTATGATTATATGACGGGGAAAGAATTGCTTTCTGAAGACTTGAAATGTAAATATCTTGATAACAAGCTTAACTGGGCAGGACACATTGGACAGGTGGTAGGAAAAGGTTTCAAAATTCTGCACTTGTTGGAGAGAGTGATGAGGGGATGTATGAGAGAAGTAAAGGAATTGGGTTACAAAACTTTCGTCAGATCCAGTGGCGTAGCTAGGTCAACAAGGGCCCCGGTGCAAAAATTTATTTCGGGCCCTCAGGCCACATGGGCGATATTTTTTCTGCTTTGTGTTGCTGGTAGGGACCCCCTGAACTGAGGCTGGGGGCCCGTGAGTTGTGCCCATGGGCCCCCTGAGAAGTGGTTGGGGGCTCCCTGAGCATTGAGGGCTTCTTAGTGAGGGGGCTCCCTGCGTCTTAGGGGCTCCCTTACACGACAGTAGGGCTAAAAAAATAAGGTCACCAGTTTGTCGTGAAGGCCCGTGGGCCCCCATAGGTGCGCTTGGGGGCCCCCTGAGGTATGCTCGGGGCTCCCTGAGCGTAGGGGCCCCGGTGCACTGCACCGCCTAGCCCCATAGTAGCTACGCCCCTCGTCAGACCATTGCTCGAATATGGTAGTGTAGTATGGGGCCCTCATTTTACGTATCAAATACAGGAGTTGGAGAGGGTGCAAAAAAGGGCTGCTAGATTTGTTTCTGGAAATTATCGCAGAACGCAATCACTAACAGTTATGATGAAAGAGCTGAAATGGGATTCATTGCAAGACAGGAGGAGGATGAGGAGGGTCATGGGAGTGTACAGGGCGTATATGGACGATGATACATGGAAAGATAATAGTGTAAGAAAAAAATTAATGCATAGAAGGGAAAGAACAGGAAACAAATGGTCAGAAGAGCGCAAGAGAGAACACAGCGAGCGTATGAAGAGAATTTGGGAAGAAAGGAAGAAGAAAAAAACATCATGACTACTCAAGTTCAGTCACTCTCTTTAAAGGGAATAATCGAAGAAGAAAGAAGAAGAAGGGAAAAGGTGACCATGACCACAAGCTGGCACTCGATTTCAGGCACAAGGGTGTAGGAAGATTCTCTTTCTTAGGTAACGGTTTCAGGTATTGGAATAAGTTACCAAGAGAAATGATGAATAATTTACAAAAAACGTTGAAAGAATTTGAAGTTGAAATTTGTAGAGGGCAACTGTAGGTGGGTGCAGGAAAGGGGGAAGATCAAATTTTGCTGACGGAGATCTATCAGGTGGCTATATTAAAAGTAGAGAACCATGAAAGACATGCATCGGTTAAAGAGGGTGCAGCCCGAAAGTAATATTTCCAGTGCGTGTATTATGCTGTCGATTGTGGAGAGTCGATATATCCGGTGGTGATGACGTCACGGCTTGCTGGCGACTCTATCTGCAGCGCGTGGGAATTCGTCCACCTGACGATGAGCGGGCGAGATCAATACGGGCGGAATCGCCTCGTCACCAAAACGGAGCTCTCGTTAATATACAACACCCAGGAACACAATCGACTCAACCCACAAGAAAAGCGGGACGATATCGCCCGGTTCAAAGTGATTAACAAAAATGCAGAAACGCGCAAAGAAGATTTCTATTGAAAACGTCGTTATAAAATCATAGCAAGTGTTTTGTATTAATAATGTAAATTATTTACAAATCTCTTTAATACAGTGTTTACATAGAGTAGCAGTATGCAGATGATACAGGGTGTCCAGAAAAGGACTCCCTGATTTCAAAATTAAATATCTCGAAAACAAAGATCGATAGAGGAATGTAGTAAACGGTATGTTTATCGTGACAGCTGTAAGAAGTGTATACAGCAGTGTGAAATAATAGTTACAAAAGCTGCTAACAGATGGCGCTGTAATCACCATACGTAATGCCTAAATTTATTTATTTATTTATCAATCTTGTTCCATGGATCCCTGCTGAGGAAGTACCTCTGGGATGTGAAACATGTCATTGTTGATACATATACACATAATATGAGTCATATCATAGTAAATATATTTATATACATATTTTACAAATACATGAAATAATAATAAACATACATTTTTGCAACTGAGTTTTGCAAACGTCATAATGAGTACAATTAATTATTTTCTTCAAATTCTTGAATGGAGTAGAAGGAGTTGCCAATAAGATAATCTCTAAGTTTTTGTTTGAATACATCTTTATTATCTGAAAGCTGTTTTATACGATTAGGTAGTTTATTAAACAGATGTATCCCAGAATAATTAACTCCTCTTTGTACTAATAAATAGTGATCCGAAGCTCAGGGTAGTGCCAATGGTGAACATTTTGAAAACATTGTGATGTGATTGTTTGCAAAGATTGTTTTCATACGATTATTTCACTTATGTATGCTGATATGAGCGTACAGCGCCATCTGTTAGCAGCTTTTGTAACTATTATTTCACACTACTGTATACACTTCTTACAGCTGTCACAATAAACATACCGTTTACTGCATTCCTCTATCGATCTTTGTTTTCGAGATATTCAATTTTGAAATCAGGGAGTCCTTTTCTGGACATCCTGTATGAACAGTGTATTGGAAAAAGGAGTTGGTGTCGACATTGATGACTTAGGAGATCCTGTTTTGAGGACCGAATTTGACACAGCTTTGAATGATCCGAAATCAAATAAGGCAGTTGTAACTGATGAGATTCGCGCAGAACTTCTGAAATCCTTAGTAGAAGAAGGAATCCAAAGATTACTCAAGATCAGAAAGATAAGAAACAGGAGAGATTCCCACTAATTTAATAAAAGTGTAATCTTCACATTTCCAAAGAAAGTACAAGCTGAGAAATCTGAGAATTATCGCACTATAAGACTAAAATCACATGCTTCAAAATTACTGACCACAATAATATACAGAAGAATGGAAAGGTTAATAGAAGATATAGTAGGTGAAAATCAGTTTGAACTTAGGAAAAACCGCGGTACAAGAAAAGCGATTGTGGCCTTAAGATTTAAAACTGGCATTGCGGATCGAGGAAAATATAGTTTTAAGGCGTTTGTTGATTTATAAAAATATTTATAAAATGTTAGGTGCGACAAGATGTTCAAAATTTTAAAGAAGACTGGTCTAAAATATCGAGATAGAAGAATATAATCTTTATAAGAATCAAATAGTTACAGTAAAAATTGAGAATCACGAGAGACATGCAACAGTTAGAAAGGGTGTGAGACAAGGTAGTAGTCTATCCCCGTTAATATTCAACTTGTATGTAGAAGAAGCAATGAAGAAAGTAAAATTTCCTTGTGGAATAAGAAGAAATAAGTATACTACGATTTGCTGACGACATTGTCTTGTTAGCAGAGAGGGCTGAGGATATTGAGAAGTTACTGAATGGCATGAACAAAATACTGAAGGAAGAGTTTGTACTAAACGTAAATCAAAGCAAGACAAAAGTGATGAAATGTAGCAGAAATGATACCAATCACAGTAGATTAAATATAAAAATAGGATCGGATGTAATAGGAGAAGTAAGTGAGTTCTGTTACTTCGGAATCAAAATTACACCCGACGGCCGAAGCAGGAATGATGTTAAAAGGAGAATAGCACTAGTAAAAAAAGCCTTCATGAAAAAGTCTAGTTTCAGATATTAATCTAGGACATAGAAATTTTTCAATCCCTATGTGTGGAGCACAGCACTTTACGGTAGCGAAACATGGACTTTAGGAATACCAGAAAGAAAGAAAATTGAAGCATTTGAAATGTGGTGCTACAGAAGAATTCTGAAAATTAAGTGGACAGACAAAGTAAGAAATGAACGAGTTTTGGAAATGATGGGTGAGAAAATAAGTTTGTGGAAGAAGCTTACAGGAAGAAGAGACAGGCTGGTAGGTCATATTTTGAGACATGCTGGATTGGTTAATTTGTTAGTGGAGGGAACAGAACTGTAGAGGTAGACAGAGATTAGAATATATGAAGCAGATAATTGAGGACGTGGGCTGTAAGGGGTATGTAGAGATGAAGAGGTTAGCACAGGATAGGAAGGGATGGAGGATTGCATCAAACCAGTCGAAAGACTGACGACAGCAAAAAAAAAAATACAAAACCAGCAAAGGTGGAACCTGATTATTTCCTTTCAAGTGAAGGGAAATGCTATAGCTGAATTCAACCAAACAATCCACGTCAGTAGATGTATAAGGAGTAACAGACTGTGCAGATTATTGTCTTTGCTAACGGAGCGCCCATAAACTATTGATACAAGAAGACATTTTGTATTGTTTTCTCTCGTCAGACTATTGTAAATTACATACGGAAATGATTATTGCGTAGGATGCGCTCACTCATTCACGTTACTAGGAAGGGTACAACAGAATGTTCCAAGCGGTCCTTTCCACTCGTACTTTCGCCACACGATGTTTCCTCCAATCATGATCCAAGGCCATAGTTTGTTGGACAACAAGAACCCATGTTGGTTGTCTGCGAGTACAACAATACGTGCTACATGCAGTCCTGCAACCCCTTCCACGGCGCATCAAGATTCCTTTATTGGAAAATCGGATCATCGTAGGTCCTACAAGTTGTACTACGAATGTGCCGCTAGAGCGGGTGGCGGGCCCGGAAATGTGGCCTTGTGCTCGACGCTTCAATTAGTCGAGCCGCGAGTTCATATGACAAAGATTGTTTTTTGGCGCCTGTGTAATTATTTAAATGATTTAATTCACTTGCGAAATCATTGCACGTTTCTTGTTATTGAAAGATGAAGCAAAAAATAAATCAATAATGCAGTATTTTATGGAAATACCCTTCGTTCATGAAAAACTGTAGCATTAGTGTTAAAAAATATACTTATTTTGATTTTATTTTTGATAAAATATTAAAATCTAAATAAATTTATTTCTCCGCATCCGCAGATGTGACGCGCTGAACATCCCATTGTGCATCCGCAATATGACACCCGTTATTACAACCCTGCATGTAAGACATCAATGTTGACATCGCCTTCTTTGCCCAGTACACTGTGTTCAAATCGACCTTATCATACAGTTTCTCTATGTATTCCTTCCAACGGTCAGCTCTATCTTCCGAGCCTAAGACAGGTTTCCCATCAGCAGCTTTAATGTTTATACACCTCTTTTCTTCGTCTCTCGGAAAGTCGGTATACTCTTCATATACGTCACATCTACATATCTACATATATACTCTGCAATTCACAAAATTGTGGGTGGCAGAGAGTGCTCAGCACCAAAGCTAATCTCTTTGCTGTGCATTCCAATCCCTAATGACACGAGGGAAAAAAGAATTCATATAAGAATCAGTCCGGCACCTTATTTCTCTAATTTTATCTTTCCTGTCCTTCCGACTCAAATAGGTTGGTGGACGAAGTATTTCACTACACTCGTCAGTGAAAGCGGGAGTACACATGTTTACCAATAATTTTAAACGAAACGTGTGTCGTCTATCTACCAGAGACTCCCAACCTAGTCTACTAATCAGTTCTGTGACGCTTTCATAAGGACTGTAGCAAGCGGTCACGAATCGAGCGGTTCTTCTCTGTACTTTCTCTATACTTTCGATCAACCCCTTACGAAACGGGTCCCAAATGGCACAACAGTAGTCCAAATGTGGACGCATAAGAGATTTGTAAGCTATCTCCTTTGTTTGTTCATTACAATTTTTCAATATTCGACCTATGAATCGCAGCCTAGAATTAGCTCTACCTACCAACGAATTAATGTGTAAGTCCCATTTCATGTTCCTTTGTACTGTTACTCCCAAATATTTCATAGAATCGACCATATCAATAACTGTATTGTTTAACTCGTATTTCTGAATAATTGGATTCTTTTTGTTACTTATGCTCATTGTCTTGCACTTTTTACAATTTAGAGTAAGTTGCCACTCAGCGCACCAAGCCAAAGTAACATCCAGATCGCGCTGAATTTCTAAGCAATCGGCCAAATTTCTTACTTCCCTATAAATAACCGCATCATCAGCAAACAATCTAAAAAGGCTTTTCACTTTGTCTCCGAGATCGTTTATAAAAATTATGAAAAGAAGTGGTCCTATTACACTTCCTTGAGGTACACCCGATGTAACATCTAGAATAGAAGAACTTTCTCCTTCAACGACAACATACTGCGACCGACCAGTTAGAAAATCCTTTATCCATTCACAAAGCTGATCACATCTACTTTGCCCAAGACCATTTCCTTTCCTACTTCTTCGCACACTCTCTACTGTCAATCATTACCTTGTGATTAGGGGTACGGTACTGGGTAAAAATACTCATGAGCAGTATCGTTAAGTAAGTATCGTACTCACAAAAGTATTTTTAAAAAAGTATCCAATATCTTCAGGAATAAAATGAAAAGTATCAACAACATGATATTTTCCAAATCATTCATTACGATTGAGATTTTATTATTATTATTTCAAATTTTAAACCTTTTTTTTAATTTTTGGAGCTGAAATGGCCAATATAATTTTACGATGATGAAATTTGCAGCAATTAAACAAGGTTAAACTTAATCAATATTTAATCTATTTATAAATCAAATCAATAGTAAAACGCCGTGAGTCATTAAACTGTGGAAGTTAGTACCTAAAATATATACTAAACTTACAGTTCACAATCTTCCTCCGTACAGTTACTTGAAAAAAATGATTTATCTAATCGTTTCGATGATAATATGTTTCTTGTTTTTGAAACTGTACTCTTGTCTTCGAAAATAATCGTGGCTGGAATTCACGGGGTAGAATAACACGTGATCATAAACAAAACCGTGGTGTGTGTCATTTCCATGCAAAACGTTGCATTCTACCTCAAGTGACATTTTAATACAGAGGAGCAAAGTAACAAGATATCAATACCATATGAAAGAAATTATACGTAATTCAATGACGTCAGTGTGTCATTACATTTTCAGTCAACAGTGCTAAAAGCTCTCTGCATAAGGTACTTAATTTAACGTAAAACACGCATATACAGGGTGTTACAAAAAGGTACGGCCAAACTTTGAGGAAACATTCCTCACACACAAACAAAGAAAATATGTTATGTGGACATGTGTCCGGAAACGCTTACTTTCCATGTTAGAGCTCATATTGTGGACGACTGTGATACAATACGCCATTCTCCAGGGCTGCATCAGCGCATCAGGGATTCCATGCGACGGAGGGTGGATGCATGTATCCTCGCTAACGGAGGACATTTTGAACATTTCCTGTAACAAAGTGTTTGAAGTCACGCTGGTACGTTCTGTTGCTGTGTGTTTCCATTCCATGTTTAATGTGATTTGAAGAGAAGTAATAAAACGAGCTCTAACATGGAAAGTAAGCGTTTCCGGACACATGTCCACATAACATATTTTCTTTGTTTGTGTGTGAGGAATGTTTCCTGAAAGTTTGGCCGTACCTTTTTGTAACACCCTGTATACTAAACTTACAGTTCACATTCTTCCTCCGTACAGTTACTTGAAAAAAATGATTTATCTAATCGTTTCGATGATAATCTGTTTCTTGTCTTTGACCCTGTACTCTTGTCTTCGAAAATAATCGTGGCTGGAATTCACGGGCTAGAATAACAAGCGATCATAAAAAACAGTGGTGTGTGTCATTTCCAATCAAAACGTTGCATTCTTCCTCAAGTGACATTTTAATACAGAGGAACAAAGTAACAAGATATCAATACCATATGAAGGAAATTATACGTAATTCAATGACGTCAGTGTGTCATGACATTTTCAGTCAACAGTGCTAAAAGCTCTCTGCATAAGGTACTTAATTTAACGCATATATAGCAGTACCACACACCTGGTAGAGCTTATATTAGTCCTCAAATTGCAGATGCAGTATTTTGATGAAGTGGTTAAAATAAAGATGAAGAGAACAATGTGCACACCCCACTAAAGCCACGTTTTATCACATTTCAGGCAGTCCCATATCAAAAGCCACACTAATTACATTTTCAAATGATGATGTTGGTATCTCAAAGGCATAACCTGGCTCTCGCCAAGGGGGCATCCACAAATTACGTGAGGTGTTTTTCCGGATTTCTGGACCCCCCCCCTCTGGTGAGATCTGGTCCGTGAGAACCCCCTCCCCCCCCTAGAAATCGCCCTCGAAACTTTTGTAGACTTTTTTTTTAGGTCACACCCTAACTTTTTTGACGAAATTCCCTCCTAAAATCGACTTTTTTTTGGCTCTACTGTCCCCAAATTTTTCGCAAAATCTCACGTGAATTTCCGTAGACCCCACCCTCCCCCCTGGTGAGATCTGGTGAGATTTCGACGGACCCCCCCCATATTTCTCCTCACGTAATTTATGGATGCCCCCCAAGCATATTGCAACATAGGCTTATACATGGGTAGGTGCAGTAAATTGATTGTAAATCACACAGTGAAGTTTCGTGATGAAATAATGTGTCTTCACTTGTGGTTTGGCACATTGTAGTCTTACAAATCCAGTATGTTGCTTGAGGTAGAATGCAATGTTTTGCATGGAAATGACGCACACCACTGTTTTGCTTATGATCGCTTGTTATCCTAAGCATGTTTTCTTGCGGTTATGAGCGTTCGAGGCCAAAAGTGTCCCTTGTTAGTGAACTTGTAATTACACTATTATTCTAAAATAACAAAAGTATTAATCGATAGATAATCCACAGTTGCAAAACAAAACTTCACGCACACTCCAAACAAACCAAGCAGGAGACGACCTTAATAGCCAAAGATAATGCAAATTAACTCTTAAGTTTTAGAGTCGATAGTTCGAGACTCCATGTTTCCTTTTTAAAATAAAAATAGATAAATGTAAAAAAAAGTTCTCATTCCACTCTCAAGTGTGATCTGGACAGGATATCTAGTTGGGTCGGTAAACATGGGATGAAGATAAACGGAAAGAAGAGTCAGCTTATTAGATACACAAATAAAAACAAAAGGTTGATTATGAATATAAGGTGGGGAAAGAATTGCTTGCTGAAAACTTGAAATGTAAATATCTTGGAATTACATTTGATAACCAGCTTAACTGGGCAGGACACATAGGACAGGTGGTAGGAAAAGGTTGGAAAATTCTGTACTTATTGGAGAGAGTGATGAGGGGATGTACGAGAGAAGTCAAGGAATTGGGTTACAAAACTTTGGTGAGACCATTGCTCGAATATGGTAGTGTAGTATGGGACCCTCATTTTACGTATCAAATACAGGAGTTGGAGAGGGTGCAAAAAAGGGCTGCTAGATTTGTTTCTGGAAATTATCGCAGAATGCAATCAGTGACGGATATGATAAAGGTGCTGGAATGGGATTCATTGCAAGACAGGAGGAGGATGAGGAGGGTCATGGGAGTGTACAGGGCATATACTGGCGATGAGGCATGGAAAGATATTGCAATAGGTATGAAAAGTAGTGCATGGAAGGGAAAAGATGACCATGACCACAAGCTGGCACTCGATTTCAGGCACAAGGGTGTAGGAAGATTGTTTTTCGTTACAGGAAAGGGGGAAAATGGTTGTGTAGGGAAATTGCCATTGTATCGCAATTTAGTTAACATGTTACCAACATAAAAATAAATCATTGTTGTTGTGTTGAGATGTACCTATTTCTTCATAGGGGGCCATACATCATACTGTGGAGTCTGTTGTTATAATATTTTCACGTTTTTCTTTTAGTGCCTTTGTAGTATTGCCAATAACTCTACAATCATCATTTTTGTATCGATATTTGACAAAAAATCTTATAAGATTAAATATATCGTATAAAAAGTATCGGGTACAAAAGTATAAAAAGAAAAGCACTCGATATCAAGTAGTATCGATATTTTACCCGTGCTACGAATCGCAAATAGGGATTGCAATCCAGCAAAGCGGGATCCCGCAATCCTGCGGGATCGCGCATCATTAGACAGTCTGGCGGATCCCGCACAAAATTAAGCGGATCCGCAATCCACAAAATCCGGCGGAAACGCGTGTCAGTGCGTGACTCGCTGCCCCACTCGGTCTCTTTCGGATGTATTGCACTGTTTGCTGTACCAGAGCAGTTGGCATTCGGCGCGTTTGAACAAACGTTTGTTTTTGTCAATCTTCGTCATTGGTAAGCAAATAGATCCAATTTTACGTATTCATTAAAACTTACGTTTGTTTTTAGCATACATTTCTACAGTTTGAGTTACGTTGCGTACCGAGCGTGGTGGTGTAACGGTTAACGTTCTGGCCTCGCATTCGGGAGAACGGTGGTTCGAATCCCCGTCCGGGTATCCAGATTTGGGTTTTCCATGGTTTCCCCAAATCACTCCAGGCAAATGCCGGGATGCTTCCTTAAAAAGGCCATGGCCGAATTCCTTCCCGTTCCTTGCCCCCATCCTTTTCAGTCTCTAAAGACCTCGCTGTTGAGAGACGTAAAGCAGTTAAAAAAAAAATCAAGGAATCGGGAGAAATAATAACGAATCCCACAATTCATGTAAAAGTAGGCCAAATCCAGGGTCGTAGCTACTATGGGGCTAGGCGGTGCAGTGCACCGGGGTCCCTACGCTCAGGGGGGCCCCAAGCTCACCTCTGGGGGCCCCCAAGCGCAGTTCAGAGGCCCACGATCCTTCACGGCAAACTAGCGATCTTTTTTTTTAGCTCTACCGTCGCCTAAGGGGGTCCCTGAGTCACAGGGAGCTTCTGACTGCTCAGGGGGCCCCCAACCACAACTCAGGGGCCCCCAGCTTCAGCTCAGGGGGCCCCTACCAGCAACACAAAGCAAACAAAAAAAGGTGGCCAATCTGCCCTGAGGACCCAAAATAATTTTTTGCTCCGGGGCCCTTGTTGACCTAGATACGCCACTGGCCAAGTCTCGTGCTTGTGCAGTGACAAAATTTATGAAATCTTGTTCTGAGCCAAGTCAACACCTTACTGCGTATATTAAGTGAAATAGAATGCTTCCTCTCGGTGTTATGGAACGTTTATTTAGAATTTTTTTTTTTTTTAACTTGGCCATTAACATACCATGTTTTTAAACTAATGTGAAATATTGTAAGGCATGACCTAAGACTGAATATTTTCCATTTTTGATTATCTTTTTATAAACTGGTTTAGATTTAAAAATAAAAATGTAGAAAGTACTGAGCACATACAAAAAAATTAATGTCATTTTGCCAATTAAAATATTGTTAACTGTTAATTTTTGTTATTTAACATTAAAATTGTTTTATTAATTTAATTAACAGACGTTTATTATTTAATTTATTAACGGTTTAAATAACTATGTTTTAAATCTGTGCGTAAAAGACTGCTGGCGCGAATCCCGCTGGATTCCACGGGATCCGGTGGGATTGGTGCAAATCCCGCAAAAATCCCGCGGGATTGAAAAAAACTGCGGGATTGCAATCCTTAATAGCTGCCCATACAAATTTGTCGTTCAGCTGGCTCGTTGCGCTCAAAAATTTTCATCAAATGGCAGTGGTCTTCGGATTTAAGGTGCCTGTAGACGATCAAATTTATTTGACAAATTTGTTGGTCAAACATCACGTTTTCATCAACAGCGCAAACGCTCAAACCTGAGATCAAACAAATTTGTCAAACTTGCCTTTAGTTTCGATTGTTGCCTTGTCTGAACGTGGTGAGAGCCGCAATGAGGAATAAAGACAACGCATTATTAGCGTTGACTCTAGCACTGTGTGTCAAGAAAATAAGTAGATGTTGGTTAAGAGAATGACTGAAATTAGAGAGATATACACATGAAAATTTATTACGAGAAATATCGCACAAGGAACCAGATGATTACAATAAATTCCTGCTCACGGAAACGTTTGAATGATTGTAGCCAGTGCAAATTATGAATTTCTAACGGTTGATGTCGGTACAAATTTCAGAGCGTCAGATGGAGGATTGATTAAAAATACATTTTGGAATTTGTTTGAAAATAATCAGTTGCAGATTCCAGATCCAGATGAATTGCCGAATACTAATGTTAAAAAAAAGTCCTCAGTATTTGTAGAGATGAATCTTTCCAGCTGCTACCAAGTTTTATGAAGCCTTGCAATAAACAAGTGTTAAATAATAATAACTGAAGAATTTTCAATTATCGTTTATCTCGCGCGGGTTATTGAAAAAGTATTTGGCATTCTCACACGTATTTAAAAGGTTTTTTTAGAAACCCACATAATTATCTCTAACAAAAGCAAGAAAAGTTATGACGTGTTGTCATTTACACAATTTACTTACTAACGGAGAAAAAAATACGTCCGACATGGCGAAGGAGACATGGAAGAGATGGAGACTATTATACAGGGTTCTTGGAGAAATCAGCCAAACCAGATGCTAATATTTAATATATTTAATACAATTGCACGCTCCGGTGACAATTTCCCTAAACACCCATCTTCCCCCTTTCCTGCACCCTCCTACATTTGCCCTCTACAAATTTTAACTTTAAATTATTTCAACGTTTTTGATAAATGTGGCTAAATATTGAAGTTATTCGATTCTTTAGATTTTATTTTCATAGCACCGCAGATCGCGATATATGGACGTGAACTGTAAAAGGAATTCTTCGTCTGATAAATTATGTCCACTCAGCCAATTATCGTTCCTGCTGTTGTCACTTGGCGAACGGCGATGCGTCCTCCATGGTCACTAGGCGATAAATGAAATAATGTTTGACCGCACACCTTCAAACTTATGTGACAAACACGCCGTCAATCAAAATTTCCGTCAAACGCGTCGATTTTTTGACAATCGCGTCAAACAATGCCGCAGACTCTCAAATAATTTGACAAACACGTAAAGTTTGACAAACAATTCGATCGTCTACAGCCTCTACAGGCCGTTATATCCATCATGATTTCCTGGCTCGCGGCTCACTGGGAATTCCAAAACATCGCGAGCCAAGTAAAGTGAGGTTATGTTACATGCGAGGTGACAGTATTGAAAAGAATCTTGTTTATAAGTTCTACACACAAAAATGTATTTATTCGTGCAGCAGCTTATATTAGAGCTGTAAAAAAAGAAAAAGAAACAGACAGTACGACAAAAAAGTGGTTGCAGGAAGATTATAAACACGATCGTATACTGCTACTTGTACTATTTGAAAAGCATTTTTTTCGATTTCTTCAGTATTAAATAAATGCACAGATACATCTTCCCCTTCATAATTTGGGCTTTCTATATTGCTGATACTGTCCAATGGTTCGTGTTGATTTCTCATAAACAGTAGTAAGTCGTAGTAATAGCGTAAATTAGTTTAGTAGATTTTGCCTTCGCCTATTCCACTTCTTGTCGAATTTTAATTATGTTTTTTATATATTTCTTGCGAAAAGTGCTCCGCATTTCTTTTTTTTTTATTAATGCAGTATCAAATTTTATATTGTATTTCTCACAAACCTCTATCAATGCACTATATCCTAATTTTTTTTAAAACTTCTGTTCGCATACTGTTTTGGTTTCACCTTTCACAATGGAGTATGTTGCTGATATGTCACAATTAAATGAGCTACGAATTCTATGCTCATCTTACTAAGCCTGGCCGTCCAGTAAACGCGAATTCGCGCGAAAAATCTTCGCGCCAATACACGCGAATACGCGCGAAGAGATCGCTCCAATCCAAACAAAGGTAATTTAATGTGACTCCGTCCACTGCGAGCGCCTGAGTCGCGCGAACTAACGTGAGGGCGACGAGATCCAAAATCGTTTGGATTTGTTCGCGCGAACACAGAGTTCGCGCGACAGATACAGACAAACTGGTTGCTCTTGTTCTAGAAAGAGACCATTAGTAAGATCAAAAATGATCTTATACCACCAAAGAAATTTCCAAATGAAGACGTGAGAAGAAATTGGGACAGAAATGAATTCACCAGGTAATTAATTATATTACTTATTCATTTATATAAACAAAATGCAATGTTCAATATCTATTATTTTCACACATTATAGGCTTTATTTTTTGCTTGCTGTCATCAGTACCTCTACTAGTTTGGTGTGATGGATATTAGATGATTAAATAGAATCTTCCTGGACTCAATTACGGAAACAATACAAATCACACAAAAACAAAAATTACTGGAAATCGTCAGTAAACGTTTTAAGTGAAAATATAAAATATAAAGAAGCATTCAGCAGCATATTTACAAAATAAACGCTTTCAAACATTCAAAAACTTACTCATAACATCATAGGTCGCATAATATTCTTAATTGCATTCCTGTAACCAATATTCCTTGCACTGTACTGCTTTTAATACAACACTCATTCAGTTCATTTAAAACACTTTCATCCATTCTCAATATATTTAAATTTACTATTTTTAAATATTTTTCATCTTTTTATTTTACACTGGTTTTTACTGAGTGTTTCGCTGAAGAGAAGATGTGAACCTAGAAATTTAGCCGATCTAGGACGTATACTTGGCTATTTACTTTTATTCTTTCTCCATTAAAAAACTAAACAAGTATGTACTAAGGAGTTTTTGTTCTTATTTCTTTTGTTATAGTCGCTGACATTAAGAAGAAATGGAAAGGGTTGAGGGATACATTTAGAGTTAAGAAAATATTTGGAAGAAAAATCAGGAAAAGTCGAAGTCTCAAAACAGTGGCCCTATTTCAACCAAATGAAAACTCTGTTGGCAAAAATATTACTCATCAATTCCTCTACTCTTTCTGCAGTTCTTCTTGTTGCTATAATTGTTGATTCCAATGCGTATAATTCCAACAACTGAGAGAAAGGCATTGCTACTGTTCTTTCTGGCACAAACAACAACAGAGAACTGGCGACTGAATCGCGCGAATCTGCTTTCAGTGGACGGGGTGTCTTGTATTCGCGCCAACACAGTTCGCGCGAGTACGCGTCCACTGGAAGGCCAGCTTTAACTTGTTGGACACTCAGCAAGTATTATCTACCGCGAGTAAATTGTTAGGTGAGATATCTGTGTGTATGGTTACCGTCGCGCTTGCTCGCCACGTTCAAATACGTGACGATTGTTCTTTGGCTTGTGATGCGGCTCGTCGTTAGACAATTAACACACACATTTTATCGTCTATATGGATCTCCATGGAATTGCTGGCGCACAAATGTGTGTGTTTATGCCTAGCTAATCGCAAACTCGACAACAGTAATCCTGAAGGTTTCAGAATTCTGGCCTAGAGAAGGCGGGAGTCGAAGTGGCGACCCCGTTTCGCACCTGCGCCGTGAGGGGGGACGGGGCGGGATGACCCGGGCCACTTGAGTTAAAACAACACGACGCACGTGTTCGCAGTTTACGCACGTGCGTGGGGGGCGGCCACACGTGCGAGCCCATCAGCTGCCGCACACTCCATCAAACACGCGTTACGCACCCTCACGCACCCCCCGGCCCCCCCCGGGGCGTATCTGGAGCACCAACACTCAATACAGTAGTCACGCATATTGTCTCTCAAAAACGTTTTATTTTCCCTGCCTTCATCACCAAAATAGACCACTAGCCTCGTAACCGCGACTTCGTACACATGGATTAAGAATTTCTTTGCCAGAATTGAATATAGAAAGTTGTTGGTAGCGAAGGATTTGTCCCAAACAACACCGAGTCGGTATAATATGACCGGAAAGCCATCACTATATCATTCTACCGTCGAACCAGTCTCTTGAAGAGAATCAATTTCCAACATACTTAAAAACAAAAACGAAGGTGATGGGATGGGGAGGGGGGTGTTAACTAAGGGCAGCTTTATTTCAGCTTGGTTTTTTCTTCTTTCTTCAGCTTGAGCATCCGATTCTTGGGTTCTAATAACTTTAGCTGCTCGTGCTCTGCTAGAGCTACAACTTAGGCCAGTTTACGCCCGCAAGGCATGTCAAAAAAGAAGGCAAAATAAACAGGTGCCAGAAACATTTAAGCAGAAACAAAGTAATAGGGCAGAGAAAATCGACATCTATACTAAATAAAACGTTTTTTACCTAAACGAAATTTACGTGCAAATTATACACTAACATAATGTGCGAGAAGCACAGCTTGAGCAATCGACGCAACATTGCAGACTAACACACACATCCGTCTCTCTGTCACCATTCGATAAGTTCTCAAAATTTCGTGACTACAACTGTTAATCATACTGGAAAAAATGTCCTGTGCCCTCCCTACCGATTTTCTTGTCAAATTCCGTCAATATCGGTATAGGCATTTAGTCGTCAAAATGGAACAAAAAATAGAGACTTACTTCCGCATTTACAGATTATTACTGCAGATCACACACACACTGATTGCGAATCACCCCTGAGGGATCAATATAACGTAAAAAAGTGTACACCTACAACACTGCAAGACTACCTACGATTTGCCTCGCATTGCACCCCTAACTTTGTGATATCTACAGTTTATCATTCAATCCGAATAACCTACGGCCCAGGCGTGACTCTTACGATCAAAAACAATTTTTAAAAATTTTAGCCTCCACGGAGATTTAAACCGGAGACCACGACCCAAACATTTGTAAGCAAGCGCTTTAACCACTGAGCTGCCTGACCGCTACACGGAAAAACAGTACAGAGACCTGCATATCCAACGCGTCTGTCTATCGCCGTTCAGTAATTTTTCGAAATTATAAGACAACGTGTATTATTTATACAGATAATTTTTCAACCAAATGTAGACAGTATTTTTCTCCTTGTTTCAAAGGATAAGTGTGCAAAGTTTCATCGAGATCGGATGAAAACTGTGGATTTGTATGAAGAACAAACAAACAAACAAATATACATACATTCATCTTTATATATATAGATACTATATGCATTTGCATGTTTACACATGCATTTGCATATTAAGCCCATTTTCACCGGTTATTTAGTCTATATTTTCTTTACTTTATCCATAATAAATGGACCTACGAAAGTCTGCAACTGTTTCATTTATATAAGCAAATAATCAACTGCAACAGTTCCTTTTAATGATGTTTATTTATATTGTGCGTTATGCGTTTCAAGAACTAATTCCCATTTCCTAACGCAGTATAAAATACATTTTAATGTGGTTGTGTTTGTTTCTGCTGTACTTAAAAAACCTTATGGAGTTTTCCTGGAAATAAAATTGTGGAGTGTTGTAGTACATCCCAAATTTTGAAATTAAGTTAATGTGGAGTAATTATCTACTAAACTTACGTTCTGAATGTGTCTTAAAATTCGCATCGCAGAAACTCACAACTACATACTCTCATTACATTAAACACAGGTCTTATGTATACCATGGAGGAAAGAAATATATGGAGACGACGCAAGAGACCTTCACCACGCATTGAAGTGACGCCGGGCGGAGGAGGAGTGGGGGGCTAGGCCGCATCCATACAGACACGGGGTATATGTACAAAAACCTCAAGGGGACTCTAGGATAAACGTAACGCCGCAATCTAGTGATGGATTATTATGCAACTCGATGAGACAAATAAAAACTGAAGAATAACATTTTTTGATATCCTGCCTAGTTTTCGAGATATTCCGTCACAAATGTGAGATGTTTTTGGTTGAAATTCAGAAGAAGAAAACTGGTCAAAGTCAAATTTGATGATGGATTCTTATTTAAAAAGACGATACAAACAAAAAATAAAGAATACAAATTTTCGATATCTCGGCTAGTTCTCGAGTTATTCTGTATCAAAAGTGAGGTGTCTTGAGTTGAAATGCAGAAAAACAAATCGCAAAAGTCAAATTTGATGATCGATTCTTATGTAACACGAAGAGACAAATCGAAAATAAAGAATAAAATTTTTCGATATGTTGTTTAGTTTTCGGGATATACTGTCTCCAAATTGAGGGCATTGGGTTGATATGCGGCCTGGACCAAAAATTAATTCTGCCAAAGCCACAATGAATTACATGGTGGACAGGCAGAGAGTTTGGAGGCGGCGTCACAGATTTAACGTCATCTTTCCTCCATATATTTCCTTCCTCCATGATGTATACAATTTGAAAGTTTACGTTATATAAACAAAGCAAAGATGATTCAGTATATCTAACATTAAAAAACAAAGATAGTATGATATGTTATTATACAGCAGAGGTTACTTATGGTTTAGTAGATGTGATTGATACTGACATCTAACAAACAAAGTTACATATAAGTTGGGTTTAGCAGATAATGGTACATAATTTACATAAACATCATTAAAGGTAACTGTGTTGCAGTTGATTATTTGCTTATGTAATTGTATATTTTACCTAAAACCTAGTGATGATTCATATTTTCGCTATATTCACGATATTTTTCGGTAGTGTTCGTAGTTAATAGATAGAATCTTACGCTGTAGCCGGCTAAACCTACTAGCAGCACAGCTCTTAGTCTACGACGACTCCCTGAAGAACTACGAGCCACGTCTGGGAATGTAAACAAACTGATTCCATCAACAAAGAAAGCGTTTCCTAAGGCACGTTCTCGTAATAATGCCTATAAAAAATGTCAATGTGCCTTTACCTCCGGAACCAGTGGTAACTCTATGGGCGATGTGGGTTGAAGCTGTACTGTTTTACAGTGAACATTTCGAGGCCATTAAAGGGGTAGTAAACGACTTTGATAGTGGAGAGGCTATGACAGTTTGTCAGCACTAGGAAGCGTTTAACAGTTCCAGTATTAAAACCATAGCTGTGATTAGCTTTAGTTTTTCCTACATACCTGCGAGTATTAAAAAGCTTGAAACTCAACGTTTGACGTTGACTGAATCTATTCAGTTAATGAATAAAATCAGCATTGCCAGAGGAATTCCTGTGTAAACTAAAAGTGAAGTTATAATATTTTGACCAATATAGCAAGTTGTGAACCTTTGTGTCAAATTGATAGTTTTAGTAATGGGACGGGTGAACTTTTTCCAGAAACAATGACTGCTGACACAGCACCCGATTTCGAATACTGCCCAGTTACATCAGTGGATGTAGAACGGACCATATCCACTTATAAAAATATTTTGGTAGATCGAAGAAACAATCTTACTATTGAATATTTGGAACAATGCCCGATTGTTTCCGTTTACAAAAATAAATAAAAAGTTAAATAATTGTTAACTATCGAATTTATAAATATTTTATTCTACTACTTACTAATGCATGCTGATTTTGAAGTAAAAAATCTAAATATTACTATTTTTATTTTTTCTAATATTGCGTATTTTGACACTTTTTAACACTTTTCATGCATATTTTAAGAATTTTTCATGCCTATTTCTAGCTTTTTGTGTTTCATATAATCCGGTCTCTAATGACCATCATTATCGTTGGGGACCATCTCCAGTTTCCCGGGTGTGGTTTATGAGCCTTGGTTGTTGTAGACGATCGTGTTCCACTGTCTCCTATCCAGAAAGGTTTCTCTGTCTGTGATATATTGCCAGTGCCAGCCTCTTCTCTCTACGTCCTCCTTCAGTTGGTCTGTCCATCTTCTTCTTGGTCTTCCCACTGGTCTTTTGCCCACTATCCTTTTTCCAAATAAGTTTTTGGTAGTCTTGTACTATTCATTCTCTTGACATCCCCAAACCACTTAAGTCTTGATGCCCTAAGTCTCACTTCCATGGATTCCCTTAGCTCTAGGTTTCATCTAATCTCATCATTCTTTATGTGGTCAAGTCTTGTTTTCTCGAGGGCCATTCTAAGAAACTTCATTTCACATGCTTGGATCTTGCTAAAGTCCCTTGATGTTAGTGTGCATGTTTCCAAAGAATATGTGAGGATAGGAATGAGATATGTTTTATACGAGACAATTTTTGTTCTTCTGGGAACCTTCATGTCCCATAGTAAGTCCCGCACGGCACTGTAGAAGTTGGCTCCTTTGGTTACTCTACTCATTATTTCTAACTCACTTCTACCGTTATTAGCAATTATGCTCCCCAGGTAGCTGAATTGGTCAACAACTTCAACTTCGTGGTCTTGTAATTTTATATGACAGTCTGTGTTCTTTCGGCTTATTTTTAGTGCTACGTTTTTTTTAAAAAAAATCAATTTCATTCCATATTCTTCAAACTTATTACTCCACATTTTCAGTTTGTTTTGTATTCGTTCATCTACATCTACATATATACTCTGCAAATCACAAAACTGTGGGTGGCAGAGGGTGCTCAGCACCAAACCTAATCTCTTTGTTGTGCATTCCAATCCCTAATGGTACGAGGAAAAAAGGAATTCATATAAGAATCAGCGCGGCACCTTATTTCTCTAATTTTATCTTTCCTGTCATGCCGACCCAAATAGATTGGTGGACGAAGTATTTCACTACACTCGTAAGTGAAAGTGGGAGTACGCATGTTTACCAATAAGTTTATACGAAACGTGCGTCGTCTATCTACCAGAGACTCCCAACCTAGTCTACTAATCAGTTCTGTGACGCTTTCATAAGGACTGTAGCAAGCGGTCACGAATCGAGCGGCTCTTCTCTGTACTTTCTCTGTACTCTCAATCAGCCCCTTACGAAACGGATCCCAAATGGTACAACAATAATCCAAATGTGGACGCACAAGAGATTTGTACGCTATCTCCTTTGTTTGTTCATTACAATTTTTCAAAATTCGACCTAGGAACCGCAGCCTAGAATTAGCTCTACCTACCAACGTATTAATATGTAAGTCCCATTTCATGTTCCTTTGTACTGTTACTCCCAAATATTTCATAGAATCGACCACATCAATAACTGAACTGTTTACCTCGTATTTCTGAACAATTGGATTCTTTTTGTTAGTTATGCTCATTCTTCGGTTTGATTCCATATTGCCACATCATCAGCAAACACCAATGCCTGTAGCTATCTATTCATTGCTCTCTTTAGTTCTTTCAAGATGTTATCCATCACCGCTATGAACAGAAGAGGTGAAAGGGCACTTTTTAGCAGCCCTCAGACCAAGACTTTAAATGGAATTGCGTTTTATGAAGCTTTAGTAGCAAGCTAAAGTTTGATTGAATATGGTCTTGTATGTTTGTCTTTCATTTTACTGTAAATGGACTTTGTTTTGTGAAAAGAAATTATATAAACATCGTTTAATGTGTTTAAGGACAGAATTATGCTAGAGAATTGCTTAAATGTTTGTAATTTCAAGTTTTAAAGTGAGCTTAGATGTTTAAAGGATGATTTGCTATAGTTTAAAATGATTTATGTGGATAATTTTGTGTTTAAGTATCTTTAATTTTCATTTCTGACCATTTTGTAACGATTGTAAATGATTATGTATTAATTCTGATCGTTTTTAATATGATTTTAATTGTTGACGTTCGAGAAATATCTGTCGCAAGCCTTTGTAGTGTTCTAGAACTTTCATGGATCCTACATCGTGTCCAGAAAAGGACTCCCTGATTTCGAAATTAAATATCTCGAAAACAAAGATCGATAGAGGAATGCAGTAAACGGTATGTTTATCGTGACAGTTGTAAGAAGTGTATACAGCAGTGTGAAATAATAGTTACAAAAGCTGCTAACAGATGGCGCTGTACGCTCGTATCAGCATACATAATAATAAATTCTTGCAAATTTGATCAAATGCGGGTAGTGTGTCACATTAGCTGACCAACAAATATATGGATCACGTTGTTGTTGTTGTTGTTGTTGCTTTAGGGCGCGTCGACAGCGGTGTCAGTAGCGCCCTCATATGGATCATGCTTCCGATCAATTCGAGATGACTTTAAATAAAAGTCAATCTCGCTAGCAATCACGTTCTTCTTCTTGATCGTGACAATTCCGTTGATTCTATCTCGTCCCTTCTACTCCCTTTAGCTATGTCCACACTTGTGCCTCTTCCCTTTCAACTTGCCTTTTCCTCTTGCCCGTTCCTCTTGCAATATGTTCATCTTGAGGTATGCGCTAGAGGCACGTATCAGAAGGCATGCCCTTTAGTGTCCACATTCACGCCTCTTGAGGCATGCCCTCAGTGTTCCGGTGTAGCCGCAGCGAGATTGATGATTCAATTTGTCTGGCGGGCATTACAGCTACCATTCTTATATTAGCGAAATCCCGGGGGAAATAATCGCGGAGGAAACTGTGGGTAAAGAATTATTTGAAAACTCGAAATGTGCAAATTCTCCAAGAACTGCAGTTCAATGACAATGCGCTGTTTAAAAATATCGAAGCAAATTTTTATACTCTTCTAACAATGGTGAAACCCGCCATTCAAACGAGACACCAAATTCAGAGACACAATACCTGCCGAAGACGTACGGTTGAAAATGCCTTCGGCCTGGTTGCTTCCGTGTTCCGAATTTTCCTAAGGCCAATTAAGTTCAAAGTTAAAAGTACGATTGTGGACAGAGTCTTATGTTGCGTATATCTGCACAATTTCCTTTGTATAAAGCCAGAATGTACAAGGTTTTACTGTCCAGTGGGATCTTTGGACATTGAAGATGCCAGCAAAGGAACTACTATTCCCGGAACTTGGCGCGGAACTACCGCAAAAGACACTGGCTTCACCCCACTTCGGAGAATTCCTCTAAGACTCTCTGAAAGCTTCCGAATTGTGGGATGAATTCGTAGAATATTTTATGTCACCGATAGGCAGCATACCATGGCAAGATAACTACTTGTAAGGAAGTTTCATTTCAAGTCTAATAATATAACAAACATTTTCAACTGGAGATGTATCTGGAAAATGTAGCTGAGTAACATACTTTCAATAAATTTAGTTTCTGTAAGAAAGAAACCTGCACATTACCTACCCGCCTTTTATCTAATATATTAGAACGAATTGCTCTTGATCCGAGAAAAATAGCATAGCAATACGTAAGTTAAGATTAAAAGGTGTTGATTAAGTTAAATAGTTGTCCATTGTGTAAGCCTCTTGATGTTACAGCGCTATGCCGAACTCTGCATTTGACATCATAAAAAAGTTGCGGTTTTGCCGTAGTTATGATGTAAATAACTTCGCGAGCGTAAATCTCGCGAAGTTATTTACAACATATAAGCTGACTGACATCGACTAACATAGAAAGAATTCCCTTCCAAAGAATAATCTGAAACTTTTAACTAGAACTGTAAAAATGATTTTTGTTTATTCACAACATTCGTTGATACTTTCACAAATTCACGTATTTAA
>JARYHS010006518.1:1658929-1673929 GCA_031002005.1 Vandiemenella viatica
GCCTAGTTCGTACCGTTTTAAACGATTGTTTGGGCATGAAACGCGTTGCCGCTCGACTTGTTCCGAAAAAATTGAATTTTCTTCAAAATTCAATTGCGTAAAGGTCACTGAAGACATGCTAGAGCCAGTCAGTTCTGACCCCACATTCATAAATCGCATTCTAACTGGCGATGAGACTCGGGTTTACAAGTTTGATATGCAAATCAGCCAACAAGGATTGGAATAACATCCTCCAACTGAGCTGAAACTGACAAAAAAAAACTGTCAAGGTCGATCAAAAGCCAAGGTAATGTTGACTGTTTTCTTTGATTATTGCAGTGTTGTGCACTCTGAATTCTTGCCAGAAAGGCAGATGGTAAATGAAGATTAGTATCTGAGTGTTATGCGGCATTTGAGAGAGCGGATTCGTCGAAAAAGGCCAGATTTATGGGAAGAAAACTCATGTATTTTGCTCCACAATAATGCTCCATCTTACTAGGCTATCATTGTGAATCAGTTTCTGGCCAAAAACTCTACAAATACCATCGAACAACCACCGCATTTGCCTGATATGGCTCCGGCTGATTTTTTTCTCTTTACAAAACTCAAATTACCACTTCAGGTCACCTGTTTTCAGTTTATACAAAACATAAAAGAGAATCCTTGGCGAGACATGAAGTTGATTCCAGAAAAAGGGTTTAAAAGTGTTTTGATGATTGGATTATTCGTTTTATTGTTTTGAAAGAGGTCTGCTTTGAAGGCAATACAATAAGTTTGGATGAATACGTGAATAATAAATATTTTGTGTTTTATTTTAAAGTTCCCTGTACTTTTTTTTAACAGAGCAGTATGTCACGCTAAATAATACCATCATCAGCAAATAGTCTTATTTCCACCTCCATTACGTTACACAAATCATTAATGTAAATGAGAAGCATTACCCCTGTGGGTTTGAGAAAAATTCCACTTAGTATACCTAAAATGTGATGATCAACCTAAGATAAATAAATAGATCTTAAAATATCTATTTTGTATGACTGTTTAAATTTTTAAAATATTGCTAAATACAGCTTTTTGAAATTAGTATCTGGTCGTGTAATTCTGATATAAAAGTTCTGCTGGTTATATGTTCGCAGAAATTTACCATGGAAGTTAAGAGACGAAAATCGCAACGGTCGCCGTGCTGCTTCTGCAATACAGATGCGATGGATCCATTGCGTCTCGGTGAATTCCTAAAGAAGGAAGATATCGCTTGCCACTACTATTGTCTGGTGAGTGATCAGAAATGCAGTATTTTTATCACGATACAACCATTCGACAGTTCTTTAAGTGTGTTGTGACTTGCAGATATTTCCCATATCATTGTAGATTTATTCAGTGTCTTGTTAAATTTAAAGGAAGCTGATCACAAAAAGAAATAATTTATGGTAATTGCATTCCAGTTGCTTGCAACCAATTTGCAACAGAATGGCGATGACAAGACGGGAATTAGAGGATTTCTCGTGAAGGATATAAGAAAGTATATTAGATCTAGAAGAAATGTCGTAAGTAAAAAATTTTTTGCCACTCACTGTTTCATACTTTTATTACATCTGTGATTATTGATACATTACTTATATTTAGCGGTTGCAATTTTCTGTTTGGAAAAAAAAAAAAAAAATTGCTGTTAATGGAACAGTTAAAAACTGTGTTATATGTATATGGTAGATTAATTAACAAATTTAAATTATACTAGGTATAAGATACTCCTATATTCTGTTCACTTTTTTGTAGCTGGTCGTATATAACGACAAAATTGTCATTCTTTTTGAGTCCAAGAGTACAAATATGGAAGGGAATACTAGCACATTTTCATGGTTTATTTTACAGTGGTTGTGTCTTAAACTACAATTTCTTTTTTGGAGTACCAAAATGATGAATTATGCCTATTATTTAATTTTCATTTTGGTGAGGCTGTTTTATCTCAATGTGTGGAGCACAGCACTTTATGGTAGTGATACATGGACTTTAGGAATACCAGAAAGAAAATTAAAAGATTTGAAAGTGGCGCTACAGAAGAATGCTGAAAATTAAATGGACAGACAAAGTACAAAATCGAGTTTTGGAAATGATGGGTGAGGAAAGTAGTTTGTGGTGGAAGCTTACGGAAAGAAGAGACAGGCTGGTAGGTCATATTTTGAGACATGCTGGATTGGTTAATTTGGTAGTGGAGAGAACAGAACTGTAGAGGAAGACGGAGATTAGAATATATGAAGCAGATAATTGAGGACGTAGGTTGTAAGGGGTATGTAGAGGTGAAGAGGTTTGCACAAGACAGGAAGGGATTGAGGATTGAATCAAATCAGCTAAAATACTGACAACAGCAAACAACAAAAAAAAATAAAAATATAAAAATAATAATAAAAAAAATAGATGTTTAGCTTTATTGTTAGAGGAAAATGGATGTTCTTGGGGGATGGGTTGCCTCAAGGTGTAGAGCAAGAATCACTTGTGTTTTATAGCTGTGATGGTGGCAAGCAATTTCTTAATCACCTGGGAATGTAAATGAGGCAAGTAGCATCTTTGCTACCATGTTGACACCATGTGGCAAATTTTAACATATTTTTGTCAATTGCTCTTTCGTGCTTTGATATACATTAAAGAAATGCTTACTTTGTAGGGAATTTAACTACAAGTGACCATACACAATCGCTCCATCCGTCCAAATGGAGCGACCGCCACTCCATTATGGATATCTGGTCAGTCCAATATCCATCAGTTTCGTCCATCGTGCCATTAAGCCTACTGACAGTGTGTGGGGGAAATCATCACTACTAATTAAAACCCACAAATTAATGACATACATAATACGATATTTTTTAATTTCCTCAACTTGAAGTCAATATAATATTAACTGTTTAATGTATACGATTTTGCCGATGATATGATATTGTTGGCAGAAAGTGAACAAACTCTAAACAAAGCTCTAGATGAAGCTTGTGAATAGTTTGGAATGAAAATTAATACAGCAAAAAGTAAGGGTATGGTGACTGGAATAGGAAGAAAACTAACATATATTAAGATAGGAATAGCTGAGATCAGCCAAATAAGAGCCTTCAAATATTTTGGAAATACAATCACTGAAGACATGAGATGCCACCAAGAGGTAAAAACTGGTATTGCCGTGGCAGAGGAAGCGTTTAATAGGAAGAGATGACTATTAACTGGAAAAGACACGGCACGTCTTGTATGGAGTGTGGCTCCTTCTGGGGCAAAGACGGCAAGACGAAAAATCGATAGAAGTGTTTGAGATGGGGATGTGGAGGAAAATAGAGAGGATAAGCTGGATGGATAAAGAAGTCATGCTGAAGTGCTGAATAGGGATGGTGGAAGGAGAAAACTATTCCGAGTTATAAAGGAAAGGGATGGGAGACTTGCTGAGAGGGGAGGGTTTGCTAAAAATGCTTTGGAAGGACTAAGGGAGAGAGAGAGGAAGCAGGAGGTGCAAGATTACACATTACATCAGAGAAAACGGCAACTACATGGACACTGAAGAGAAGAGCAAAAGACAAAAGAGCATGGAGAGCAGACAAGTGAAAACCTGCCAGGGGGCAGAACACTGTTGATGACGATGATGACTCAAATGTAAGACAAAAATCAGTAAATTTCTTTATTCAAATCAATTACAAGAACTATGAGAAATGTTAAGGCCCAGTCAAACAGAGCGCGGACTGCCCGCGCGGTGAGATCGCGGCGATCTGACGGCAGTCCAGTGGACGAACAGAGCGCGGGCAGCTGAAAGGCGGACCAGTGTCGAAGTAATCGTGGACTAAGGAAGGAGTAGTTAATTTTTTTATTTTATTTGTGTCTGCCCTCTCCTCATTAATGTGTCCAGCAGTTCGCCCGACGAAGAAGAATTGCTTCTTCTGCTCGCTTTAAATAGTTCAAGGCAATAAAGTCAGTTCATACTTCACGAAAATATCCTGCCACCTAAACCATTACCTGATACACACACCCCCATTCCTCACGCATTTTTAGGTGATGGAAGATTCAAACTACAAACTTATTTAATGTGTCCTTGTGCAAAAACTACAGTT
This sequence comes from Vandiemenella viatica, assembly GCA_031002005.1. Lineage (NCBI taxonomy): Eukaryota > Metazoa > Arthropoda > Insecta > Orthoptera > Morabidae > Vandiemenella > Vandiemenella viatica. Next base: position 1,662,985 of record JARYHS010006518.1, read on the forward strand.
GTAAATGATGAAGGGGAAAAAAATTCAACAACATCTCTGTAGGGTACGACATGTAGTAGAAAATACCTTTGGAAGTTTAGCTCAGACGTGGCGTATTTTTTTTTATTTCCCCCCCCCCCCCCCCTATAGAGTTGGATGTAGATAGCGCAGTCGAAGCTGTCAAAGCTACATGTTGCCTTCACAATTTCGTAAGAAGTTACACAAAACAGTTCACTGAAATTGAACTACAAGGTGACACAATAATAACAAATCAACATGCCAATGCTTTCTCAACCGCAAGTCAATTGAGAGAAAGATCAACTGATGATGCCTATGCGGTACGGAAACATTTTCTATATTACTTCAACAACGAAAATTCATTTTAATTTTATCATAATTATACTAATATATTATTGTATCTATGGGTTATGGAAAATAAAAGATGCCGTATAAAATAAATGTATACTTTCTTGTCTGGTTGAGCTTTTCAGCTATTTCATTCCACGTTTTTGCTTTCTTGGCTTGTTTTTGTACTCGGGAATGCCGAGATTCTTATAAAAATGAACATTCTCGAACGCATTGAATGAGACTTTCTAACTCATCCACCATTGCCCGCTGCGGACTCTGTGGAATTCACAACCTGCCCGCCGTGCGCCGCGTGGTAGGCCGCGCTCTGTTTGACTAGGCTGATGCAATACTATGTACCACAGAGTCCGCGCGGACTGCCCGCGTTCTGTTTGACCGGGCCTTTACAGTTCACGATTACAATCAGTAAAGAGCACGGATATCTCTATTTGGCCTTACTAGGAATGTGGCTACTTGGCACTCGAAGAATCTCTGGACCACCTGAATTCATTTCATCCGATCACGCGCCTCACTATGGAGATTGAGAAGGATGGGATGCTCCCATTCCTAGACATATTAAATAAGTGTTAAGACAGGTGGCACGCTGTCGCTTAGTGTTAACAGGAAACCTGTGCACATGGGTTGATATTTAGGAGCTGCCAGCTTTCACATGCCATTTATTTCTGTATTCTTCTAGTGACAACGAAAACCTCAGATTTCTTTATTATTATTTTGTATGTTGTCCGCTTTACTGAAGCCTATATACTTGTCAGGAAATTTATTTCTGCAAGTTGTATTTGGTGTTGATCTTTCTTCTTGAGGACCTTGCTTTCACTTCCGTGCAATAGAATTAGAATTACCAATGATTTATGGAATTTTGTTTTTGAACAAGTTTTATGCAGTATCCTTTTAACTATTCCACCTATTTTTGAAAAAAAATAATAATTTTTGTTCAGTGTCATTGCTGTGTTGGTGTGTGACATTACCAGGTGCGTAAATATGAAACCGGAATTTTTGCGTAAAAAATACACCTTTCTTGTGTAAAAATGGTACAAAGTACCTAATTTGAAGTATTGCCCATTGTTATATATACATTTTCCCTATCTCTATGGAAATTTATGAATGCCACGTCAATTTTTTTTTCTCTCTTTTGACGCAAACCAGTCATTGAGTCATTTTCGTACATTTTCATATGAAGTGAAGCGCTGCTCAGCAAGTATGTGTCCCATCAATGTAAAGAGAAAGTTATGGGATGGAGCTTAGTCAGGTGAGTAAGCCTCATGCATCAGTATCTCCCAACTAAGCACTTATATCATTTCCTTGACCAGTTTTGCTGTATGCGATGGTAAGTTGTCATGAAGCAAAATGACTTTGTGTTGCCTTTTCTGGTATTCTGTTAGTTTTTCCTGCAATGCTTGATTCAAATTGATCGTTTGCTGTTCATAAAATTCAGAATTAACAGTTTCGCCAGGTTTTAAAAGCTCGTAATAGATCACACCATTTTGATCTCACCAAACACAGAGCATTGTCTTCCTTCCACAGTGATTTGGCCTTGACGTTGATGTTGATGGTTCAGCTGGAGTTACCCATGATCTTTTACGCTTAGGGTCCTCGAAATATATCCACTTTTCATCACCTGTCACAATACGCTGGAGAAATGACTTTCTTTTATACCTGGCGAGCAGCATTTCACAAGTGGTTTTTTTTATTTTTCTTGCTGTCTGTCAGTTAGTTCATGTGGAACCGATTTCCTCATCTTCTGGATCTTTCCCATCGCTTTTAAATGTGTGGGGATAGCTTCCCTTGTTACATTTAATTGGTCTGCGAGTTGTTCTTGCATTTGGACATCATCTTCATCCAATAATGCTTGAAACTCGCTTTCATCAAACTAATTTGGAGGTCTTCCACTGTCTTCGTTTCTCACATCAAAATCACCACTTTTGAATTTTTTAAACCACTCAAAACACTGTGATTTACCAAGAGGACGCTCACCGCAAGCTTCGACAAGCATTTGATGCCATTCTGCAGCAGCTTTCTTTAAATGGTAACAGAAAATCAATGATGTCCGCAAATTGTAGTTTCAAGGTTCAAAACTCAAAATGTTCAACATTATTGAAAACTACAGTGTTGTATGAAACTTGTATTGTTGTGGGTTAAAAATGTAACAATAAAAAGAAAATGGATACAGTGATGCAATTTGATGGCTAGAGCCATCTATTGGCAAATTCCGGTTTCATATTTACACACCTTACATCCCAGATATTTAAATTCTCGCATAGACAGTAAACTCAGAATGGTTTCACACGGGAAGAGGAGTAAGCAGGATGTTGTGCATACTGACATGGTGAGCCACAGGGAGGTCCAGGTTTTGTGAGTAAACTGTTTGTCTGTGACCATTCATTCTGACGGATAATGAGTTTGAGGTGAGGCCAATGTAGGAACTTGGACAGTGGAGGCAGGTGAGCTGATATATGAGCTGGGTGGTTGTACAGGTGGCATGACCTATTATGGGGTAGGTTTCACCAGTAGTTGGGTTGCTATAGGTAGTGGTAGGTGGATGCATACCACAAGTTTTGCAACGGGGTCTCTTACAAGGGAAGGATCCAAACGGCGGTTTAGGAGCGTCAGAGGGTTGATAATTATGTACAAAAATGTTTTTTAGATTAGGCGGTCTGCTGAAGGTGACTTGGGGTGTGGTGGGAAGGATAGTGGGAAGAATGTGGCGCATTTCAGGACTTTGACTTTCTTATATCCTTTCCTGAAATACGCCACATTCTTCCCATTATCCTTCCCACCACACCCCGAGTCACCTTCAGCAGACCGCCTAATCTGAAAAACATTCTCGTACATAAATATCAACCCTCTGACGCTCCTAAACCACCGTTTGGATCCTTCCCTTGTAAGAGACCCCGTTGCAAAACTTGTGGTATGCATCCACCTACCACTACCTATAGCAACCCTACTACTGGTGAAACCTTTCATAATAGGTCATGCCACCTGTACAACCACCCAGCTCACCTGCCTCCACTGTCCAAGTTCCTATATTGGCCTCACCTCAAACTCATTATCCATCAGAATGAATGGTCACAGACAAACAGTTTACTCCCAAAACCTGGACCTCCCTGTAGCTCACAACACCCGCGACCTTAATACCTGCTTCACAGTCAGAGCCATTAGAGTACTTCCAGACACTACCTCCTAATCTGAACTCCACATATCTACACATCCTACAGACTAGACATCCCCCAGGTGTCAATTTCCGATAATATCTTCCATCCTCACCCTATACACCCACCACTGGCCAGCACAATAAATTCACATATTTTTCAAAAAAATTTCAATTATATTTTTATTTATTTACATTATATATATTTATATATATATTTCTGTCTCCCTTTATTTTCATCTAAATAAAATTATAACTTTTTGAATTATGCTACATAAAGATTGTTTTGCCCCTGTGCTTCATTCATGTGGCGGGCTGGGATGTGACCACTTCTTTCCCCCTGCCATATGTCTCACCTCTCACATGATAAAGACTCATGTCAAAATATTGTTTTTATTTCTTTGTTTTGTTTTTCTGTGTTGCTGCTGCCCTCCTCCCTTCAGCTTTGGTGAGTGTTGAGTGTATTTTTCCTTTCTTTTCCATGTGTGAATATGATTTGTTATTTTTAAAACAGTACTCAATATTTTGTGGATGTTAATTTTGTTGAAAGTGTCCACTGCCAAAATATAGTTACAATTTTATATATATCAGAAAATTAAATTTAGATATTCTGTTAAGCGGTTAAATGTGTTACAGAAATGTGTATATTGCCGGAAGACTGGAGCGACGGTTGTGTGCGAACGCTGCGGCATAGTGTTCCATCTTCCTTGTGGTCTTCTACATGACTCGATGCACCAGTTTTTTGGCGCATTCAGGTAGGCACTAAATTTATTTTGGCAACTTTTATTCATGTGTGTATTTAAGAGCTCAGTGTTTAGAATAATTTGCCACTTTTTTTTTGACTAAATTGCTGTGATTGATTTTTCTGTATACGAAGGAGATTCAGTCGTCCTCTAAAGTAATGTTGCTTATTGACGTAACTGATCACTTGGCAGCTATTTATAAATAGTACACGCACGTGTTTAATATGAAGAAATTTTAAAAAAAGGACAGTTATCAAGAAACTTCTCCCTTCTTACAAACTATCACTAGGCACACTGAAAATTTTTGTCAGTCTGATCCTTAGGCTTTAGCAGACAGGAACACAATAGTTTTATGTAAAACCAGTTAGATAAAAATAAATGGTAAGTCACACCAATCAAAATATTTATTTGTTTATTTTAACAGCTTTATCAATCCTTGTTCCAGGATGTAGCCTCTTTAAGCCAGATGAGCTATATTAATTCTACATAGTTTTGTTGCAGTTCTTTCCAGGCTGATCGATCTTGAGCCACCCTCTTCCAGTTCACGCCTGTAACTCGACGTATGTCTCTATCCCAGCGATCCGGGGGTCTTCTTCCTCTTGCTTCTTTCAGGTTCTTTGGTATCCAATCCAGTACTGCCGTAGTCCATCTTTCATCTCTTTTGCGATCAATATGACCGGCCCATTGCCATTTTTGGGTCATGACTCTTTTTAAGATGTCTGTCACTTTGGTTACTGAACGTATGTGCACGGCCCTTTTCCTGTCTCTTCTTGTAAACCCTAGCATTGCTCTTTCCATACTTCGCTGGACAGTTCTCAGTTTTTGCTTCATGTGACTGTTTAGGGTCCAAGTCTGGCAGGCATATGTGAGGACCAGTAATACACATTCTTCAAATACCTGTTTTTTAAAAGATGTACTGGCATGTTTGATTTAAAAACATGAAATTTCTTCCGTATGCTCTGCAGCCCAGCTTTATGCGTCTGTTGATCTCAGACTTTGAGTCGCCATTCGTGTTGATCAGTTGGCCAAGATAGATGTACTGATCTACGGACTCAATACTAGAATCTTTCATTTCTGCCTTGTCTTTATCTCTTTCTACCCATTTGTTTTGCATGATTTTGCTTTTTGATATATTTATTTTAAAGCCCACTTCGCTGCAAGCTGCCTCTAGTACATTTATCAGATCTTATAGCTCTTCCAGACTGTTTGAGAGTAAAACTATATCATCAGCGAATCTTAAGTTGTTGAGATTTCTTCCGTTTATTCTCAACCCTCTGTTTTGCCATTGGATTTTTGACATTGCCAACTCCAGGACTGATGTGAATAGCTTCGGGGATATAGAGTCTCCTTGTTTTACCCCTCTTTCTACTGGGAACTCTTTGGTGGCTTCAGCGATGATGACAAAGGCAGTGGAAGTGGTGTAGATGCTGTAATTCGATATAGCCGGGATTCACTCCTTGTTATAGAAGGGTTTTCATGATTGGTGAGGGATGGATGGAATCAAAAGCGTTTTCAAAATTGATGAAGGCGAAACAGAGGGGCATCTGGTATTCATTTGCTTGACTCATTACTTCGTGGATGACTTGGATGTGATGTATCATGCTGAATCCTGACCTAAAGCCAGCCTGTTCGATTGGTTGTACTGTGTACGAGGTAGAACTGGTGCGGTTATTGGTGACCTTCGTAAACACTTTGTAAATGATAGGATGGATCTCATGGGGCAGTAGTTCTTAATATTGTAATGACTGCTCTTTTTGTGTAGCAACACAATCATTGCTTTGTTTCAGCTGGATGGGATATTTTTCTCTTTGAGGCATTGTGAAAATACCTGAGCTGTGTGTCTGTAGGTTTCTTCTCCAGCCAATTGGAATACATCAATGGATAGGCCATCATAACCACTAGCTCAAAATAAAACTTAATTATATTTATATGTTTTTTTTTTACAAGAGCTGCAATTTTAGTGTATAGAAAAATGTACTAAATATTAAATGCAAAAAAAAAAGAAAAAATTGGTCATAATCTTTGAGAGAGGAAAGTATAATGTTTCCAAGGCGAAAAATTTGTTAAAAAAAAAAATGTGTTAGGATTTGGATGAGGTTAAGTTTGCCTCTTCTAACCATATGTCAATGTATCCATTATCATGGTGTAGTTTCGGACCCGTATTTTGGTTATCAAATACAGTAGTTTGAGGGTGCACAAAGAAGAGCAGCTAGATTTGTTTGTGGAAATTATCGCAGGACCCAGTCAGTAACTGATATGATAAGGGAGCTGGGTTGGAGGTCTTTAAAGGAACGGAGGAGGGTGAAGAGAGTGCTGGGAGTGTACAGGGCATATGTTGGTGGTGGGGCTTGGAGGGATATTGGTCAAAGAATTAGGAATAGTGCATGGAAGGGGAAAGGCAACCATGACAACAAGCTGACACTCAATTTCATGCATAAGGGAGGGGGAAAATATTCTTTTGTTGGTAATGGTGTCAGGGATTCGAACAAATTATCAAGTGAAGTGATGAATAATTTCCCCCAAAATGTTTAAGGAATTTAAAATTAAAGTTTGTTAATTGGAAAAGTAAATGGGGGAAGAATTTAACACTTCAATTATAAAAGATTTTTTTTTAAAACAAAATAATATAAAGTGGGGTAATTAAATGACAAGGGAAATTGCCACTGGAGCGTTAGCTGCATCACAATTAATATTAATAACAAGAAAGTGATGACCTTGTTCAAATGGACTCATGACAGCCACTTATTGCTGTTGGCCTTATGGTAATGTTAAAGCTCTAACAGCAACAGCTGATAATAAAGTGTGCAGAGGTACTGGTGGGGATTGGGCAATTTTTAGCTAGGACATTTGAACTACCCCTATATGAGAGGGAGGTGAAAAACTGTATTTTTTATGTTTATAGAATCATCAAACAATGACAGTAGTGGCTTGTGACTATAGGGGAGGAGGGGATGTGAGGAATTACTTGTTGGAAATTTTAAGTGTAAATATCTTGGCATAACGTTTGATAGTAACTGAAATAGGCGGGAGATAGGGAAAGGTGTAAAAATTAGGCTTGCAACGAATATTCGGTATTCGGCCTATTCGGCCACTTCTTTACTATTCGGCCGAATACCGAATATCTAGGTACTATTCGGCCGAATACCGAATACTTAGGATTTTTTTTTTAGTTAGATAATTGCCTAAAATAAAATGATTAATTCATTGCATGGTAATGTATTTATCTTACAATTATTACAAAAAATAATCGTGCATGGTCAAACGTACACGATGTCAAAGCAAAACAAAAATATTAAATACCTATTCACTGGATCTTCATTACTGAAATTTAGGCGTGGAAGATTGTGATGCAGAAATACTAATTTTTCTGCATTGTCAGGTAGTAGTTTACTACGTTTCTTCTCGTAGACATTTCCAGCTTCAGAGAAAAGCCGCGCGGACAAGTATTTTGCTGCAAGCTTTGTCAAACACGGAAATATCTCTCTTTCTGCTTGCCACCAAATGTACGGATTATCATGCCATACTATTAATATTTAAATAAACATCAATTTCAGATTCAACTGCATTATTTTCTTGTGATGTCCCTGCATTGATCGTACTTTTCTCTGTAACAATCTCTTCAAATCAATCCATACAAGATGAGTGTGTACTCCGACTGTGACCCGACTCTTCCGTCATTCTCTTGGACTGAACAGCGGACGAATTTGCGCTGCCATCGCTGCTTGTTTCACAGTACGTCTTTAGAACATCGATCAAAATATACTGCCTTGATTTTTCTCCTTGCAGTTAACTGGTGAAAACATTCATTTTGAAGCAAGGGTCCAAAGTGGTTGCCGACAAATAATTTTTATATGTAGCAATGTCTTCAAATCGTTCGTTCAACCCTTGTTGCATGACAAGCCTCAATTGGCTTAAGTTGGCTGTTAGCTCTGATGTGCTAGATTTATTGCAATATCGCGTTAGAGCAACAACATACGGAATAATTTCATAAATGCATGCATATCCGGAACTGGTGATTTTTGTTAGTTCTTCAAATGGTTGTAGTAATCTCAAAAGTTGCTTTAAAAGCTCCCATTGAGCAGCAGTCAAATTGACAATATTGCAGTCCGTGAGATACACTGAAATTACCTGTTTTTGCTCCATTAGCATTTCAAGCATATAGTATGTGGAATCCCACCACGTACTGACATCTTGCACCAATTCATGCATGGGGGACCCAATTGCTTTTGCAGTTTATCTTGCGCAATACCGGAATGATTGAAATGAGTCACGATCCTCCATCCTGCAGCTATCATTTCCATCACTTTCAGACAATCGACAGCAATTAATTGGAGAGTATGAATGAAACAACGAACTGAGGCCAACCCTGCATTGCCATAATTTTAGGTTTTCTTGTCAGAATTAATATATTCAAACAAAACGGAAGCCACGAATCTTCCCAGTTCTCCAACTTGAAACTGATAAACGTTGAGGATAATGAAGTTTCGGCCTATATTCAACATTTAGTTTAAATGCCCCTCTTACAGACTTAAAAACGAGGTATGAGGATGTTGTGACTACGGAAATACTGCACTCTGTTATCGATCCATATGGTGAAGAATGGCATATCATACTACAAGAAGATTATTGATTGAAGTAATCACTATCATTCTATGTAGGGGGCAGTTCAGAAAGTGGTATCAGCAATTCGGTCTTAAGAAGGTTATACCAATTGCTTATCCCGTATTATTAACTATCGTAAGAAAGCTTTTCCATCTTCACACCTCATTGGATGTTATTCTTAAGAAGAAAAAAAAGTAATGTCATAAATAATCCAACGTAGATACTTGAGGCCATACTTGAAGCTTGTTAAAACAGGCACAGAGTGTTGGGAGGTAACTCTGCTTTAACAGGCAGGCGAGAGACAAGCACAGCAATACAGATTTTGGCTCACTCCGGCCGAATACTTTTGCCGAATATTCGGCTATTCGGCCAGGAAGTCTACCGAATATTCGGTATTCGTTGCAAGTCTAGTAAAAATCCTTTATTTATTGCAGAGAGTGTTGAGGGGATATACAAGAGAAGTAAGGGAACTGGATTGCAAAACCTTAGACAGACCATTGCTTGAATACAGTGGAGCAGTATGGAACCCATATTTTGTGAAGCAAATACAGGAGTTGGAGGGGTTGCAAAGAAGGGCAGGTAGATTGGTTTGTTGCAGTTACTGTAGAAGACAATTGGTAAATGATATGATACAGGAGTTGGGCTGGCAGTTAGTGGAAGACATGAGGCAGGTTAATAGAATACTGCGAATATATAAGGCACTTATTGGTGATAAGGCTTTGACAGATATTGGTAAAAGAATTAGGAATTGTATGCAGAAGGGAACAGAAGACCAGGACCCTAATCTGACATTTGATTTCAGGCATATCAGTGTGGGAGATTTTTATTTTTTGGTTAAGGGAGTCTGGGATCGGTAAAAATTACCAACGGAAATGATTAACAAGTTACAAGAAACACCATGAGAATTTAATATTAAAATTCATGAAGCATCAAAGTAGTTGGGTGGTGCTATTTTCAGGGCCGGCGTTAGGGGGGGGTAAAGCGGGGCAAAAATACCCGGGGCCCGGGCCACCAAAGGGGGGCCCACCAGCCTGGATGCCTAAATAAATTAGAAATCAAACACCAATTTTAAAATCTGCACCAATAATTTTGAACATTCTTGTAATAAAATTTTCTGAATTTATCAACAAAAAAAAAGAGAGTGTAAAGTAAAAATATTTTTGAGGGGGAGGCTAAGATCGTTTACCCGGGGCCCGTGAATCCTAGTGCCGGCCCTGGCTATTCTAATAAATTAATTTTAAGGTAGAGAAAAAGAGGGGATGGTGGAATAGGGTAAAAGGTGAATAGGGATACCACAACCAGTGCATGTGCTCCTTTCCAATTAAATTAAATATGGCGTAACATTATAAATAGTGCAGCGTATATGAAGTAATGCCAATGTAAGGATCTTAGGGCTACCCTTTTCTTCCCAAAAGAAAAATCAATCACATAGCTACACACCTTGTACCTTCGAGAAAGCTGTCATTTGATGTTCTGTACATGTTTATGATTAAAGCCAATACCCTACTATAAGAAAATTGAGAGAGGCACTGAAAGATAAAATTAAGTGATACCTTTACACATCATCATCATCATCATCATTCTCTAGCTCCAGTCTTCTGGGCGCTGGTCATGAGCTCTTTCCCTTTCTTCCTGTCCATGAACAGTTGTTGTTCATGAACAGTCTTCCAATCAAGCCCTAAGTCTTCTATATCCATCTTGATTTGGTCTAACCATTTCTTTATGGGTCTTCCCACATGTCTTTTCCCTTGGATGTTCATATTAAAGTTGGCCTTTGTTCTTCTTTCTTCCTCCATCCATTGGACATGTCCATACCACCTCAGGCAAGAACGCTGCAAGGATTTTGCTACACTGATGTTTATACCGTCCTCTGCACGATTGATTTCATTCCTTACTCTACCTCTATACATAACTCTTACCCCTATACCTAAAGTACTATAAATTGCATCTTGGATACAGAAAATGTAATCACAGCATACATTTTCTGATGGAATCTGTTGTTGCCGATCAAGAAAAATGTAATTTTTACAACTCATGATTTGCTCATCTCGTTCTTGGCAACTACATGAAAAATTTGCTTTTACTAAAGAAAACTGTTCATATGAGATGC